>CM042161.1:36070735-36435735 GCA_023376005.1 Doryteuthis pealeii | reverse complement strand
AAGTTCATATCTATCTATCTATCTATCTAAGTATATCTCTATCTATCTATCCCATTCTGTTCCTATCTATCTATCAATCTATCTATCTACAATGTTCATATCTATCTATCTATCTATCTATCTAAGTATATCTCTATCTATCTATGCCATTCTGTTCCTATCTATCTATCAATCTATCTATGATATATATATATATATATATATATATATATTATATATATATATATATATATATATAAGTATATTCCTATCTATCTACCTACCTATCTATCTATCTATCTCATTCTGTTCAGATTTATCTGTCTATTTTTATATCTATCTATCTACCTCTGTTCCTATATTCTTATCTATCTATCTATCGATCTATCTATCTATCGATCTATCCGTCTATCTCATTCTGTTCATATCTATCTATCTATCTATCTAAGTTCCTATGTTCCTATCTATCTATATATCTATCCAAAAAACGTAAAAAAATGTTTTATTAAACAAATAAAAATAAAAATGATGGTCTGATCTCTCGAAAGAGATACACACAGCTTATGATCAAAAGGACATCAAGGTGTTTTATGCTCTCCTTCGTCAGGCATATGGTTAAAAAAAACTTCTTCAATTACACCACTCCTGGCAAAGGATGGAATCACCTTATTGAAAACTTCAGTATCCCTCAGCGCATCCTTCAGCTAGAACTTGACATGGAATCGACTCTTGTAGAAACGATTGCTTGTATAAAACAGATCAATTCAAACAAAGCCCCATGACGAGTTGACATTCCTGTTGAGCTTTTGAAACAGGTTTGGTTTGGTTTGGTTTGTTTTACGGCATATCAACCTCAGTGGGTCATTTAATGCCGATAAAGCTTTGAAATAAATTCATTCTTAATGGATACACAATTTCTTTTATAAAAAAGTAAAGTCGTCGGGGCGGCCTAAAGTCGGGATCAGCCAATCAGCGAGGGAGTCTATCCCCTTTTCAATAGCGCTATACCAAGGAGATTGTTTTAGAATCTGAGGTGGAGCGCCATGCACAGGCATACGCTGAGTTGGCGAGGACCGGAATCGAACTAGGAACCATGTGGTTTTAGCCGAACGCTCTACCGACTGAGCTAACCCGGACCCTAACAGGTACTACCACTCCGGGTCAGAATGGTACAGGGAGCAATGGTGATGAAGGGGTGTTCCACATTCCCCAAACCTCCAAAACTGGAACCTCACCATCAGATAGAGTTTAACGTCATTCCCAAGACATGTAGACCATCAGCCATCGCCTTCTAGCACCCATAGTATAAAAAGGGTTGGGGGTTGCCATAAGAACAATAGGGTTGGGACAATCATATAGGTGCTAGGGCTCCACGTGACCAGCCGATTGATCAGAGGGAGTCTTTCCGACCGCCCGTCTAGCCCAAGATAGGGCCAAAGTGGAGTGTTGCAGGTTATTGACTGTTCATCTACCAAGACTCTGTCCTTAAGCATCACAGGTCGCCACCCACGGCCACCAGGTTGCTCCATTTGGGGGAGTCTTACCCATCTACAGAGGTGCAGTCGGTGCATTCTAACAGCCCAGCCGACAAGGCGGTTTTGAAACAGGGTGGTATGAATGTCCATTGTGCGTTCCACTCTTTGGTGATGTCTATATGGAGGGGTGACCAGGTTCCTCAAGACTGGATAGATGCCATTTTTATCATTTTATACAAAGGAAAGGGTAAGAAGTCAGACTGTGGTAATTACCGTGGTATCTCACTGCTAGAAGCTTTTGGAAAAGTTTTTGTGCTACTCTTGTTTTACCGATTGGAGAAGTATATTTGTCGTGATGTCCTTCCTGGATCCCAATCTATTTTCAGAGGTGGAAGAGGGACTGTATACATGATTTCTTTCTGCTAGAGAGCTTTTAGAAAAAATGTATTGAACAGCATGTGCCACTTTGTCAGGTTTTTATTGACTTAACTAAAGCACTCAGTGAATCGTGAGGCTCTTTGGAAGGTGCTTTTGTTGAAAAGTTCAAACAGCTACATTATTGTGTAATGGGTCGTGTTAATTTAAATGCCCTTTATATATGTATAGCTTCCCATTGATAATGGAGTGAAGCAGAGTGATATACCAACACCAACATTGTTCTCACTTTACCTTACGGCTGTACTATGGTATGCCTTCCATGACTGTGATACGGGTGTCTATATTAGATTCCGAACAACTGGAAAAACAGTTTTTTTTTAACTTGAGAAGACTCCAAGCCATAACCCTTGTTAGAAATGGATTTGTCATGAATGTGCCGATGATGCTGACCGGGTTGTACACTTTCCGGAAGAAATGCAGTTGGTAATGGACCGCTTAACTAATGCTTGTACCTGTGTGTGGGATTATCTTCCCTTTGCCGGAAGAGTTATCTTCTCGCTGCGTTGCCGTTTGTTCCCACTAGGGGACCTCGGTTATTCAAGCGCCTTTATTCAAATGCTGCTTCCTCTTTTAGCTGGATCTTCTCAACCAACTGCTATGGGCTAGAATATATCTACACCCTTATCGGTGGGGCTTTTGCTTCCCCCCCCCTTACATTACTGTAAGTCCTTTATACAGCATGGACTATCCTTTAGTTCCATGTCTGTAACATTTATATGTTAGGTACATTTGGGTATCTTGTTTATACCTAAATATTGTATATGTATTTACATGTTCTATTCTCCTGTACAGTATGTATCTTATCGTTTCCATGTGCTGTTATATTTATTAAATGTTTTGTCTCACAACGTGTCAGAATTTTATATTCAATTAATGACTTTGAATCTTACACCTGCTTTGGTCTGACAGCATTAAGAAAAGCAAAGTCATGTACACTCCGGTTACTGGTGATCCTTACGTGGAACCTGACATCTTTGTCTATGGGAAACGTCTTGAAGTTTTCAAGGACTTTGTCTGCGTTTGTAGTTCTTTATCTAGTGACGGTTCTCTTGATGCGGAAATCAAACAGAGAATAAGCAGGGCATTTGGATTCTTTGGTAATGTAGGGGCTATTTTCCCATTTGCCTGAGGAGTTATCTGCCCGGCTTGTTGTCGCTTGTTCCCACCAGGGTACGTATGATATTTAAGCGGCTGATTCGAATTTTTCTTCCTCTTTCCTCGCTACGAGACCACATGGGTTAGACACGGTCTACCCCTTTCTCGGTGGGGCTCCGGCCCCTCTCCTAGTTAGTCATTTCTATCTATGGACGCTCCAGTCCTTTTATATATGTAGGTTTATCTACTCTTGTATTTGTATCTTATGTATCCATGTACTCTTCTATTATGTATCCTTTGTATTCATGTGCTGTTATCTATTAAATGTATTGTCCCTCAACCCTTGTCAGAGTTGTATGTTCTTCAAATATTCACTTTGAATCTTACAGTAAGCTAGAAGACAGAGTCTGGTCCGATGGTGATCTAACTCTGGCAACTAAAATGTCTGTGTACCAAGCATGTGTGTTATCATCTCTGCTCTATGCTTCTGAAATCTGGACGTTGTATCAATCTCATATGAGGCAGCTTGAAAGAATCCATCAGCACTGTCTTAGACATATCCTTGGTCTGAAGTGGGAAAGCCATGTTCCAGATACGGCTGTCTTAACCAAAGCCAAAACAACTGGCATTGCTGCAATTGTGATGAGGAATCAGACGTGTTGGGCGGGTCATCTTGTTCGGCTTGATGACTCTAGACTACCAAAAACAGTTTTTTTATGGTGAGCTACTTTTTGGCAAAAGACCACAACACAAGTAAAAAAACAAAAAAAAAACGGTTTCGTGATAGTGTGAAGGAGTGTCTAGTGTATCCGTGTTTGTGTGTGTGTGTAACCGTGTCTGTGTGTGCGTCTCTGTGTCTGTCTCTAAATGTGTTCGTCTCTGTGTCTATGTGTGTCTATGTGTGTCTATGTGTATGAATAGGTCCATTCAAATCTGTTTCAGCACTCTTTCTCTTATTGTGGTCGGCTTTTGATAATCTTGAGTTTCACGTGACAAGTGATTTGACAGTAATGAAAACCATTAACATCACCAAATCCCAAGAAATTAAACAAAACAACAACAAAAAAAAGATAAGATTTAAACGTCCGACAAGCACATTTTCGCTTTCATTCTACACGTTATTCGACATTTAACATTTGATGTTAGGAAAATGATCAACTTTTCAAGTAATTCTCATGGGATAATTTTAATGCTAAAATATCTGGTTAAACGTTATATACATTGAAATATAAGAAGAGTTTTTTGTTTTTTTTAGTTTGTTTACGGCTGATTATGGCTTCAACTTTATTCAGTAATTGTTAAAAGTTCAAGTCAGTTGTTGGTTTTATTGGTGAAGGTTTGTAAGTTGTGTCGAGGGGCATCTTTCAAGGGTTAATATTTCAATCAGCGCTGCATTGTTTGATTTGTTAGTGAGTAGTGTTGATGTAAGTAATGAAGACGATATAAGAAACATTTTGTGAAAGCCAACACTGACCACGACAGACAATAACTGATTAAACAAGTAATGTGTTCTACTTAAAGCGAAATTATTTCTCTGAATTTTTTAGATGAGGCTTGATAATTAGTATTATTTGGGTTATTCAGACTATTGTCCTCATCTTTATTGTTATCTACACTATTTCTCTGAATTTTTTAGATGAGGCTTGATAATTTGTATTATTTGGATTATTCGGACTATTGTCCTCATCTTTATTGTTATCTACACTATTTCTCTG
Organism: Doryteuthis pealeii; assembly: GCA_023376005.1. Taxonomy (NCBI): domain Eukaryota; kingdom Metazoa; phylum Mollusca; class Cephalopoda; order Myopsida; family Loliginidae; genus Doryteuthis; species Doryteuthis pealeii. The sequence goes on along the minus strand of CM042161.1, from coordinate 36,431,033 downwards.
AATTTTTTAGATGAGGCTTGATAATTTGGATTATTTGGATTATTCGGACTATTGTCCTCATCTTTATTGTTATCTACACTATTTCTCTGAATTTTTTAGATGAGGCTTGATAATTTGTATTATTTGGGTTATTCGAACTACTGTCCTCATCTTTATTGTTATCTACACTATTTCTCTGAATTTTTTAGATGAGGCTTGATAATTAGTATTATTTGGATTATTCGGACTATTGTCTTCATCTTCATTGTTATCCATACAACGTTTCGGCCGATGTGCCCTCCGGCCTTTTTCAGGTATTTCTTGTCGGACTCGAGAACCTTCTTTTCGGACTCGGGAACCATAGCTGGGCTAGCGGAATGCGAACAGGATACACCTGTGGACTGAATAAAGAGTTCCATGATGGCTCCCGATTACGACAAGAAGGTTCCCGACTTCGAATAGAAGGTTCCCGAGTCAGAAAGGAAGGTTTTCGAGTCCGAGAAAGTTCCCGAGTCCGACAAGAAAAACCTGAAGAAGGCCGGAGGGCACATCGGCTGAAATAGTGTACTGATAACAATAAAGATGAGGACAATAGTCCGAATAATCCAAATAATGCGAAGTTATCATAATCTTCTGAAAGGAAAAAAATATAACTCCAAATAACATTTTCGGGTACGCTATTATAAAATAACTTACTACTAGGTTGACTGGTTGGCTGGTTGGTTGGATTTTTACGGCAGGTTAACCCTTATTGGGTTTATTTTATACCGAAGACGTTTTGTTCTATTCATTCTTGATGGGGGAATCATATAGATCATTCTTGATGGATATTGAATTTTTTTTAACTCAATGTTTTTAAAACACATTTTGTTAATTCATTTTCTTCTATTTAACCCAGAGATGTGATCCTAACAGGCTCTACCACTCCGGGTCAGAGTGGACCTGGGAGTAATGGTGATAAAGGAATACCCGATATTCCCCAGAGCTCAAGAATTGGAGCTTCATCATTAGATGCAGTTTAACGTCATGCTCAGGACATTAAGAGCGCCTTCTAGTATATATATATATATATATATATATATATAGGGTTGTGGGCTTGCCATAATAACAATAGGGTCGGGACAATCATACAAGTGACGTGACCAGTCGATTGATCGGAGGGAGCCTCAACGACTGTCCATCTGGCCTAATTAAGGGCCAAAGTGGAGTGTTGCAAGTCACAGACTGCTCATCCGCAAAGATTCAGTCCTTAAGCATCACGGGTCGCTGCCCACGGCCAACAAGTAGATCCATTGAGGGGGTTACCCTCTGCAGATGTGCAGTCGGTGTATTCTAGCTCCCCAATCTACAAGGTGGTTTGTAAGTTATATGGTTATATGTACACAGTAATGTATTCTACTTAAAGCGAAATTATCATTTGGATAATTAGGATTGTTCGGACTATTGTCCTCATCTTTATTGTTATCTGTACAACGTTTCGGTCGATGTGATATCAGGCCTTCTTCGGGTGTTTCTTGTCGGACTCGGGACCCTTCTTGAACTCGTGGACCTTCTTTTCGAACTCTGGGACCTTCTTGTCGTAATCGGGAGCCTTCACGGAGCTCTGAACCCGAAGGTTCCCGAGTCCGACAAGAAATACCTGAAGAAGGCCGGAGGGCCTATCGGCCGAAATATTATACAAATAACAATAAAGATGAGGACAATAGTCCGAATAATCCAAATAATTCAATTACTGTGTACATATAACCATATAACTCGTTTTTTTAGTATATATATATATATATATATATATATATATATATATATATATATTTAAATAAATAACAAAAGACTTAGAGATCTTGCATTATAGACTATTTCAGGGAGCTTAGACAAAAATGTCTAATTCTCCCGACTCATCAGATGCGAATGATGAATTCTTTATTTTTAAGGCATTTGAAAACAGATTTTTTTTTTTTTTTTTTTTTTTTTCCTTTCCTTTTAAAATTGTCCTGTCCTGCTCAGCTGTAGAGTAATAAAAATAGGAATAAAAATACAAATAATAGTAAACAATAATAAAACCAAAGACATCTGACCGCTTGTCAGTAATTTGTTAGGAGTTACTGTTAATTCAATTAATTCAGAATTCAGGGACACCCCTGTTCACTTATTTAGTAGTTTTTGTTTGACTTAATTTATTTTCCTTTCTTTCCATATCGCTTCAACTATACCCACCCCTACATACCTATACAAACTTATACATATACATACATATGCATACACACACATACATACACACACACATACATTATATATACACACATATACATATATATACACACATACACACACATATACATATGTATATATATATATATATATATATATATATATATATATATAGGCATTTGAACTTAAAACCCCAACGTTACCTGACGAATGTTTGCGGTTACGCATGCATGAATGAAACCATTGGTCGTGACTGTTCCTATGACGTTAAATATATAAAACTTTTATATATTTATTTTTATTATATTATATAATAGCTCCATTTTATATTGGGCACTCTACCAATAATACTGCACTTTGGCACACTATATATATATATATATATATATATATATATATATATATATATATATCCTTTTATTGGCTATGATATGTAAAAAAAATATTTTTTGAATTATGCAACATGCATTCCTTATATATGAATATGGTATGCAAATTATGGTATGTCAATTATGGTATGCAAATTATGCATATGAAAACATGCATAATTATCAACAGGTGGCAGATTTTGCTAAGAAGACACAAGAAGGCTTCTTCCGTAAGAGTGGGCATTTTTTTTTATCTTACTGGGGTGGGGATCAAAGAAATCTTTACATAAATACAAAGGAAATTCAAAAATTATCTGCGCTCTTTTTATGGAAGCCGAGCTCATCGTAGATGATTTGGTAGGTAGTAAACAAGCTACCTCGATGATAATTCACCGGTTTGCCATTGCCATCTCTCGAGTTTGCTGAATTCTCTCATCAATGGTTGAAGATGACGAACGTCTTGGCCCCTCTTCATGCAACACTTTTTTCACTCATATACACTTCTACGTAAATGTACTGTTGTTACACACTGGACCCGTCAAAGAACACAAACACTTGTATTTAGGAAAATATAAGATGATATGTTTATTCTCTCGGTTGTGTACAGCTGAGTCGTTGGTAGGGTTACGCAAACGTGGAGCCTTCGGGAGTTCTTTTCAAGTGATCTCGAACCTGATCGTTGTCTGTCTAATCGATCTCCACGGGCTTCTTTTATTGTAATCTGACCCCCGGTGTCACGCCTCTTTGATCGTGACACCTACGCAGTTTTTCTGTAGACACACCTCTTCGCCCACGCAGCCTGTTTTCATTGGCTATGGGCTACGCCTACAGATTTCTGCGCCTAAACCGTGTCAAATGTACACCTGCATTTCCAGGTGCAAAAGGTCAGCTCAGGGCCACATCTTGTTTTCGTTTCCAGTCTACACCTGACACCCATGCACTTCCTGCGTTCAGCCTGGTCCTTAGGTGCACTGATCAGGCAATATATTACACTGTCCCTATATTGTGATATATATATTTTTTTACCAACCCCTCCGCCCGAGCAGGATCTGACACAAGGTCAATTTCTTAAGCGGAGTTTAACAGGTTTGAATTCAGAGTTTTCCTTCTCCTAGACCGATTGCCTAACCAAGGTTAAAGAGCCCAGTCTGCTTTACTATTTACCCATAGCTGGAGGGAGAGTAGAATTCATACTTTCCCAAGGGTATTAGCGCTAAGTGAAATGCAATTACCACATCCAGGATTTGAACTCGGGGCGACGAGTCCATTTCCTATGACTTTAACCATTACACCACGCGCTTCCTATATTGTGATATAAGCTTCAAATGAATTTCGGGCACTGACACTCCTTACTGTCATAGAAATAGTGTCACATCCTTAGTGCATACTGTTAGTGGAGCGGCCATGTTTACACTTTAATGACAGCAAGCAAAATGGTGCAATCAGGCTCAAACTTCGATCACATGACTTAACTATAAGTATACATGTGCAGCGTGCTGTATGTTGGTTGGTTGGTTGGGTTTTACCGCATGTTGTTGTATTGTCCTCGCCCGGAAGATGGAACTTGCGGCTGGGGGACAAAGAGAAAGATAAAAATATATATTTAAAAAGAAAGAGAAAGCGGAAGAGATTGTTTCCGGTCAAGGAAGCAGGGTGAAGATAAAGAAATATATAACAAAGGTCCGTTATCAGATAAAAAGATAAAGATGTGTAGGCGTGTCGTCAATACAAAAAGCAGATGGTCAAGCCGACAGAGTCAGACGCCGGCCGGCAGCGGAAAGGACACTTACGTCTCCCGTCAGCAACCACCCCTCGTGCACTCATTGTAAGCTCCGTGCCTTCACCACCCACACACCGAAGAAAATAAAGAAGGGTCCTCTTTGTACATACGTATCTGTTGTTATTGAAGTCCAGTAGTCGGTCGTAGCTGACTACTAACATACATCGCTTTGGGTACTGTGACCATACCCGCTACGTAAACAGATACGCGATTTAGCAACGTGAAGAAGAAGCCGCTATCAACCCATACGGTAATATTATGCTGCAGACGTTTTTTGTTTTATTCATACTTGATGGGCACTAGATTTTTTAAAACTCATTTTGTTCTGTTTAACCCATAGATGAGACCCCAACAGGTAAAACCACTCCAGGTCAGGGAGTAATGGTGATGAAGGGGTACTCCATATTCCCCAGAGCTCCAGAACTGGAACTTCACAATGAGATAGAGTTTAACATCATACCCAGGACATTAAGACCCTCAGTCCACCTTCTGGCATATATATGTTAACAAGTGTTGGAGCTTGCCATAAGGGCAATAGGGTTGGGACAATCATATAAGTGCTAGGGCTAGACGTGACCAGCCGATTGATCTGAGGGGTGTGTTGTATAACAATGATAAAGATATGTGAGGGCAAAAGTGTGGATAATTTTTTACTCTCCTTCATATTATAGTTCAAAAAACTTTACTCAGAGGGATAAGACCCCTCCCACAATAAGGCTACTTGTTGGCCGTAAAGACGGAATCCTGGCGGCTTATCAGTCTGTGACATGTGATGCGTAAAGACGGAATCCTGATCAGTCTGTGACATGTGATGCGTAAAGACGGAATCCTGGCGGCTTATCAGTCTGTGACATGTGATGCGTAAAGACGGAATCCTGGCGGCTTATCAGTCTGTGACATGTGATGCGTAAAGACGGAATCCTGGCGGCTTATCAGTCTGTGACATGTGATGCGTAAAGACGGAATCCTGGCGGCTTATCAGTCTGTGACATGTGACACTCCACTTTGGTCCCTAGACGGGCGGTCGGAGAGGCCCCTCCGATCAATGGGCAGGTCACGTCAAGTCCTAATACCTATAGGGTTGTCCCAATCCTATTGCTCTTATGGCAGACCCCCAGCCCTTTTCATCATATACATACATATTTATCAACCCCTCTACACGAGTAAGGTGTGACACAAGGTCAATATCTTAAGCAGAGTTTAACAGGTTTGAAATTTTCTCTCTCTCTCTCTCTCTCACTCTCTCTCTCTCTCTCTCTCTCTCTATATATATATATATATATATATATATATATATATATATATTAATACTGTTATTATGTGTTCCTTAAAAGTACGCCCGCTATCATCTTGCAACACCCTCCCGTTAAAAATGAGACCGTCTAAATCGTTCAAGATGAAATGTAAAAATGTAAATCCTGATTATCTGGTGTTGCTTATCCACCAATGATTATTTCTCATGAGTGTTGTCATCTCAGCTTAATATTGGACTCTTTCGTTTTTATTATTGTTGTGATGTTAGTCCCAACAGTAAAAAGAAGTCAAGTCGAGATGGGGTAAAATAAGACAAGTGTATTTACAATTAATGGTACATGTACGACTAGCTTGTCGTTAACGGGAACAGTCCTCCTTTCCACTCGGTGTCTCACTATTTATAGTGAGAACCGGTGCATGTTCTCCACTGTAGGAACGGCCGGTACAACAATTATAAAGAAAGAAAGGGGAGAAAAGGGACATGCTACACAGAAAAATATAATAAAGAAAGACCGCAGGGGAGAGAGAGAGAGAGAGAGAGAGAGAAAGAGAGAGAGAGAGATACTTCATCTCAGAATCTAAAACCAACTTATTTTATCATTTTCATGGCTGAACTTGCACAAAGGTGTCAAAATTAGGGTGACCCAGAAAAATCAGAACCCACAAATTTTGTAATAAAACTGTTAATTTTAACTATGGGGTCTAGGGTTATGGTTTAGGGTTAGGGTTAGGATTAGGGTTAGGGTTGGGGTTTAGGGTTAGTTCAATGGGAAAATGAATAAATAATTTGGTTTCTGTTTTTTCTGGGTCACCCTGTATACCGGTGACCCAGAAAAAACAGAACCCACAAATTTTGTAATAAAACTGTTAATTTTAACTAGGGGGTTTAGGGTTAGGGTTAGGGGTTATGATTGGGCTTAGGGGTTGGGGTTTAAGGTTAGTTTAATGGGAAAATAAATAAATAAATTGCGTTCTGTTTTTTCTGGCTTACCCTAATTTTGACACCTTTGTGCAAGTTCAGCCATTTTCATTTGCTTTATGAAAACTACAGTCAGAATACATTGGTTTGATATTCCTCACAGAAGAATTTTCTTCCATTACTGAACGCAATAAAACAAACGCAGCTTTTTCTTTCTTTCTTTTTATAAAGGCGTTCACAAACAGACGACTATAAAATGACACATATCACACTGTTAGGCCATTACAAAAAAAAGGGACTGGCTGTTCGGTTAATTCAATCATAGATTTTGTTTATCTAAACATTTAATGGTGTTTGAATGATGCAATTTGTAAATGCACGGATGTAATTTTAAGTGATTATTTAAATCTTTTTTAAAGTAATTAATACTGGTGTTCCTAAAAAAAAAAATAGTGGGTGGCGACCCGTGGTGCTTAAGGACAGAATCCTGGTGCTGAGCAGTCGATGACATACAACACTCTACTTTGGCTCTTACTTAGGCTAGACGGTTGGTCGATCGGAGAGGGTCCCCTCTTATAAATCCATTTTGTTTCTATTTGCGTTTCTAAAGCAACAATTTTTCCAGGCTGTGGTTATATTAGTACTGCTGTATGGCTGCACCACTTGGACCCTAACAAAGTGCCTTGAGAATATGCTAGATGGGAACTGCACAAGAATGCTGCAAGCAGTCTTGAACAAGTCGTGGAAACAGCACCCCACAAGGAAGCAGCTGTACGGCCACCTGTCCCCTATATCACAAACCATCGAGTAAGACGGACTAGGCATGCAGGACACTGCTGGAGAAGCAAGGACGAGCTCATAAGCGACGTTCTCCTGTGGAAGCCAACACATGGGCATGCTAATGTGGGCCGCTCAGCAAGAACCTACATTGACCAACTATGTGAGGATGCTGGCTGCTGCGCAGAAGAACTCCCAGATAGGGAAGGTTGGTGAGAGATTGTCATGGATATCCGTGCTACTTGCGTGAGATGATGAGGATGATGATGATTAGACAAGAGTCCCAATAGACTTTAAAACTAAGCATTCTCACAAAATAAAAGCTTTTAGAATATACACATTGAAGTGAATATTAAAATAAATAAAGGAAATATATTTAGTATTGTATGATAACGGGTGCAAGAAAAATAGAAAATTATTGCATAAACACGGACATAAAATGGGGGTTCAGTTTATTTTATGGTAGGAATTTACGAGCAAATAGTCCTTTATTACCAAGGAATTTTGAGGAGATTCGTGAACGAATCAAATTTATATTGAAGAACTTAAACTACTGGGTCTTAATTTGTTGAAAACTAAAGGAGGAAGAATTTTGAAGGAGAAAAGGAAGAAAATTAAAAGCTGGAGGAAGAAAAAGAAAGAAAGGAGAACATTGAAAGAAAGAGGGAGAAAGAAAGGAAGAAGAAAACAAGAAAGAACGTAACAAACTCCGAGTTCTCTGTTATAACTGTAACCAAAAAAAGTGCCCACCAAAAGTTATTTCGGGTATTTTCACCATTCGCCTCCCGGCAAGTAATTTTTGTACAGACATTTTTGTATTGTTTGTTTTTATATGTTTTTTTATGTTATAGATAAAGTTCCTGCACGGGGAAATTAGTGCAACTCTATGTACCAGTAGAAGTAGTTTAAAAAATTAAATAAATATAGTTAAATTTTATGTAAGAGTTTGGCTCGTCTTTGGGATTTTTGTTAATCCTTTTTTTCCTCAGTATATTATTTACATTTGATTTGTTTTTACCTTTTTTTATTTGTTACTTGCGTCGAATTTTGATAACGACACCAAAATTTCGACATTTTGCTCTAATATTATTAAGAAGTTTGATTTTTATGTACACAAACTGGCCACCTCTGCAGAGGGGTAAGACTCCCCCAATGGGGCCACCTGTTGGCCGTGGGTGGCGACCCGTGATGCTTAAGGATAGAGCCCAGGTGGATGAGCAATACTCCACTTTGGCCCTATCTTGGGCTAGACGGGTGGTCGGAGAGGCCCCCTCCGATCATTCGGCTGGTCACGTCAAGCCCTAGCACCTATATGATTTTCCCAATTCTAGTGCCCTTATGGCAAGCCCCAACCCCTTTTTTATCATATGGGTGCTAGAAGGCGGTGACTGCAGGTCTACATGTCCTGGGAATGACGTTAAACTCTATCTGATGGTGAGGTTCCAGTTTTGGAGGTTTGGGAATGTGGAGCACCCCTTCATCACCATTGCTCCTGGTCCACTCTGACCCAGAGTGGTAGTACCTGTTAGGGTCCCATCTATGGGTTAAATAGAAAAATGTATTCATAAAAAAATTGTATTATCCATTAAGAATTGATTTATTTCAAAACTGTATTGGCATTAAATGACCCACTGAGGTTGATATGCCGTAAAACAAAACAAACCAAACCAAACCAAACAAACTGGCAGACTGGACCCTTCAGCCTTGGGTAGGTAACCAGTCTAGGAGAGGGATACCTCTGAATTTAAAATTCCCTCCAGCTATGGGTTAAATAGTAGGGCAGACTGGGCCCTTCAGCCTTGGGTAGGTAACCAGTCTAGGAGAGGCATAACTCTGAATTCAAAATTCCTGAAGCCGGTCGTTGATTGGGTTTGTGGCAACCCTTGATGCACCAATTCTTTCTCTATCAACTGTGCCAAAAAGTGTGGATGGTCCAACACAAGCCTTCACCACTATAAACATATCACTGTGTGGGTGTTCATTGTGTGTGTGAACCCTCATGCGTCGAAAATCGACGAGAGAGTCCATAATATATATATATATATATATATATATATATATATATATATATTCAAACAAAGTTTGTTCAATAGAACATGATGATAACTGAGAGAACAGAATTGGAATAAATTTAATTCATGATAAACAAAACATACTTGAGAAGCAGGGGTGAGTTCATAAGTGACGTTTTCCTGTGATCACCTACACATGGGCACCAACAAAAAAACATTGACCAGCTCTGGATAAACAGTAGGGCAGAGTGGCCTCTTTAACCTTGGTTAGGTTTGTTTTGTTTTACGGCATATCAACCTCAGTGGGTCATTTAACGCCGATAAAGTTTTGAAATAAATTCATTCTTAATGGATACACTTTTTTTTATAAATACATTTTTCTATTTAACTCATAGATGAGACCCTAACAGGTACTACCACTCGGGGCCTGAGTGGACCAGGGAGCAATGGTGATGCTCCACATTCCCTAAACCTCCAAAACTGGAACCTCACCATATAGAGTTTAACTTCATTCGCAGGACATGTAGACCCTAAGCCACTGTCTTCTAGCACCCATATAATAAAAAGGGTTGGGGGTTGCCATAAGGGCAATAGGGTTGGGGAAATCATATAGGTGCTAGGACTTGATGTGACCAGCCGATTGATCGGAGGGGGCTTCTCCGACCGCCCATCTGGCCTAAATAAGGGTCCAAGTGGAGTATTGCAGGTCATGGACTGCTCATCCACCAAGACTCCATCCTTAAGCATCACGGGTTGCCACACACAGCCAATAGGTGGCCCCATTTGGGAAAGTCTTACTTCTATGCAGAGGTGCAGTCGGTGCTAACACCCCAGTCGACAGGGCGGTTTAACCTTGGTTAGGCAACCAGTCTAGGAGAAGGAAAACTCTAAATTATGACCTGCTAAACTCTGCTTAATAAATTGACCGCGTCACATCCTGCTCATGTGGAGGGGTTGGGTAAATATGTATGTATACTGATGTTATTTCAACTTTGTTTAATGGCATAATCAACCTTTGTGGGTTATCTAATACCAAAGCCATTCTTGAAGAAGAACAGTAGTGGTACTATTTAATCCATAGCTGGGGGATGAGGGGGTTCATACCTTTCCCAATGGTATTAGTTCTAAACATGTCCTGGGTATGACGTTAAACTGCATCTAATGGTGAAGTTCCAATTTTGGAGCTTTGAGGGATGTGGAGTACCCCTTCATTGCCATTACTCCTAGGTCCACCCTGACCCGGAGTGGTAGTGCCTGTTAGGGTCCCATCTATGTGTTAAATAAATCAAAAAATGAGTTTACAAAAATGTGCTTAAAAATAAATAATTGAGTTAGGAAAAAAATTGAATACCCAACAAGAATGAATAAAAACAAAAATGTCTTCGACATAAAATAACCCAACAAGGGTTGACATGCTGTAAAATCCAACCAACCAAAAGTAAATGAAATATCGAGACTAGAGTTCCAACTCACTTACTAGAATGTCACAGTGCATCATGTTATCCACTACGCAACCAGGTCTTTTCCCTTCAACTAAAATTACACTGGTTAACTTCCCACTCATTTTATGAAATTATTTGAGGTAGGGATAGGGGGATAAAAATTAATTTTTTTTTTTTTTTAAATGTCAATATGACATTAGATGCCTCTATATATATATATATATATATTTCTTTTTCTTCTTTTTAAATAAGCATCTCCTATTTCAATCTCAACAGAAATTGATATGTAAAATAGACTAACAAAAGAATTTTTTTTTTACCCCACAAAGAAAATGATTGTTTTCTGAAAGAAACATAAAGTGCTTGGCATCATATAATAGTCATTCAATGGAGGCACGTGATGTAATGGTTATCGTCTTAGGAAATGGATATGACGAGACAAGTTCAAATCATTGACGAGACTGTTTGCATTTCACATAGTGCTCATACCCTTGGGAAAGGTAGGAATCTAACTATTCTCCCTCCAGCTATGTGTAAATAGTAGGGTAGATTGGACTCTTTAACCTTGGTTAGACAACTAGTCTAGGAGAAGGAAAACTCTGAATTCTATCCAATTAAACTCCACTTCAGAAATTGACCTTGTGTCACATCCTGTGTGTGAAGGAGGGTTGGTATATATAAATATATATATATATATATATATATATATATATATAATTTATTTACCAAAGAAAAAGGCTTAAATACAGATCATTGCTCTGTATATAATTCCTGAATTATTGTACATTGAGCTCTCGAATGGACTATACCAATTTTAACATTATCATGCTTAGAATCATTACTAACACCAACTAACCCGGTTATTATATATATATATATATATATATATATATAGGTATATTTTGGCAGCATTTTTTCTTTTAGACATGTTTTGTTAAACTCTACTGACAATTCTTGTCGGACGAGTTTTTGTTCGATCCTTTCTGTCTGGCCATCTTTTTAATATCTGGGTGGAATTGGTGTAGCAATCCACCAAAGGTTCTTTCACAAGCACTTTCTGCACGTCTTTATGCCATCATCAGGTGTGAAACTGGTGGAATGTTTCCGTTGTCTTGCTTTTAAAATGAGCATAAAAGCATTATATATATATATATATATATATATATATATTTTCAGTGTCAGTTTGGCTGCAGGAGTTGCCAGATAGTATTTTACACACTGAACTACCTAACGGAGTCCAAGCCGTGATTTCAGTCAGTGTTTTCTCCCTTAGCCTTTTCCTATAGCGGTAGAGGACTGTTCATGTCTGAAGTCACCCTGACGCAACACCATGAAGCTAAGAAATCCAGAAGAAAGCAGCGGCAACAAAGCACCGGCACATCAACATCTTCAGGGACAGCCTTCAAATGCGACATCTGTGGTCGAGAATGTTTTTCAAACATTGAACTTCACAGTCACAGGAGGCACTGTAACTTCAGGGACACAAAAACTATATTATAGTCTTCCGAGACTGAAATGCCAATACATATATATATATATATAATAGTCATTTAACTAAGCTAGCGAGACCATTACTAAAGATTTTTTTCTCATTCAGTGCTCCATATTTCTAGCCTTGTGCCATAACTAAGCATAATGAACAACAAAAGGACTTATCTGTTAAACATGCAGTGAAAATCAGTTTTTTGGATATTCATTTGACTAGCAAATATATGCACCATCCGGGTGCAAGTATTTAAGTTTTACTCTAATAAAATATTATATCAAATTAGAAAGGCCAATGAAACTAAATAAGAATTCATATAAAAAGATTTGAAAAAAAAAATCGAAAAATAGAACAACTGAAACTTACTCTTCCATCACTCGCGTCTTTCATTGCTAAATTTTCCTAATTTACCTATTTAATTAAATTAGGAAATAAAGAATAAGATTAGTTATTTCTTCTTGTTAATGGATTTCTCTTATAATTTATCCCCAAGATGTTGGCTCATATTCATTAAGATAAAACCAAACAAATAGAAATCAATAATACCATGCAAATATTAAAATCAAATTTTTAATATCAATATGCAAATCAGTCTTCCTGTTCACACTGTAAACCACTATTTTGTTGTATATATAAATACAATTGCATGTTATTAGTATGTAGATAAGGACAACAGTATTAATAATGTAAGATCATTTTATTAATAATTGAGGTTTGAATAAAAAATAAAATCATGGAGAAAGTGGTGTAAATAACTAAGGGAATTATGACTTGAGTAGTGATATAGTTTTGGTTACAGACAAACACACAATCCATGACATGCAACACTCCACCTTGGCCCTTACTTACACTAGACGGTTGGTCGGAGAAAACCCCTCTGAAAAATCAGCTGGTCACATCAAGCCCTAGCATCTATATGATTGTCCAAACGTTATTGTCCTTATGGCAAGACTCCAACCTTTTTATCACATGTGCTAGAAAGTGGTGGCTGAGGGTCTTAGTGTCTTGGGTATAACATTAAATATATTAGGTCGGAGACCTGTCAGCTGTTCCTTATAAACATTCATCTTAATTCCACAGAATATTTATAATCTTTCCACAGATTATCTAACATTGCCTTAAAGGAGTTTAGAGATGGGACATTCACTATTGATGATGGTAGTTTATTCCATGTATCCACCACTCTGGTATTAAAATAATTTTGTCTTGTATTTGCTTTACAACATTTTTTTAAGAGTTTTAATTTATGACCCCTTGTATTGATATTTTGAGCAATGTTTAGTAGATCAAAGTTCGTTGAATAAAATCCATGTGTATATTTGTAGGCTTCAATCATATCCCCTCTTGTACATCGATAAACCAAACTTGGTAAGTCAATCTTCCTAAGTCTTTCTTCATACAAAAGGTTTTTTAAATCATTCATTACTTTAGTAGCTCTCCTTTGAACTCTGTCAATGAGTTGTATGTCCTTGATTAGTCTTGGACTCCAAACCACATTAGCAAATTCCAAATGAGGTCTTACCAACGCAATGAATACATTTTTCATCATTTCTTTATCCATGTATTCATATTGTTGCATACCCTTCTCATTACTTACTTCTATTCTTCTTCTGTTCTTCTGACATTTTAAGTTCTTCTAGGTCTCTTCTAACATCTGGACTTCTCTTAGGGACTTTGTGTCTGGTCTTCCATCGGGGATTTCTCTTTATCAGAAGCCCTGAGTCATTGTTAGTTTTTAGATAATAACACAAGACTTCGATTTACTTTGATCATATTTTATTCTCGAAATCCCCCACCAGACAACCTGCACAGATCAAGTCGGAGCGTGTATAACACGACTCACCACCGTCGTGGTTTCTCGCCGACTGACTAAAATCTATTTCTAATCTAAACCTGAAGAGGGTCTCCTCCACCGATTCTCACGGTATCCACTTGAAGGTTAGGACTGAGGTCAAGCCTTGTCACTCAAATCCTTCAAGGCCGTGGGCTGCAGCTTATAACGGCCATTTTGATTTCTACACTATTGCACATAAATATCAGGTATCTAATAATTATGTAACAATATGACCTTCATATTAATCCTAATATCTTAACATAGCTTAACACTTGTACCTGGTTATGGTTAGCAGAATAAGATCTATCCCAATGGATAAAATAGAGGGTTCAGTTTGAAGTTCTGTGAAGGCTCCTGATCCTTGTGTTCAAACATTTGACTTACCTTAGTATTAGAGTAAAAAATTAAAAGCAAAAAACATTTTATATCATCAGCTGGTATATTGTGAAAAAAAAAAAAAGAAAAGAAAAAAAAAAGAAGAAAAGTTCCACTCCCAAAAAGAATTTTAAGTAATGCCCTTGATATTTCAAATGTCCAGCATTTTAAAAAATATTTAAAATAATTGGGTTTTTTTTAAATTCGATTTAAAAATATTTTTTCAAAAATATAAAAAACTAAAAAACACAAACAAAAATGTAAAAAAAAAAAACAAAAAAAAAACATAAAATACAATAAAGTCTGCAATTGCAAAAGAGATCTAAAGATTCTTTTACAAAATGTCAAATGGTTCTCAAATTCTTTAATAAGTTGGGAACAGCTGATAAGATATTTCAAGAATCTTCTTTCTTTTTTTGTCCTGGATCATCTTACTCTTGACAGCGAATCCTTAAATTCTTCAAACTTTTGGGTAGCACTTAGCAAGAATCAAGACTGTCTATTCAAGCATAAAATCTGATGTTGATAATTCTATTTTTGTAGCTGAGAATTCTTATTACAATGGAGATTCAGTGTATGTCTGTCTGTGAAACTGAAACTATATCACTGCTCATGTCACAATACCCTCAGGAATAGAATCTGAGATTTATAATTTTATTTTTGTATTTTTCTTATTATAATGGAGATTCCGTGTCTGTCTTATGGTTAATTTGCGTACTGGTTTTAACAAAACCGGGTTTAATAAATAGTGTAACTTATTGTAATTGATTTCTAATATCATTGTTTATTCTTCAACATATTAAAATCAATCGTATGAATAATTTTATATAGAAACCAATTAAAATAAGTGTAATCATTTTTATATGCATGTTTATCTAATTTTATTAGTCTTTCTATTTTAATATATTTCATTATATTAAAACTTAAATACTGAAGCCCAGGGTGATGGGGGGATCATATTCTTGCTAGTAATAATAATAATCTTATTATAATGGAGATTGTATGTTTTTCTGTCTGTAACCGAAACTATATTACTATACAAATCACAATTCCCTTTGTTATCTGCATCCCATTCTCCATAATTTTATTTTTATTTAAACCTCAATTAATAAAAATTGTTTTACATCATTAAGACTGTTGACCATATCTACATACAAATAACATGCAGTTGTATTTATATATACAACAAAACAGCGGTTTACAGTGTGAATGGGAAGGCTAATTTGCATATTGATCTTAAAAAATTTGATTTTAATAGATATGTGCTTAATATTATTGATTTCTAATTGTTTAGTTTTATTTTATTGATATGAGCAAAATTCTTTTCAATAAATCTTAAAAGAAATCCCTTAACAAGAAGAAATAACTGTAATATTATTCTTTACTTCCTATTTTAAATAAATAGTTAAATTAGGAATAGGAGTAATTGAAAATGATGGAAGAGTTAGTTTCAAAGTTGTTCTATTTTTCAATCATACACCCTCTGTTCCAAATCAAGTGATCTGCATTTTTTATTCAGTTTCATTGGCCTTTCTAATTTAATATGATATTTTATTATATTAAAACTTAAATACTTGCACCCGAGGGTGCATATATTTGCTAGTAATAATAATAATAATAATAATAATAATACACTGGTTTACAAAGAAATTGAGGCAAGCACAAAAATAGCTGTTTCAACCTAATTTAGGGTGCTAAATTCAGATTTGAAATCTGTTTTTACTCATCACCTCTAGTTTTTTTAGATATGCATACTGTACATTTGTGTACACATACTGTACATAAAGGCGTATATGCATTCAGGGTTAATTNACTGCTTCAATTATTGGTGTTTAAATTGGTTGGACAAAAAATTATTTCACAGACTGGTAGTTCTTACATATTGCAGACAAAACAGACATAGATTGAATACAAAACAGTGATATTCAATGTGTGTGTGTATGTGTGTGTGTGTATATATATATATATATATATATATATATAATACTAATAAAATTATTGTTAGATGGAAAATAAAGGGCCTACCATGGTTTCAATCAAAAAATGATCTCCTCAGGCCCCACTCTACATTAATCAAGTTGATGTAATTCCTCTAACAATAATTTTATTAGTATTATTACTGCTCTATATTCTTAATAATATAGAGCACTTTTGGATTATTTACTGACGCCACTGCGATGGAAAAGTTAAAGCAGCATTCGTATACCATATATATATATATATATATATATATATATATGTTTTTACATATTGCAGACAAAACAGACATAGATTGATTATAAAACAAATCAGCCAGTTAGAAATCTACCAGCTTATGTGCCGTATATAATTGTGGGCCATGCTAGAGACATATAAAGTAAATAAAACAATAAAAAACATATGTGAAGTTAATGTTCTTTTAAACATAAGAAAAAAAAAAAACCCTTGGGATTTTCCGCGTCACTGAATTGAGGTCATTTGACAAATACCTGAATCTACTCAGCATATTCGCTCATTTGATATTACACGGTCAAGAAACGGGACAGAGGAAAAAAAAAAAAAAAAAAAAGAAGGTGACAAGATTTAGGTTTCGAGATAATATTTCTTCAAACAATATGTGGAATTTCGTTTTTTTTGTAGGAGAGGTTAAGAAATATTTGGTTGCATTTTGGGTTGGTTGGATTTTATCACATGTCAACTCTTGTTGAGTTATTTTATACCAAAGACGTTTTGGATTATTTGGATTATTCAGACTATTGTCCTTATCTTTATTATTATCTGTACAATGTTTCAGCCGACGTGCCCTCCTGCCTTCTTCAGGTATTTCTTGTCAAACTCGGGAACCTTCTTTTCAAATTCGGCTGTACAGATAACAATAAAGATGAGGACAATAGTGATGGTGAAGTTCAAATTTTGGATGTCTGGGGAATGTAGAGTACCCCTTCATCACCATTACTCCCAGGTCCACTCTGGTCCAGAGTGGTAGAACCTTTTAGAGTCATATGTATGAGTTAAATAGATTAAAAAAATGAGTTTAAAAAAATTTCAATACCATCAGGAATGAATAAGACAAAAACAAAACTGACTGTCTCTGAATTTTTTTAGATGAGGCTTGATAATTTGTATTATTTGGATTATTCGGACTATTGTCCTCATCTTTATTGTTATCTACACAACGTTTCAGCCAATGTGCCCTCTGGCCTTCTTCAGGTATTTTTTGTCAAACTCAGGAACTTTATTTTGGAATTCGGCTGAAACGTTGTACAGATAACAATAAAGATGAGGACAATAATCTGAATAATTCAAATAATACAAATTATCAAGCCCCATCTAAAAAATATCAAGAAACACACAAAGAAGGTTGGAGGGCACATCGACTGAAATGTTGAGGACAATAGTTCAAATAATAGTTCATAAGTTCATAAAGATGAGGACAATAGTTCAAATAATCCAAATTATCAAGCCCCATCTATTATGGATTAATCAAACTATTGTCCTCATCTTTATTGTTATCTGTACAACGTTTCAGCCAAATTCGAAAAGAAGGTCCCTGAGTTAGACAAAAAATACCTGAAGAAAGCCAGAGGGCACATTGGCTGAAACATTGAGTAGATAACAATAAAGATGAGGACAATAGTCCGAATAATACAAATTATCAAGCCCCATCTAAAAAATTCAGAGACAAAGAAGTTTTGTTTTTGTTTTATTCATTCCTGATAGTATTCAAATTTTTTTTAAACACATTTTTTAAAACTCATTTTTTATATATATTTAACCCAAACATATGACCCTAAAAGGGTACTACCACTCTGGATCAGAGTGGACCTGGGAGTAATGGTGATGAAGGGGTACTCCACATTCCCCAGACATCCAAAATTTGAACTTCACCATCAGATAGAGTTTAACATCATACTCAGGACACTAATGCCCTCAGCTACTGCCTTCTAGCACATATATGATAAAAAGGGGTTGGAGGTTTGCCATAAGAGCAATCATATAGGTGCTAGGGCTTGATGTAACTAGCCAATTGATTGGAGGGGACTTCTCTGACCACCTGTCTAGCCTAAGTAAGGGCCAAAGTAGAGTGTTGTAGAGTCATGAACTGCTCAGCCAACAGGATTCATTCCTTATGCATCACCAGTTGCCAGCTACAGCCAACAGGTGGCCTCATGGGACGGGGGGCGGTCTTAGCCCTCTGCAGAGGTGCAGTCCACGTATTTTACAGCCCCAGCCGACAGGGTGTGCATTTTGAGAGCAGGATTTCCAGATTGAATTTTCTGTAATGTTATGGGTTGTTCGTAATATTTAACTTAATGCCTTTTCTTTCACGGCACTACAATTCGTATCTTCGTACGTACGGTCGTTTTTCCTTTCACGGTATCAGATCGTATCTTGTATATACGTACGGTCATTTGTTTACAAACAGACCAGTAGCAGTATCGTCTGTGGCCCCAAAATTCTTCCACACTCCTTTCGTTTATGGTCAAGCGAAAGGTATCACGTTTCACGGCCGCGTGCTTCTTCGTTACGGCCAATTTGACTTGTTGACAAGTATACACTTTAATGGCTTTCATTCATGAGTTCCCTGGCGTGTAGTAAATAAAGATGAGAACAGTACCTCTTGCTTTTCATGAATTTATTTTCTCAATGAAAGTTATTGAGATAGAGAGAGAGATAGTCGGCTTCCTTAAATATGTTTTTAGTGATGCTCTTAACTTCGTTCCAATTATCAGGCTTCACACTTAAAATATGTTTTCAACTTCGTCCAGTGTAAAATATTACATCTCAGGTTTAGTACTTAGCAACATCAGTTCATCAACTGCCACGTGCGGCCTCCTGGCTCTGATATCTTCTCTGACTGGACCCGACATCTGACTGACTGACTCTCTCCTGCCACATATTCTAACTGATCGTGATTCTATTGACGGGTCTCTTAAATAGTATTTCTAAATAATCTTCCAGAAGATTCTACTTTTAGAAAGTTCGAGCTCTTTCTGGACCGAATCGAATGTTCGATTCCTTCTATTCTCACTGGTCAAGAGTTCACCAGCCTAAGATCAAAGACTTCTTGGAGTCACTCATCCTAATTTTTCGTTAAACCTAGACTTATCGTCTCCTTTCTCTCGTTAAAAGATGTTATCTTTCCTAACTACTTTTTCTGTGATTCCACAAAGACCACCCAGTAATCTAAGATAATAAGATATAATCGGTAGTACATTTTTCTAAAGGTTTTTTTCCTAAGTCTGGCACAAGGCCACAAATATAGGTGCTGGGTGGCAATTACATAACATTTCTTTCAAGGGCTTGTGAGATAAGCATCCTTATCAGAAAAATGATAGTTAAATTATCTGCCCCTGGCACCAGAGGGTGAATTGCCAATATACGATATTGGTGCCTAAATTAAACCCCTTGATGAAAGTCACTTATTGTGGGTCTGTCAACCAACGAGTCGCGTTATTCAATTGCTCCCCTTACCTTGTCAACCAGTGAGTGGTTTCATCCAGTGCTACCTTTACCTTCACCCTCAGTAAGATAAGTCTGGCTAGCAAACGCCACAAGTTTGCAACCATTCTAGAATCAAACTCACTAACTCTTGCTAACCATTATACCACATGAGGTGCTTCCTATGAGGAGACAGTAATATGGTAATATACACACACACACACACAAATAGGCTTTTGGAAAATCATTACTTTATTGTTCTCAATGGAATGATAATTTTTTTAATTGTAACATCAATTTCTATAATATTTTTATATACCTATTCATTAATATATATATTAAATAAAAATTGATAAACTTGTTCATCTCCTCCAAGAAAAACCAGTTTCTGCACTTCCTTTTAAAAATCAAAATCAAATAGTTTCTGGTTAATGAAAATCTGTTTGGACACTTAATTCCAGAGTATTTAATTGATGTCAGCACATACGACACCACATTTCTAAGATTAAAATTATTCATATCTTTTTAAAAAGTATCAACTAAATTACCATTATTGGACCATTGGTGCAATAAAATCGTATCTCCCTTTTTTTTTAATATACTTTTTTAACCTTTTTAGATAATCGTTAATTTTAAATTTGACATTTTTCCAGAAGAGCCCGCCGAGGAGGAGAGTGTCTGCGGTCAATGGCCGACTTTTTACGATATTCATCGGCCTATTCTGGATAAGTACCAAAAAGTTTAATGTTTCTAGAATTTTTAGAGAAAATAAATTTGCCAAGGAGGATAGACGGTATTTTTGCCTTAAAAGTCTCAATACTACTACTACTAATAGTAATAATAATGATGATTGAATTAAACAAGAAATAACTGTAACAAGAAGGTAAGTATAAAAGTCAATTTTTTTTTGGGGGGGGGGGGCAGTAAATGTTATGTGTAAAAAGAGTGTTAAGAAAAGAAGAAAAAAAGAGTTATTTTATGTATTTTTAAAGATTTAATCTTTCTTGGGACCAAACTTACGAAAAAAAAACAAAAAAACATCGAGATTGTCATATTTGATAATGCACAGAAAAACGTTAAAATACTTAAAAAATTAAAAAATTTTAAAAGATTTTTTTTTTTTAAATATCAGTTACCACAAGTTAGGAATAAAAGTTCCAAGTACAGTTTTTTTTTTTTTTTTTTTTTTTTTTTTTTTAAACAAAGAGACAACGAATTCAGTTGAAAACCCGATTTTTCGCTGGTAACTTTTGCACATAATGAATAAATATGCAATGAATAAATGACTAAAATTATGGGACAGAATTGATTGGGAAAAAAAATAGAAAAAAAAAAAGAACTGAATTAAGGAAGTATAAATCCGTCTCGATCGTCAAATAATGCCAAGTTTGGAAAATTCCTGAAAATTTACCTTTTCTTCCTATACAGTTATAAGAAGAAAAAAAAAAGGTAAATTTTCAGGAATGTTAAGGTATATTTGAGCAAAATTTACCGAAAAAATAGTTTAAAATGTATTAAAAATAAATTACATGTGTAACATTATTTTTCTTTTTTTTTTTTAATTTTTTTTATTTTTTACTGATACTACTCACTATGTTATTACTTTTCGGCTTAGACAAAAATTTGACTTTAAATAATCGATTTAATTAATTTTAATTCGTTTTTAAAATGAAAAGCAGACGAAAAATTGGTATACCTAATACTATACAAACATCACACACACACGAAAGCTGAGAAGAACTTATACATTCATGTGCTTCTAAAATCCGAATTCCGAATAAACGTTTGTAAAATATCAGTTCTCGCCTCAAATTAACAAAAAAATATTTACAATATTTTGAATGAAAGCTGAAAAAATAAACAATATCCAGCCCCACTTGATTTATAAGGTTTTTTTTATACATTCATGTGCTTCTAAAATCTGATTTAACAATGTAAGATCGCACGTTTGTAAAATCAATTTCTCTTCAAATTAACAAAAAAGTATTTACAATATTTTACCCTTTTTATGAATGAAAGTTGAAAAAATAAACAATGTTCTACCACACTTGATTTAAAAAAAAATGAAAACCGAACAAAAAAAACAAAACAAGAAAGGAGGTGATTAAAATTTTTACCTGGACGTCGTATTTTTTTCTAGCTGCCATCACTTTATAAGCCATCCAGTTAAGTAATAACATAGATGCGACGGCAACAAGGACGACGTAACCATATTCAGGCGGCAGAATTTCTACCAATGTAGTCATGATTTTTCTTTTTTCTTCGTTCTTGTTGAAACTCTTGAGAGAGAGAAGAGATTTTTTTGCCCGTGATCAACACCAAGTTGCGACTCGATATGCCAAAGAAGTGAACAAGAGTTATCTCACCTTGATCTGAGCTTGGATACTCACGAAATTTTTATCTTTCAACTTGGCTGCTTTTTATCTATTCATTCAAATCTGTTTGAATTTACCTATTTATAGCTTGCTAAGTGACCTAGATAATTGCTTTTTTTCTTTTTCTAGAGCCTTCTATTGGTTTTCAAATCTTTGATTGCAAATAAATACTAATCATTTTATTTGACTAATAGTCATTACTCATTATATTCACTAGCAAGATACACCCACCGCGTGTAAGTATTTAAGTTTTGTAATGAAATATATTAAATTAAAAAGACTAACGAAATTAAATAAGAACGCATATAAAAAGATTACACTAATTTAAATTATGTTTTAATTAGTTTCTATATAAAATCATTCATAGGATTTTAATACCTTGGAAAATAAAACAATAATATTAGAGATCAATAACACCAAGTTATTATTTATTAAACCTGGTTTTGTTAAAACTAGTATGCAAATTAACCACACCATATATTATGTAAATCTTTATTTCTTAGTGATATATAAGACACATTGCAGGATTTTAAATGCACTAATAACATTGAATGTTTTGAGGTAACGCTAACTCAGATTTTCGTATCGTTAATAAATAAGATTTATTCTATGTATTAATGATTTTGACTATAAATTATATACTCATTGATAAACTTATGCAATTCCTGAGGGTATTGTGATGTATGCAGTGATGTAGTTTCAGTTACAGACAGACAGACACCAAATCTCCATTATAATAAGATATATTTGTAACAATGTGCAATACCCACTTGGCATAAATCTCTCGATATTCTAATCTTTCATTATCTATTATGAGGTGGCAAGGGGTTTAGTGTTAGTTTTAAAAGGTGATTTTTGTTATTCTTGGTGCATGTTCCTAGGGTTTGCTTTTAACCCTATCATATTTGGTGGTCGCGCTGAAAAGGAAGGAATTCAAGGGAAGAAAAAGGAAGAAACAAAGACAAAATGTGGTTTTATGATTTAGGCTTTATTCACCAGTCATAGCCACCACATGGTAAGGAAATATCTTCCTGGCCAGTAGTAGTGTCTAGACACAATTAAGGTCTAAGTCAAAATGGCCAAGAGATTCTCTTTGGGGTCGGAAGTGGGTCCTTTTTCCTATACATGCTCGGAGGGTTCTTCCGGTGTGAAGGCTCATGGGAGTTTGTTATTTTTTTTATTTTAATTTTATTTTAATCCCCACACTATATTTCCATTTTTCTATCCTTCTCTTTATCTATCTGCTATGCAACAAAAATACAACCACAAATTACATCTACAAAACTATCTACAAAAATACACCTGTAAAGGAAACTTGAGTACCAACTTTTATCTCACACTCTAACAGGTTTTGGCATTAAATAACCCACAGGGTTATTATACTATTAAACAAACCAAACCAAATGAAGTTAATGAAAATTATTTATACCAATTTAAAGATATTAAGAACATGAAACAGAAACTTTTATCAAAATGATTTGTTTCAGTATTAAACGTGTGGGGATTAAAATAAAATTTTAATTTAATTTTAATTTTATTTTAATCCCCATATATATAAAAATAAAGAAATTGCATTTAAATGCCCACAACTGTTGATACGGCATCAACAAAAATAACCAACCAACCAACCAGCCAACCAACCAAAATTGACTTTTAACATTTGTCTCACGCCCTAACAATTCATTTAATAGCAAAAATATTTATCTACAAACTATTTGCTTACTAATCATATATACAAAAAAAAAAGAGAGAAAAAAAAAAGATTTGACATTACCCCACAAGGGTCAATATGTTATTAAACAATAACCAAAAACAAACCGGTTAAATCAAACTTAACGGACCTAAATTCCACCATTGTATGTCACCCCACTGAAAGAAAAAAAAAACACCAAAAATCAGGGAATTAACCGAATTTAATGAAATTTTCAGTGTTGATATATTAATGAATAAAAGATATAATGCACCAGTTATTTTATTTAAAAACTTTTACATTTTTTCAGCTTAGTTAACTTTGAACCACATATCTTTGAGGCGTAAGACAGATTCTCAAAAATAAGTGGTTCAAAGTTAACTGACCTGAAAAATGCAAAAGTTTTTAAATAAAATAACTATGCATTATAAAATGCATTATATCTTTTATTTATTAATATATCAACACTGAAAATTTCATTAAATTTGGTTAATCCCCTGATTTTTGGTATTTTTTTTTTCTTTCGGTGGGGTGACAACGATGGTGGAATTTAGGTCCGTTAAATTTGAATTAACCAACAAACCTATCCACATATGTAGATGTCACTGTTAGAGTGCACAACATTTTTAGATCAGATTAATTTCACCCACTTGTTATTCACTGATTGAAACCACATGACATTTATTGAGCATTCTTATCTATATTTTTTTCTTTTCTTTTTTCTCTCTTTTCCTTCCTGCTCTTTGTATACAAAAGAAATTTTATTCTTTACTCCTTTTTGTTCCTACCATTCTTGATCCCACCAACATAAAGAAATAATATATATACATAGCAATAGCATAATCTTTACAGATCACTGCCATCCCTCACAATCCTATAACCCCACCACCAGAACCTTTCCTCTCATGGGCCCTTAAATGACTCATCAAACCCGCTGCAGATCCACAAAGTTTCATGCAAATATGACATAGGAAGGACGTCCTTCCCATTGTATCAGATGATAAAATTTGATGCTTATGCACTACCATATGTCTCTTAAGACCAGAAGCTGACTTACAGACTTTGTTATAGATTGCACAAGACATATTGTTTGTTCCTGGAGTGGGCATGAATTGTCCCTGACGAGATTTTCTTTGATTGACATATCCAACCTTAGAAAGCAGAATTCAACCACATGTCTGACATTTCCAACCCTCAATGTTCTCTCCAATATGACCCTTTCAAAGTTGACATTTGAGGTTTTCATGCTCAATTCTTTCACTCTCAAAACTGGTACAGCCATCATCCACATGAATTCTCCAGTCAGTTCTCTTCAATACCAGCTTTTCCCAGTTGTCAGGATTTATTTTTATTTTTACAAGGTTGTTTTTAAGCAATCCTTATACCTCTTCCTAGGCTTATGCTGTGGCCTTTTGCCATCATGCAGCTGACCGTAAAGGAGTTGCTTAGGCATTCTAACATCACTTGTACGCACAACATGACCTGGCCATCACATTTGGGCCATTATGATAAGAGTTTCAATGCTTATACATACATACATACACACACACATGCACACACACACATGCACACACACACACACGCACACATATATATATATATATATATATATATATAAAATTAACCGCCCTGTCGGCTGGGGCATTAGAATGCACTGACTGCACCTCTGCAGAGGGGTAAGACTCCCCCAATGGGGGCACATGTTGGCCGTGGGTGGCGACTCGTGATGCTTAAGGATAGAGCCCAGGTGGATGAGCAGTTCATGACCTGCAATACTCCACTTTGGCCTTATCTTGGGCTAGACGGGCGGTTGGAGAGGCCCCCTCCGATCAATCGGCTGGTCACGTCAAGCCCTAGCACCTATATGATTTCCCCAACCCTATTGCCCTTATGGCAAGCCCTAACCCTTTTTATCATATGGGTGCTAGAAGGCGGTGGCTGCGGGTCTACATGTCCTGGGAATAATGTTAAACTCTATCTGATGGTGAGGTTCCAGTTTTGGAGGTTTGGGGAATGTGGAGCACACCTTCATCACCATTGCTCCCTGGTCCAGTCTGGCCTGGAGTGGGAGTACCTGTTAGGGTCCCATCTATGGGTTAAATAGAAAAATGTATTAATAAAAAAAATTGTATTATCCATTAAGAATTGATTTATTTCAAATCTTTATCGGCATTAAATGACCCACTGAGGTTGATATGCCGTAAAACAAAACAAACCAAACCAAACCAAATATAAAATTAAATTAATTATTAATTTATCTATTTATCATCAGTATCTATCTATCTATCTATCTATCTATCTATCTATATCAGTGTGTTATCTATTTATCTACTGTCAGTTTGTCTGTCTGTCTATCTGAATATCAATTTAATCTCAGACTGTTCTATCTATCTATCTATCTATCTATTTGTTCATATCTATATCTGCTCATATCTATCTATCTATCTATTATCTATCTCTTTGTCATATCTATATCTGCTCATATCTATCTATCTCTGTTCATTTATATCTGCTTATATTATCTATCTATCTATCTATCTATATCTATCTATCTATCTATCTATCTATCTATATCTGCTCATATCTATCTATTCATCTATCTATCTATCTATTTGTTCATATCTATATCTGCTTATATCTGCTCATACTATCTATATTTGTTCATATCTTATTTGCTTCTATCTATCTATCTATCTATCTATATCTGCTCATATCTCTATCTATCTATATGCTCATATCTATCTATCTATCTATCTATCTATCTATCTATCTCTTTGTTCTATCTATATCTGCTTATATCTGCTCATAGCTATCTATCTCTTTGTTCATATCTATATCTGCTCATATCTATCTATCTATCTATCTATCTATCTATCTCTTTGTTCATATCTATATCTGCTCATATCTATCTATCTATATATCTATCTATCTATCTATCCATCTATCTACCCCAGTCTACTCTTATCCATTTCAGTCTATTCTTTTTTTTTTCTTTTTTTTTGTAATCCTCCCTATCAGCAGGGTTTAGAATACGCTAACTGTACCCTCTGCAAACAGGTAAGGCCCCCCTCCCACTCACAAAAAGGGTGGTCTGACTATAGCACTAAACTTCATCTGGTGGTGAGGCTCCAATTCTGGAGACATGTTAGGTTTCTATCTATAGATTAAATCGATCTGTTTCACAAAAAATGAGAAATACTTAATGCCATATAACTGTAAATAATTTGTATTAAGAATATTAGCAAAATAAAAAGAAGCCCTCCGGGCAATGTAAATTTTTTTTAAAGATACTGCCTGAGGGGATGGGAGCTGAAAATTCAATGTCATAGAGTGTGTACCATAAGTATGTAAAATCGTCAAATTTATAAAAAGACTAAAAACAAAAAAAGAAAGAAAGAAAGAAGGACAATTTGAAATGGAAACAGTTCCGATAACTTTAAATATTATATTAGAATAAAACAATCTATATATAAATATATAACGCCGGGCATCTATTTATTGAAACAATGAGGATTGTCTAATGTTGCATGCTCACATTTTGAGTATATTTATTCTATGTTATGATGTTGGATTATGTGTTGGGTAATGTGACATAAGCAATGACGCAGTTTTTGTTACAGACAAAAACCGGAAGCGAATCTCCATTATTAATATAGATTATATACCCCTTCAGTGATGCTGATAGCTTTTTGATTTAGTGCATCCTGGGATGCACATATTTTTTTTTTAATGAGTCCCTGGGAAAATTTATGGGCCCCAACTAAAGCTGTCTAACTCCTACCTTGTAACCTATCCCATGTAATTTATTTCTAAGAAATTATTGAGATGTATTTACAGTTAGCTTGAAATAGTGGGGGAAGAAAAAAAAACACTGGGATGCATGGATATGATTTTACTGTGTCAGGGATGCAGGACGCGTACCTATCAGCATCTCTGCCCTTTACTCGGGTATATATATATATATATTATATATATATATATATATATATATATATGGAGAGAGAGAGAGGACAGGGAGATAATAGATGAAATGATGGCTCTTACTTGTTGACCTCTACTAGTTTTGTCTAACTCAGCTGGTCGCCATGTTCTTCAGTCGATCTAGTGGGCTTCTTCTAGGGTTGCTTTTCTATGTTGGTTTCTTTGGGTTGGGCTGGTCATTTCTTGTTTAATTTGACTTAACTAACAAGACTTGTTTTCTTCTAAAGCTTTATTTCAACAACCTAGCCCATGATTCTACTGTGGGGAGACCGACCCTCAGTGCAAGTGACCTATAGGTCTGCTCACTCTGCATTCTCTTGTCACATCTGAAGCTGAAACTATCTCATGCCTAATCGTGTCTACTGGAAGGTCAGTGGAATGTCACTGGTTGTGAATCAGCGGCCACAGTAACTTTCCACTGAAATGAATTTTATTCAAATATTCTTACTACAGGTACATACATAAATCATAAGCTGCTTATGAATTATGTAACAAGAATAATTACTGTAAGTTATAATTGTTTACTAAAGATCATTATTATTAGTTAATTGAAACTATATAACTGTGTGCGAACAAATGTCTATTATTAAATAAAGTATTCTGGATATGACATTAAACTGTATCATGTGGTCAAGTTCTAATTCTGGAGTTTCGGGGTGTGTGGAGTACACCTTCATCACCTTTACTCCCAAGTCCATTCTGATCTGGAGTGGTAGTACTTGTTAAGTGTTACAATTTATGGATGTCATAAATTGTTAGCAGACCCTGTAATGAGAATAAGGGCAGTTAACTTTGAATTCAAGGGGGCCAGTGGAAAAATATGTGACTGTTAGTAACCCCCTGACCCCTAGAAGTGTGAATATCAAGCACCATGAGAAACACATGATTAGTTTTAGTTTAGAGATTCAGCCTGGCCTTCAAAGAGTTTAGACATGCTATGAGGCTGGTCTTCCTGTACGGTGAATAAGAATCATGGGCTAGATAAAATAAAAGCTTGATCAAGCAACAAAATGTCTTGTTAGTTCATCTAATTGAAAACATGTAAATCGCAAAAGCAAAGCCTTTAGTAGAAGAAATTAGATAGAAGAACCCAACTAGACGAAATGTCGACCAGATAAGAAGAGGAAACAGAAGACAGGAACATGGCAACTGGAAGAGTGTAGCATAACTCCAGAACGATATATGTATCAGAACGAGGTATGTCACATGGGCCAACTCAAGTTGTAGTAGTAGTCATCATTATTAGTAGCCATTAGGTCAGAAACAACATACACGCAAGATGTATAGTCACAAGGGGCTTTATATTTATTTCTAGGCTTGTGGGCTCTTTTTCAGAGAGAAGGAAAGACAGAGAGAAAGAGAGTGAGTATCGTCAAATTATTCTAAGTTCATAGTATCATGCTCTGTACCGCTGTCCCACACACACACACAAGCTGACCAGTACCAACGTCTGACTCCTACTAGGGCTGAAAGAAAAAGAGGCAGATTTTCTCTTCGCCTGTTTCTCGTCCTGGCGTCACATCCTGTTCCGGGCAAAACCCGGAACTTCCGTTTTTATTTGAATTCTATTTCCGGGGTCATTCTTCAGTCAGTTTACTGGCATCGCACTTAGTGTTTACTCTTCCAAATTTTAACCTTTGTTTATTCTTATTTTTTTCCCCTCTTTCTCTTTCAATACCCAAATTCTCCGTAGACCATAATAATTATGCGACAAGAGTAAAGATGTCAACAAGTGATAAAGTAAGACCAACTACTCTCTAATCTGAAGCTGTCTCTCTCTAATCTCTCTCTCTCTCTCTATCACAGAAGAACTCTCTTAGAACTCTCACTCTCTCAATTATATATTCGATGTTCGATGTACAATGTTTGATGTGGTATATAACATAAGGTCCTATCTATTAGTTAAATAGATTAAAAAATGTATTTTTAAAAATGAGTCTGAAAAAAAAAAATACCCAACGAGAATGAATACAACAAAACATCTTCGGCATCAAATAAATAATAATAATAATGAAGTCTCATGTCAAGTCCAAGAGTTAACATGTTGTAAAATCCAACCAACCAATATTAAATAAAAATAATTACTTGAAAACATAATTGTTAGTATTAGATAGGAATACTATGAAACCATACAACTGTGTGCAAATTATTTGTATTAGATAGGAATACTAGAAACCATACAACTGTGTGTAAATTATTTGTATTAGATAGGAATACTAAAACCATACAACTGTGTAAATTATTTGTATTAGATAGGAATACTAGAAACCATACAACTGTGTGTAAATTATTTGTATTAGATAGGAATACTAGAAACCATACAACTGTGTACAAATTATTTGTATTAGATAGGAATACTAAAAAACCATACAACTGTGTACAATTATTTGTATTAGATAGGAATACTAGAAACCATACAACTGTGTGTAAATTATTTGTATTAGATAGGAATACTAGAAACCATACAACTGTGTGTAAATTATTTGTATTAGATAGGAATACTAGAAACCATACAACTGTGTGTAAATTATTTGTATTAGATAGGAATACTAAAAACCATACAACTGTGTACAAATTATTTGTATTAGATAGGAATACTAGAAACCATACAACTGTGTGTAAATTATTTGTATTAGATAGGAATACTAGAAACCACACAACTTTGTGCAAATTATTTGTATTAGATAGGAATACTAGAAATGATACAACTGTGTACAAATTATTTGTATTAGATAGGAATACTAGAAACCATACAACTGTGTGAAAATTATTTGTATTAGATAGGAATACTAGAAACCATACAACTGTGTGCAAATTATTTGTATTAGATAAGAATACCTGATTTCATAGCCATGTACAAAAAATGAAATTGTTGTTTTATGAATTTGAGAAAATGAAGACTTCCAAAAATGCTTTGTAAGCAGAGAATTTCTGTCAAGTAGGAATTATTTAAAATTCTTTAAAATTCTTCAGTGTCAAATTGCCTTTTTTATTTACATTTCTCTTGGGTGTTAAACATGACATCATCAAGTGTGCAAATTTTGCATATCAACATGTCATCAGGATATTGCAAGTGGGGGGGGGGAGGTGTGAGTATAACTGGAAGAGGGAGGGGGGAGTAAAAATATTGTACGAATTAGCATAGAAAAATTTATTCACCTCACATTCCATCTGCTTATTATATATAATAGCAGGACCTGTGGATATACCACAGTATGATAGTAGTATTTGTATTATTCGGACTATTGTCCAATTGGACTCATAGCCTAGTGGATAAAGGAGTTAAGTTAAGACAGTTCTAAGTGACAGTTATCTCTGGACTGCAGGTTCAATCCTGGTCAAGGGCAGCAGTAACATAAAATAATAATTAACACAGCTTAACACCTGTACCCTAGCTATGGTTAGCAGAATGAGAACAGGATACCCCAGTGGACTGAATAAAGGGTTAGGTTCAAAGTTCCGTGATGGCTCCTGATTACGAAAAGAAAGTTCCCGATTATGACAAGAAGGTTCCTGAGTTTGAAAAGAAGGTTCCCAAGTCACGGATGGTTCCTGAGTCCGAGATGGTTTCCGAGTCCGAGAAGGTTCCAAGTCTGACAAGAAATACCTGAAGAAGGCAGGAGGGCACATCGGCCGAAACATTGTACAGATAGCAATGGAGACGAGGACAATAGTCCAAATAATGCAAATAATACTGATTATCAAGCCTCATCTAAAAAATTCAGGGACACAGTATGATAATTTAATTATTACAACATTTGATATGTTTACTACTGCAAAATAGTTTAATATATAAAAAATTATAATAATCTTGATTTAACTCTCTCTCTCTCTCTCTCTCTCTCTCTCTCTCTCTCTCTCTCTCTTTCCTTCTTTTCATATTTTCATTATGTTCAATTGAAACAGATTAGCATTATCGCTTCTGTGCACTCATCCTCTCTCTATTTCTTTGTATCTCTCTTTCTTTGTATCTTCTTAACAAATAATGCATTTTAAATAATAATTACTTGGTGTTATTGATCTCTAATATTATTGTTTTATCCTCGAATGTATTAAAATCAATCCTATGAATGATTTTATATACAAATCAATTAAAATATAATTAGAATAAGTGTAATCTTTTTATATGCGTTCTTATTTTATTTTGTTAGTCTTTCTAATCTAATATATTTAATTGAATTAAAACTTAAAATGCTCATAAGGTCATTAATCATCTTAACAACAGCAAACTTGAGCACCTTTTTGATCTCCATGTTTCTAACACACGTGGGCATGCCTACAATATCAGAAAACAGAATAGCTCACATGACTTTCGGAACATTTTTCATGCTCAGAGTTGCTGAGGCATGGAATAAGCTGCCTGTGTCCTTTGTGGGCTGCCAAAACACTGCATCTTTCAAAGCCTCCATGCTTCCTGCAGTCTGCCAACACTATACCTGATGCTCCCATCCACACACATATGCACGCAAGTGCACACATACATATATATTATTACTGTACACTGTTCATGTTCCTGTCACTAATACATTATTCTGTGTACTAGACATGAGACTTTGGTGAGTTGTGGTGCACCTGAGCACTGTACACATACATGTATATTATTACTGTATGCTATTCATGTTCCTGACACTAATACATTATTCTATGTACTAGACATGAGACTTTGATGAGTTGTGGTGCACCTGAGAACTGTACACAATAAATTTCATTTTATTATCATTTAAATACTTACACCCGGAAGGTGCATATTCTTGCTAGTGATATTAATTTTTTTTAACTGAAGGAAATGAACTTATTTTTCATTGCAGCATTTCAGAAGACAAAATGGAGACTAATTGGTCTGAGCCAATGAAAATCATGGAAGGCATTCACTTCTTAATTGTAGCTGCCATTTTCCTATGACATTTTCTGGTTGCTTTTTTTTTGTTTTTGTTGAAAGATTTTACAGATGAAAAAAAAATAAATAAACGGAAGGAGAACCTATATGCACTTTTTAATTCTTGTAAACAACCATCATGTTTTTATTCTTTAGTTTTATGATCTTATAAATGTCAGTGGTGTAATGGTTAACGTCATGAGAAATGGACTCGTCGCCCCGAGTTCAAATCCTGGATGTGGTAATTGCATTTCACTTAGCGCTAATACCCTTGGGAAAGGTATGAATCCTACTCTCTCTCTAGCTATGGGTAAATAGTAGGGCAGACTGGGCTCTTTAACCTTGGTTAGGCAACTGGTCTAGGAGAAGGAAAACTCTGAATTCAAACCTGTTGATCTCCGCTTGAGAAATTGACCTTGTGTCACATCCTGTTCGTGCGGAGAGGTTGGTGAATATATATAAATGTCAGAAATTTAACAATTTGAAATTTTCTACAATACGGGGTAAGAAGGGGCTGGTTTAGGTCAGACAGTAAAGCGTCCGCCTTGGAACCATAAGGTATCTGGTCACCAACTCAGTGCATGAGTAGCACAGGGATCTGTGCGGTAAAGGAAGAAGCTGGTGGTAGGTGTGGTGCTTCACTTCAGATGCAAAAACAATCTCCTTTGTCTTGCGCTAAAAGGGGATAGATTCCCTCACTGTCTGACATTAGGCTATCCTGATGACTTTACTTTAGTTGTGGTTTTAAGTGGATTTAAGATTGTTGGTGTGTGTTTGCTAATTGTTGCAAATTTCTTTTCTTAAACCCCAATAAGTTATAGTTGTTTTAATTTTTAAGTGGATTTAAGATTGTTGGTGTGTGTTCGTTAATTGTTGCAAATGTCTTTTCTTAAACCCCAATAAGTAAGTAAAGTAAAGTTCTAAGATTCATAGTTGATAATTGAATAACATACAATTCCGACACGTTGTGAGACAAAACATTTAATATATATAACAGCACATGGAAACGATAAAATACATAATGTACAGGAGAATAGAACATGTAAATACATATACAATATTTAGGTATAAACAAGATACCCAAATATACTTAACCTATAAATATTACAGACATGGAACTAAAGGATATTCCATGCTGTACAAAGGACTTACAGTAATGTAAGGGGGAGGCAAAAGCCCCACCGAAGAAGGGGGTACATAGACTCTAGCCCATAGCAGTTCGTTGAAAGATCTAGCTAAAAAAAGGAAGCAGCGTTTGAATGAACGCGCTTAAATACCAGAGGTCCCCTGGTGGGAACAAACAGCAATGCAGCGAGGAGATAACTCTTCCGGCAAAAGGAAGATAATCCCCGACAAATATTCAAAGTTGTCGGGGTGGCCTAAAATCGGTATCAGCCAATCAGCAAGGGAATCTATCCCCTTTTCACTAGCGCTAGACCAAGGAGATTGTTTTTGCATCTGAGATGGAGCGCCACACCTACCATCAGCTCCTCACCTTACTGCACAGATCCCTGTGCTACTCATATTCTGAGTTGGCGAGGGCCGGTATCGAACGAGGAACCTTGTGGTTCCAAAAATGACACATTACCGACTAAGCTAAACCGGCCCTAAAATTTGATATATATCATGACCTTATAACTTAAATACTTACACCCAGAAGAGGTATATCATTGCTAGTCTAAATAAAAGAAATAATAATGTGTCGATTCAAAAGTCGGGTGTGTGGCAACCTTGCCTATTTTAAAAAAATTGGTAAATGCAAAATCCTGGATTTTACCTGGGTTTGAACACTGACCCCTTGATTCAGAGGCATCAATGAGGCAGGTCCCCCTCCCCCCATTTTAGGTATTTACTTTCCTGGGCCAAGTCAAGCATGTTAGTGCACACTGAACTCAATATCAACTGACTGTGACACTCAGACATTTTTCTCTAACAGAAGCCTAATATAAGATGAATACATTTTTAGGGCACTCATACCAGATTAAGTCTGGCACAAGGTTACAACATTTAGACACTCTTTTGAGACTAGCTCGTTGACCATTACCTGATTGTTGGTATGACTGAAAATATCTATTTTGCTTAACTCCTTTATCCACTAGGCTATGTGTCCAATTGGACAATAGTCCGAATACAGAGAATTTATCGAACACTTCAATTATTATTTTATTTCATATTTAAAAGGATAATAAATAGAATACATGTGTACATGAACAAACTCTGGACCATATTACCTTTAGGCACCCCTTTTTGATCTCGATTAGGAAAGGACATGTTTTTCATTTACACCTTCAATATCTGGTTGTTTGTTAGGGGTTAGGATTAGGGTTAGGGTTAGGGGTTAGTTTTATAATTAAAAAAAAAGATCTAAAAATCTTCTGTTAAAACAACTGAATATTGACGGTGTAAATGAAAAACATGTCCACCCTTAATCGAGATCAAAAAGGAGTGTCTAAAGGTCATAGGGTCCCAAACTCCTGGACAAAACAAGTGTTGGTAACTGAAATTAAATCAATTTTATCCATTCAACATTTTCTTTCCTTTATTTATTTATCCTTTCAACACACACACACACACACGCACACACACACATACACACACATATATATATACATATGTCTGTGTGTGTGTGTATGTGTGTGTGTATGTGCGCGTCTTAAGTGTGGGTACCTGGTTGATAAATTTTCAATTAGGTTTGGGAGTTATTTCTTTGAAATTGTGTGGCTTGATATATATATATATATATATATATATGTATATATATATATATATACGGTTGTATTGGTCTTTTCTTTTTTAAACTTTTTTTCCCCAGATATCAGTTTAAATTTTTTTTATTTTGAAAACTAAGTTATTTGTTTTTTTTCACACTGGTTGAGTTTAGAAATATGAAATATATATATATATATATATAGTAAATGAAGAAAAAACTCTAAACTTGCTTCATTACAATAATTTATTTCAACCGTATTAATACGGCATCTTCAGGTAATCACAAGAACATGACTCTTACTGAGAATTTCCCAAAGTAACATCGCTTTAAAATCTATCAATTTGGGGGAGGGAGGGTTGGTGTCTTAGTTTGAAATGGGCAGAATTAGTTTCTTTGAATGAGGTGGGGAGGTCTATGCTTTGGATGAAGTGTGGCTTAGATGGGGGGACCGATTCCTTGGGGAAATAGTTGTAAAAGTGTACACAACTTAATGGGCAGGATATATATATATATATATATATATATATATATATATGAGGAAAAAATGAGTAAAGAAAAGAAATGTAGATGAATAAAAATGAATCTTATCGATATCACTTTTAATCGATATCACTTACACGTGTTTCGGTCTGTTTATCAAAATGTATACGGTTTTACGTTATTATTATTATTAAAATATTCAGATGGAGTTGAAATGATGATGATAATAATAATAGGAAAAATGTATAAAATGTTCCGTATACAGAGAGCTTTTGCCGACCTTCATCAGAGTGGTATTTTAATTTATATATATATATATATATATATATATATATATGTGTGTGTGTGTGTGTGTGTGTGTGTGTGTATTGAGTCCAGTGTCTGACCTTCATCAGAGTGGTATTTTTATTTTTATTATATATATATATATATATATATATATATATATATATATGTATGTGTGTTGTGTGTGTGTGTGTATCAAGTTCAGTGTCTGTAATGTGTGAAGCATACCAAACTATGTTTTTGTTCATGTCTAATATGTCAAACATATACACTTTTCAAATTTGATATGCATGACTGAAAATATATTTGTATAGAATGGTATGATTTACATTGCATACCAAAAAAAAAAAAACATTAGAAATTGGTTGGCTGCCTGGGTGGTTGGTTTTATGGCATACTAACTCTTTTTGGGTCATTTAAATCAAGTCAATTTGATATCACGTTTCTTACAGTACCTTTGTACAGTACTTAAATGGTTACTCATTTAAGTAGTGAACAGGCCCATCCTTGCTTAACTTTGGTGATCTTGCAGGTAAGATAGTTGGATGGTTCATTGTTTGGTTTTACAGCATATTAACCCTTTTAGGGTCACTTTGGTTTGTTTTATTTTACGGCATATCAATCTCGGTGGGTTATTTAATGCCGACAAGGTTGTGAAATAAATTCATTCTTAATGCATAATACAATTTTGTTTATCAACTCATGTTTTTCTATTTAACCCATAGATGGGACCCTAACAGGTACTACCACTCAGAATCAGAGTGGACTAGGGAGCAATGGTGATGAAGGGGTACTCCACATTCCCCAAACCTCCAGAACTGGAACCTCACCATCAGATAGAGTTTAACGTCATTTCCAGGACATTTGGGTCATTTAATGCTGAATCAAGTAATTCTAATATACGGTTTCTCATAGTAGCTGCTATTGCTTAAATGGTCACCCATCTAAATATTGAACAAGCCCATTGCTGCTTAACTTTAATGATCTAGCGGGAACTGGTGCTTTTTGCATTTTCTCTGGTGTCCTATTTGTAAAATTTTTTTTTTTGCAAATTGGTTTGGTTTGGTTTGTTTTACGGCATATCAACCTCAATGGGTTATTTAATGCCGACAAGGTTGTGAAATAAATTCATTCTTAATGCATAATACAATTTTGTTTATCAACTCATGTTTTTCTATTCAACACATAGATGGGACCCTAACAGGTACTACCACTCCGGGTCAGAGTGGACCAGGGAGCAATGGTGATGAAGGGGTGCTCCACATTCCCCAAACCTCCAAAACTGGAACCTCACCATCAGATAGAGTTTAACATCATTCCCAGGACATGTAGACCCTCAGTCACCACCTTCTAGC
The DNA here is from genome assembly GCA_023376005.1 of Doryteuthis pealeii. NCBI lineage: Eukaryota > Metazoa > Mollusca > Cephalopoda > Myopsida > Loliginidae > Doryteuthis > Doryteuthis pealeii. The sequence continues at coordinate 36,393,426 of CM042161.1, read as the reverse complement.
ACCCATATGATAAAAAGGGTTGGGACTTGCCATAAGGGCAATAGGGTTGGGAAAATCATATAGGTGCTAGGGCTTGACGTGACCAGCTGATTGATCGGAGGGGGCCTCTCCGACCGCCCATCTAGCCCAAGATAGGGCCAAAGTGGAGTATTGCAAGTCATGAACTGCTCATCCACCTGGGTTCTATCCTTAAGCATCACGGGTCGCCACCCACGGCCAACAGGTGACCCCATTGGGGGAGTCTTACCCCTCCGCAGAGGTGCAGTCGGTGCATTCTAATGCCCCAGACGATAGGGCGGTTGCAAATAAAAATAAAGTAATATATATATATATATATATATATATATATAAGGGCTGGGTTAGCTCAGTTGGTAGAGCGTTCAGCTAGAAACCACAAGGTTCCTACTTCGATACCGGCCCTCGCCAACACAGCGTATGAGTAGCACAGGGATTTGTGCAGTAAAGTAAGGAGCTGATGGTAGGTGTGGCGCTCCACCTCAGATGCGAAAACAATCTCCTTGGTCTAGCACTGGTGAAAAGGGGATAGACTCCCTCGCTGATTGGCTGATACCGACTGTAGGCCACCTCAATGACTTTACTTATATATATATATTATAGTATCAACCGATTATTTTCAGTTGGTACGACTATCTTGGTCTTTTCTTTTTTGCAATTTTTTTTTCCCCAGGTGATGTTTGGTAGTATATTTTTACAATCAAACTGTTTGCCTGTTTTTTTCTTACCAAAAGGGTTTACCAAGTTTGGTATATATATATATATATATATATATATATATATATATATATATATATATATATATATATACCAGCCCCTCTGCATGAGTCAATTTCTTAAGCGGAGCTTAACAGGTTTTGAATTCAGAGTTTTCCTTCTCGTAGACTGGTTACCTAGCCATGGTTAAAGAGTCCAGTCTGCCATGCTATTTTCCCATAGCTTGAGGGAGAATTGGATTCATACCTTAATATATATATATATATATATATATATATATATATATATACCTAATAATATATATAATATATATATACACAGAAAAGAAAAAGTGAGATAAATATTGAGAGAGAGAGAGAGAGAGAGAGAGAGAGAGAGAGAGAGAGAGAGAGGCAGACAGACAGACAGAGGAAGAGAGGAGAGAGAGAGAGAGAGACAGACAGACAGAGGAAGAGAGGATGAGAGAGAGAGAGAGAGAGGCAGACAGACAGACAAAGGAAGAGAGGATGAGAGAGAGAGAGAGAGAGAGAGAGAGAGAGAGAGAGAGAGAGAGAGAGAGAGAAATGGAGGAAAAGTGACAAAGGTGGAAAAGAAAGATAGACAGATAGAAAAAGCAATAGATAAAGGGAAAAGAGAAAGAAAGAAAAAGAAAGTTTATATATCAGTTGGGGGACATCATTAAAATAACACTTTTTTTTTTAATCGTGCCATTTGACACAGCAGAAATTATTTTACATTAAAAAGGAGAAAGGGAATGTCATGGTCTGTCGTACATGGAATTTGTCACAGATTACAACAGGATGTGAGACACATTTATCAATTTAAATTCACTAGGACTGTTGAGTAGGGTAAGGTTGATTTTGGAACTGTAACGTCTCCCATGTGACAAAAGTTGTAAATTAACATAAAGAATTACCATACAAAATATTTTTCTTCAAAACTTTGTTTCAAGAAATAGATTTCAATCTTTTTGATTTAATGAATATGTAAATACCTTGGTACCCCTTCACTATAATCTGATTGGACAGTGTTCTGGAACTCTGAGGAACGTGGAGTACCTCTTTAATGTCATTTCTTCAAAGTCCACCCTGACCATGGAGTGGTAGTACCTGTTAGTGTCCCGTCTATGGGTTAAATAGATTAAAAAAAAGGATTATTAAATGATATAATGAATATATAAATACCTTGGTACCCCCTAACTATAATCTGATTGGACAGTGTCATGTATAAATAGTCGACACTGTGTTGGTCCTCTACCTAATGCCTACAAGCTAACTTTACTCGCTAGACGACACCACAACTCCTCGGAAACGGATTGCTATTTGATGTACCAATTACGACTGCGATAATATACCAACTACCAACTTCAAGAATATATCCCTTAACCCGGATATTAACAGAAATTAAGTAGACAAGTAGTAACGTTACAATATGACTGTTGTGAAGGAAAGGTACAAGGCAAATATAGTGTGTATATTTAGGTTAACAGTTTATTCTGGGTTAGTAGTAATGTGTTAGAGTATACAATTATTATGCAAATGTCTTTAAGAGTAGTGTAATTGTTTTTCAGAGATGCCAGAGGATTTCTCTGGCGGGGATATATTTTGGTAATACAAAGAGTTTCAAATACACTTATCTTAATTATATTGGTCTTTGCAATGTCTCTATGGTGTCCGGTAAAGTCGCTGTGTTTCTGTTGTTCTGCTAGTATCAGCTAGTACTGCCCCTGTTGCCTGTCTGGTCTGTTCTGTGGAATTTTAGGGGTCTGCCCCTGGCGTCTGATTCCAGGAACTAATAGGGGCAGATAACCCAATTTCCGATAATATATCACTTTTAAAATGTTATCACTGTTACAGCTTACTTATTAGGTAAAAAGCAGCATATCAGAGGTGTTGTTGGTGGTGAGAGCATATTTTCAATTTGAATTCTAGTTACAATATTTTATTCGTTTCATTTAAAATGATAAGCTTTTCTATTTTAAATATTGAAATTGCTAAATTTTCTAATCAATTTCTAGGCTAAATGTTGCGAAAATGAGGATTTTTGGTGCATTTTAGTCGACGATCTTTGATGCTATTTCCTCAAACAATGGTGCAAGTAAGAGGTCTAGTTTTTGGCATCAGTACTTATTACATCAAAGGCCCAGCTTAGCTCTGTTGATAGAGTGTCCAACTGGGAACCTCAAGGTTCCTGGTTTGATTCCAGTCCTTGCCAGCCCAGCATATGAGTAGCACATGGATATGTTCGGTAAAGTGAGGAGCTGATGGTAGGAGTGGCACTCCGCCTCAGATGCCCAAACAATCTCCTTGGTCTAGCGCTAGTGAAAAGGAGATAGACTCCCTCGCTGTCTGGCTGATACCAACTTTAGGCCACCCTGACGACTTTACTTTTTTTATCACTTTGAATGCAGAACAAAGAGTTGCTTTCTGATATTTATTATATCAACACACAACTTTCGCTGTTTGAGAGAATTTTTTTTTTTTAAAGTTAAAAATCGACCTACCCTACTGTAGCACTGCATAAACGAGAGAAATTTTTTGTTTTTGTTTTTGTTTTTTGTTTTTCTGTTAGGTGGTTGACTGGTTGGTTAGATTTCATGGCATGTCATCCCCTTGCGTCATTTCATTTATTTTATTAATTCTTGATGGGCATTCAATTTTTTTTTGTAAAGTCAATTTTTTTAAACACATTTTTCAGAATTCATTTTGTTCTATTTAACTCATGTTCTATTTAAACCTCTAACAGATACTACCACTCCAGGTCAGAGTGGACCTAGGAGTAATGGTGAGGAAGGGGTGGTCCACATTCCCCAGGGCTCCAGAACTGGAACTTCACCATCAGATAGAGTATAACATCATACCCAGGACAATAAGTGGTTATTTCCTATAAGTCTAACATAAACAAAGGAGAACCACTCTTGACTGATAAATTATTTATTAATTTATTGATCTACTAGGAAAAAAGAAGACGGGGTTAGGGTTAGGATTAGGATTTAGGGTTAGGGTTTGGGTTAAAGTTAGGGTTTAGTGTTAGTTTAATGGGAAAATAAATAAATAATTCATCAGTCAAGAGTGGTTCCCCTTTTTTATATTAGACTTATAGGAAATAACCAAATAAGACCCTTAGCCACTGTCTTCTAGCACCTCATATGATAAAAATGTTTGGGGGTTGCCATAAAAGCAATAGGCTTGAGACAATTATATAGGTGCTAGGGCCTGACATGACCAGCTGATTGATCAGAGGGGGGTTAGTGAAGAACCTTGAATAGTTTTATTTTACACCCAGGACAATAAGACCCTCAGTCACTGCCTTCTAGCACATATTTGACAAAAAGGGTTGGAGGTTGCCATAAGGACAATAGGGTTGGGACAATCATATAGGTGCTAGGGCTTGATGTGACCAACCTTAAATAGTCTTATTTTACACTTTATTTTAGACAGGTTGTGAACTCTTTCATGGCTTGGAGTCGTATTTTTTTCATTGCTACTAAGATTTTAAATACTGTTAGAATATATAGCAAACTACCAATTTGATCATCAGACCAAGCTATGTCTATGCTATCCTAACTTATATATATATATATATATATATATATATATATATCACTCAAGGGCACTCCTGACTTATGACAAAATTGTTTTGTTCTATTCTTAAACAATACATAAACAAATTTTTGGTACAGCTGAATTTATATAGAATCTAAAAAAATAACATACTTTTATTGATCAGCAATTTAACAGAATGAAAGAGGAAAAAAAAAAAAAAAGGAGAAACTTAAGGGCCCTTTCGACAGGTGCTTTTGCGGGTGTAACTTTTAAATGATCTACCGGTGGTTACTTTTGAAAAAGCACCAGTCGAAAGGGCCCTTAAGTTTCTCCTTTTTTTTTTCTCTCTTTCGCTCTGTTAAATTGCTGATCAATAAAAGTATGTTATTTTAAAAATTTTTATATATATATATATATATATCACTCAAGGGTACTCCTGACTTATGACAAAATTGTTTTGTCCTATTCTTTTAAAATCTATTTTAGAAAAAAAAAAATTTATTTATTTCATGTTGTTGTTGTTAGCATATGTGAAATATTAATTTTACACTAAGATGAACTAATATTGTTTTTTTTTTTTAATTATAAAACTTTAAATGAAAGACACGTTTTTATATTAAAATAGTTTTTATTTAATCAGAATAGGAATCCAATTGAGACCTCTGGCACCCACGCATTACTTTAATAAATCAGAAGTTTTGCTTATCAATCAGAAGTTGACGATTTTTTTTCAACACTTCTTCAGTCCACTTCAGATGATAACCCATGAATTTGTGGTAAGCCAGAAGTTAACGCTTTGAAAGCAGAAATAAAATGATGAAAATAAGAAGTCTGCACATAGGATCAGCGTAGGTAGAAAGAAAACAAAATAGAAATATTAAAAATGATCATTTTCAACCAATCAGAAATGTTCACGCCTAAAAAAGAAAAAGAGGTTTTTCAAAAGACCAATTTCGAGCCTAGGGAGTCCTATAAAAGCAAAGATTTTCGAAGAACAGTTCAGAAGACAAACTTATGCCATGATATTCCTTGATGCTCAACTCAGAAATATTTGCCTACCACTGAAGATATTACAAGCTATATCTTTCTATCTCTACAAGTTTCTTCACTGCTGATATATAAGAGCATTACCCTTTCTTTCTCTATTGGAGAGAACTCAACACTTTCTACTTCTAATTACATGAACTTTTAAAAAAGCATATTCTGCAGGACTTCGATCAGTATTTTGATTACTGTAATCTCTTTGTTTTAATACACATATTACTTGTTGAATTTATGAGTTATTTGTTTTTTTTTGTCTTAATATATGTGACCTTATGGTGTGTTTGTTGTAATTACCAATATATATATATATATATATATATATATATATATATATATATATCACTCATTAGAACCACCATAAATTCACTCATAGTTTCGGAGCTTAATCAGTATTGCTCACTCAAAGGCGATGCCACCAGACTTGTGACAAAATTGTTTTTTTTAATTCTTTTAAAATCTATTTTTGAATTGTTGGAAAGACAGAATTTTAAATCACTCAAGATAAAAATTTCAAGTTATTTTTTTGAATTTAGGACTGCCTTCTAACACATGATAAAAAGGTTAGGGGATTGCCGTAGACTTTAATGAGCTGTGGTGCACCTGAGCACTGTACACAATAAATTTCATTATTTTTAAAAATTTTTATAAAAGCAATAGGGTTGAGACAATTATATAGGTGCTAGGGCTTGATGTGACCAGCTGATTAACTGGAGTTTTTTTTGTTTTTATTTTTAGTGAAGAACCTTAAATAGTTGGTAATCCTTAACTTTTTCCTTGTAAATTCCTACCATAAAATAAACTGAACCCTCATTTTATGTCCGTGTTTTTGCAATAAATGTTTTATTTTTCTTGTACCCGTTATTTTACAATACTAAATATATTTTCTTTATTCTTTATTCTTTAACAAATAAAGAAAATATATTTAGTATTGTAAAATAATATGTGCAAGAAAAATAAAACATTTATTGCAAAAACACGGACATAAAATGAGGGTTCAGTTTATTTTATGGTAGGAATTTACAAGGAAAAAGTTAAGGATTACCAAATAGTCTTATTTTACATTTTAGTTTAGACTAGTTGTGAAGTATTTCATGGCTGAGAGTCATATTTTTCTCATTGCTACTAAGATTTTAAATATAATAATAATAATAATAATAATAATAATAATAATATCTTTTCAGCTAGTATATTAGGTCTGAGACCTGTCAGCTGTTCCTTATAAATATTAATTTTAAATCCACAGAATATTTATAATCATTCCACAGGGCACCTCGCGTGGTGTAATGGTTAGCAAACTAGATTAGCAGACCATTGTTTGTGAGTTCGATTCTCACTGGGCGCCCCACACTTCTGGCCTTGTGCCGTATCTAAGCTACACTTAGTAAATAACTATAATCATTCCACAGATTATCCAACTTTGCCTTGAAAGAGTTTAGAGATGGGGTATTCACTATTGATGAAGGTAGTTTATTCCATGTATTACTAATGTTAAACAAAATTGTTTTTGTTTTTTTTAAATTCTTTTTAAGTTTATTCTTGAATTGTTGGAAAGGCAGAATTTTTAATCACTCAAGATAAAAATTTCAAGTTATTTTTTTAAATTTAGGACTTTGTCATTTCTTTTTGATCTTTGATCTTCTTTATATTAATCTAATTAGGATTGTTGCTGTTATTGAAGACAGAGCAATGGAGTGCAAAGTAATGGAGGTATGACTTGTGACAATGACTCTAGGGAGAAAAGAAAATCTCACACACCTATTCAGTTAAATCCATTGAAGTCTTCTCGTGATAATGACTGATTGATAAGGGCAGTATTGCATGATAGGGTTCACAGAGAACATAGTCTAGTTATTTCCTATAAGTCTAACATGATCAAAGGGGAACCACTCTTGACTGATAAATTATTTATTTATTTATTGATCTACTAGGAAAAAAGAAGATGGGATTAGAGGTTAGAGTGTTATATACTCTCTTATTCTTATTCTTATTATTGTCTTTGGTCTCTTATGTTCTTCTAGCATCTGGAACTTGTCTTGGGGACTTCATGTTTGGTCTTTCATTGGGGATTTCTCTTCTATCATAAGCCCTGGGTCATTGGTAGTTTTTGGATAAATAACCCAAGACTTCGATTTTCTTTATATCATCTTTTATTCCGAAATCCCCACCAGACTACTGCGCAGATTGAGTATGGCAACGTGCTTAAGCATGACTTGCCCGCTCCGTGGTTTGGCCGATACTGACTAACTAACTCTTTCTAATCTAAACTGGAAGAAACCTTCTTTCTCATTTTCCAACGATTCTCAAGGTATCCACCAGAAAAAGTGGAAGGTGAGTTCAACATGTATCACTCAATTCTCCATGACATCGAACTCAAAGGCTGCTAGCCATAACTTATAACAGCCATTTTGGTATCTACACGAACTGTACATAAGTGTTAGGGTACTAACAATTATGTAACATTAGGGGTTAGGGTTAGGGTTAGTTTAATGGGAAAATAGATAAATAATTTATCAGTTAAGAGTGGTTCCCTTTGAACATGTTAGACTTATAGGAAATAATCCCATAGTGTTATATATTGTGTTGGCTGCCAACTCGTGTTCGAGTAAGACCATTTCCTGTTTTGTTTTTTTTTTTTTTTTTTTTGATAGTTGGGTGCCAGTAGCATTTGACACTGTATCCTTGTGTTTTCTCAGATGACTCACCAGGCCAGCCCTGGAGAAACATACTGTTCCACATAAACTATATGTTGGAACATCTCCACTTTGAATGTTGCTGGGCTGAAATTAACCTTTCTAATAGCCCGCTTCAATTTTTGGTGTTTAATTCGGTTGGACTCAAATTCTTCCACAGAAGGTAGATGGTGGCTCTCCAGCCAGGTCTATTACAAGCTAGCTTCTCCAGTCCTCCACAGCAATAGCAGTGTTCTTCAGAATGTCCTTAAGGCAGTCCTTAAACCTCAATTTGGTTTGCACTGATGACGTTTGCCAGTTGAGATTTCCCCGTAAAATAGTTGTTTTGGGATTCGGCAATCATTCATGCGAACTAGATGACCAGACCACTGAAGATGAGATCTAAGGACCAAACTCTCAATACTAGGCTGGTGACATCTTTCAAGTATTGTGGTGTCTGGTGTAAATGACAACCATCTTATTACAGCATGTCCTCCATTCTCTGCAAGAGGTGCTTTCGCTTGCTAGGGCATGTCAGAAGAATGGAAAATGGCCGCAACCCAAAAGATCTTTTGTATGGCGAATTAATAAAAGTTCTCGATTGGTAGGTAGACCACGCCTATGCTTTAAAGATGTGTGCGGGTGAGACATGAGGATATGCCACATTGACACAAACACATGGAAGGTAGATGCAAAAATTCAAGCAGCCTGGCACCTTAACATTAAGCAAGGCATGGAGAGGAGAGTAGCCTTGACAGCAAAGAGTGCCAGAAAGAGGGAGAAAAGACAGTATCCCCAGAAAGCATCACAGTTTGTGTGCAGTCAATGCATCAAAGACTGTCACTCAGGGATAGGTCTGCGCAGTCACTTGTGCAGATAAATTTTTTTGTGGGGGGGGGGACACTACACCATCATCCTTAGTGGATGGAAAGGTGCCAACCATTACATATATATATATTTACCAACCCCTCCATACGAGCAGGATGCGACACAAGGTGAATTTCTTAAGCGGAGTTTAACAAGTTTGAATTCAGAGTTTTCTTTCTCCTAAACTGGTTACCTAGCCATGGCTAAAGAGCCCAGTCTGCCCAGCTATTTACCCATAGCTGGAGAGAGAATTGGATTTATACCTTTCCCAGGGGTATTAGCACCATGTAAAATGCAAACAGCATCGTCCAGGAATTGAACCCGGGCAGACAAGTCCATTTCTTATGACTCTAACCATTAGACCATATGCCTTATTACATATACTGTGTGCCCTCATATTTAATATTCTATTTATTCTTTACATCTGTATTATTAAAGATATCCGTGGTTATATCCCCAAACCAAATCTTCTACTGTGTACTCACTTTTTCTGTTGTCTGGAGTAGCTGTCTTCATGGCTTCTGTATCTTGAGTGGTATTTCCTCTTTCTACTTCGGGGCCTGGTCTGGTCATTTGTTGACTGGTGTCTTAAGATGCTGTTATGGTTCTGTGGGGATTACAATAAAAATTTTAAAAAAATTAAAAATAACAAATTACCATGAGCCTTCAGACCAGAAGAACCCTTCGTGTGCGAGAAAAAGATCCACTTCCGACCCCCACTACAATCTCTCAGCGATTCGAACTTAGGCCTTAAATAGGACCAGACATTACTGGGCAGGAAGAAATTTCCTTACTACGATGGTGGCTATGACACGTGAATAAAGCCTGAATCCTAAAACTACCTTTTGTCTTTGTCTCTTCCTTTTCTTTCCTTTAATTTCTTTTCAGCACAACTACCAAATATGGTGGTGTTAAAAGCAAACCCTGTGAACACACACTAGGAATAACCAGTTACCTTTAAACCCAAAACATTAAACCTCTTATCACCCCACAGTTCTCTGGTTCCAGTTTCTCTAAGATGTTGGTTAATGTTTCTTGTTTGTTGTAGGTTTTAGGGACAAACTCAAGACATATAATTTTGTGAATTCACAGTTTATCAATTCTTAACACCAGACCTTAAGGCTTAAGATTCTTAGGGGAGCCCTTGCTAGATACATCCTTACATTATGCATTCCAACAGTTGACTGTCTCTATTCCCACCGTTTGCCTAGCAGCAGGAAGTTGGAGGTCAGATTGAGGTCATTGAATGTCACTGAAAATGGTCTTAACAATACCTGAATTTAAATCTATTTCTACACTAACTGTCCAAAAATGACAAAGTGGAATAAAGTAAGATATAAATAATTAAAAATATGTTTGTGTACTTGGGAAAGGTATGAATCCAATTATTCTCCCTTCAGCTATGGGTACATAGTAGGGTAAACTGGTCTCTTTAAACTTGGTTAGGCAACCAGTCTAGGAGAAGAAAAAAATTCAAACCTGACCTTGAAATTGACCTTGTATCACATTCAAGGGGGTGAGGTGTGGGTAAATACACAAATATCATCATCATTGTCTCTATCAGCCATCACCTCTGAGAGGTCCTCCATGCAGCATCCAGAATCTGCCCAGAGCTGATTGATGTAGGTTTCTGCTTGTCAGCCTACACTGATGTGTCCATTTCACATAGTGCAAATACCCTTGGGAAACGTAAGAATACAACTATTCTCCCTACAGCTATGGGTAAATAGTAGGGCAGATTGGGCTCTTTAACCTTAGTGTGGCAACCAGTCTAGGAGAAGGATAACTGAATTCAAACCAAATGGGCTCTCTTCTTGTTAGTCAAAAACTATTATAAGAGCTCCTCCTCCCCCCTCCTAAAAAACCTATAAACTAACCCACAAACACCTGTTTCACAGATTATTTTAGATTATTAATAACTACTATCTAAGGAAACAATACATACCGCTAGTACGTTATTCATAAAATAACATGAGTCAATAAGTCCTTGATGACATCACAGTTCACTATATGCCACTGTAAAATTCAAAGGTTATGACAAAGTCATAACTCGCTGCAACGCAAACAAACTCCGACACACGTTGAGGGACAAAACATTTAATAGGTATACAGCACATGGATATGACGAGATACATAAAGTACATAGATACATATACAAGAGTAGAGATAATGACACATTCATGAATGGTAAAATACAAGATATTTAGGTATCAAAGAGATACCTAAATGTACATAAAAACGTAGTTATGGATACATGACTAAAGGATAGTCATATATCGTATAAGAGACTTACTAGCAGTGAGCAGCCAGTGTTAAGGCCAAAGCCCCAACCTGAAGGGAATGACAATTGTCTAACCCATGTGGTCTCATAGCGAGCAGCAGGCAAAAAGAGCAAGAGAAGTTCAAATCGTCCGCTTAAATACACAAGGCCCCTAGCGGGAACCAGTGACACTAAACGGGCAGACAACTCCCCAGGCAAATACGAAAATAACTCCTACACCACCATGTTTGTTTAGTCTGTGATGATTGATATGATAAGAAATTAGATCTTTTACTTGTACCATTGCTAATTACTCTGTTCACCTTGTATCTTTGCTTGGTAAACCTTTTTCCCTATCCTTAATGCTCATGTTTCTGTGGTGATTGATATGATAAGAAATTAGATCTTTTATTTGTACCATTGTTGATTACTCTGTTCACCTTGTATCTTTGCTTGGTAAACATTTTTCCCTATCCTTAATGCTCATGTTTCTGCGGTGATTGATATGATAAGAAGCGAGCTGGAAGTTAACACTTTGAAAGCAGAAATGAAATGATGAAAGTAAGCAATCTGCACATAGGATCAGCGCAGGTAGAAAGCAAAAATAGAAATATCAAAAATAATAATTTTCAACCAATGAGAAGCCTTCGTGCCTAAAAAAGAGTTTTTTAAAAAAGCCAATTTGGAGCCTAGGTAAATCTATACATATATAAAGGGCAGTTGTGTGAATCTATATGTCTGGAGGAAACTTCAAAAATAAAACGTCAAAATAAATATATATACACATTAAATATCACCAGGGTTTGGTTTTTGAGCAAAAATAATGAAGATTTGAGTTATATTTGGGAAGATATTTTAAAAATTCAAATTTGAAAAGTAACAGAAGGGAAAGTCATTACATGTTATTTTGTTTATCTTTTTTTTTGGATGTTTTTTTTTTTTTGCTTTAAAATATAATATTGATTGATTGAATTAATTGCATCATTTATATTTTATTTCTTTTTTAAATTGTAAATTATTGAATGGAAATTTCTTACTATATTGTTATATGTTTCCATGGGGATTTTTATAAGGCAACCAGCAAGGATCTCACTCGCAATAAGTAATATTGGATCTGTGAGACTAACTTTTAAAAAATCCCCCCCTACCCCGGCGACGCCGGGTAGCCACTTCTAGTCCTATATAAATGAAGGTTTTTGAAGAACAGTTCAGTACGCCTAACTTATACCTGAACACTACACTTTTAAAAAATCACCCCCTACCCAGGCGACGCCGGGTAGCCACTTCTAGTCCTATATAAATGAAGGTTTTTGAAGAACAGTTCAGTACGCCTTATACCTGAACATTACACGTTGATCAACTTCAAATTATTTTGCTTACTACCAAGTACGACTTGTTTACCTCTCTTTTTAAAACTTCCACTACTGATTAGACGTTTTCTTTTTTCTTTACCCTTTCTTTCTCTATTGGACTGAACTCAACACTTTCTTCCTCTAATTCACATGAACTTTTAAAAAAAAGCATATGCTGCTGGACTTTGAACAGTACATTTTGACTACTGTAATTTATTTACTATTTCTCTGAATGTTTGAGATGAGGCTTCAAGATTAGTATTATCTGCGTTATTCGGACTATTGTCCCCATCTTCATTGTTACTTGTACAACGTTTCGGCTGATATGCCCTCCGGCCTTCTTCAGGTATTTCTTGTCGGACTCGGGAACCTTCTTTTCGAACTCGGGAACTTTCTTGTCGTATTCGGGAGCCATCACGGAACTTTAGTCCACGGGGATATCCTGTTCTCATTCCGCTAACCATAGCTGGGGTAGGAGTTGTGTTAATTAATTATTTTTCTAACTGCTTTCACTCAGAAATGTTGTACAAGTAACAATGAAGATGGGGACAATAGTCCGAATAATGTAATTTATTTGTTTTAATACGCATATTACTCGTTAAATTTATGAGTTATTTGTTTTTCTGTCTTAATATATGTGACCTTATTGTGTGTTTGTTTAATTACCAATATATATATATATATATATATATATATTCCACTTAATACAACCACTATAAGTCAGTAGCAAACCACTTATATCACTTTTACAGTAAGCTGAGGCTTTAGAATACACTGACAGCACCTCCTCTTGCCCATGGGTGGTGAGGTGACCCATGATGCTTAAGGATGGAACCCTGGTGGCTGAGCAGTCCATGATATGCAACACTCCACTTTGGTCTACTTAGGCTAGAAGAGCGGTCAGAGAGGCTCCCTCCAATCAATCGGCTGGTCACATAAAGCCCTAGCACGTATATGATTGTCCCAACCCTATTGACCTTATGCCAAGTCCCAACACATTTTGGCATATATGTGCTAGGCGGTGGCTGAGGGTCTTAATGCGAGGCCTACGAAAAGATGGCCTCGCTTAATATCCTGGGTATGACGTTAAACTCTATCTGATCATGAAGTTCCTGTTCTGGAGCTTGGGGAATGTGGAGTATCCGTTCATCAGCATTACCCTCAGGTCCACTCTGACCTGGAGTGGTAATACCTGTTAGGGTTCCATCTCTGAGTTAAATAGAACAAAATGAGTTCTGAAAAATGTGTTTTAAAAATTGAGTTTAAAAAACAATTTAGTGTCCATCAAGAATGAATAAAACATCAAGAAGGAATAAGATAGCCCAACAAGAGTTGACATGCCGTAAAAATCAACCAGCCAACCAGCCAACCAATTTTTACAATATATTCTAACTTATAACACATTCACAGTACTTATTGTATACTAGAAAAAATGTGACCTGAGTTCTGGTTAGATCATTGTGATAAGGGAAAGTTTGCAAAGTGAATTAAATTTAAAACATAAATACACCTGGAAAATTAAAAAAACAAGAAAACATTAAAATAATTTTCATTAAATTTGTAATTAAGTTAAAAACTGACCCGTCTCTTATTTCACATTCTGCCTGTCACTTTCCCCCTCTCTATATATATTATGATTAACTAATCCTTATATATGTTAGTTTCTCTGTGATTGTAAAGAGAGCGATTTAGAAAGTGTGAAATATATTTGTATGTTAACTTTCAGTAAAAAAATCTGGCCCATCTCTTACCCTACATTCTGCCAGTCACTTTCCCCCTCTCTATATATATTTTAATTAACTACTCCTTATATGTGTTAGTTTCTCTGTGAGTGTAAAAAGAGAGAGAGAGAGTGAGAGGGAGATTGAACTTCCCACTTTATTTGTATTTTATATATCAGCCAGTCCTTAATTTTTTGTCTGCTGATAAAAATTAACATACAAATAAATTGGGAAGTTCAATTTCAGGACCTGTATATATACCACAGTATGATAATCTAATTATTATAATGTTTGATATGTTATTTAAGAGCTATTGCAAAATACTTCAATATGTAAAAAATATAATTATCTTAATAGTATTTGATAATTTGCTTGAAGCATTGTTAAATACATTATTATTTATTTATATTAAGAAGGCAATTACAATGCGTATAAAAAAAAATAATGTCCAGTGTCTAATCAATTTCGAAGAAACTTGATCTTCAGAGACTGTTTTTGAAAATGGACGCAGTCTGGTGTGTTTTTTGTTTTGGATGTTATAAACACGTCTTGTGGGTTGTTATAACGCCACGCGGAAGAGCCGTGATATCCGTTGTTCAATCAATTTCAATTTCATTCCTTTTATTTGTTTATTTATTTATCTATATAGTTATTTATTTATTTATGTATACATATGTGTAATTTAATTAAATGCAAAAAAAAATAAAAAAAGGACAATAATTTCTCCATTAAAATAGAGACAATAATACGTAATGTTGGTAATCTCAGAATTAGAGAAAGTTTATTAATAGCTAAGTTACACCCTCGCATAAACAGTAGGTTAGAATTAAACACTGAATATATAATTAGTTAACATACACATTCCATAAATACACATATATATATATAAACAAAAATAAATAATAAATAAATAAATGTATAAATTAATAAATAAGGAATGAAATTGAAATTGATTGAACAATGGATATCACAGCTCCTCTGTGTGGCGTTATAACAATAACATTTTATTTTTTTATACACATTGCAATTGCCTTCTTAATATAAATAAATAATAATGTATTTAACAATGCTTCAAGCAAATTATCAAATACTATTAAGATAATTATATTTTTTACATATAGAAGTATTATGCAATAGCTCTTAAATAACATATCAAACATTGTAATAATTAGATTATCATACTGTGGTATATCTACAGGTCCTGAGATTGAACTTCCCACTTTATTTAAAAATATAATTATCTTAATCTCACTCTTTTTTTTTCTTTTTCTTTCCTTCCTTCTTTTCATCCTTTCATTATGTTCAATTGAGAAAGATTAGCAAATCACTTCCGCGCACTCACCCCCTTTCTCTTTCTTTCCCCTACTCTCTTTCTTTCTTTCTTATTATATTTTTCCTGTGTAGCATCTCCTTTTTCTTCCCTTTCTTTTTATAATAAAAACAGAAGGGTCCATTATTTAGCTGAGGTGACAACACTCATAAGAAATAAGAATTCAGTGGATAAGCAACACTAGATAATCAGGATTTACATTTTTGCATTTCATCTTGAGTGATTTGGACAGTCTCATTTTTAACCAGAGGGTGTTGCAAGATGATAATAATCATACAATTTAGGAACATGAGTATCAATATATAGACGATTGTATATTATTTGAAATTCCAGACAGTAAATCATAGAATTAAACATCGCCTGAGAACCTATCATAATAATAATATAATAATAATAATAATAATAATAAACAAAAGAAAGAGAACATGTTAACTAGTGGACTTTGCAGTTTCAGCAGATCACAAAGTTGAAGGAAAATGAAAAGATGGATAAATACCTGGACCTTGCCAGAGAATTGAAAAAGCTGTGGAATATGAGGGTGAAAGTGATACCAATTGCAGTCAGTGCACTTGGAACGGTCCCAATAAATTTGGAAAAAAGATTGGAGGATCTGGAAATCAGAGGAAGAATTGAGACCATCCAGACTACTACATTGCTGCAATCGACTAGAATACTCATAAGAGTCCTGGAGACCTGAGGAGACTTGTCACTCAGACTCCAGTGAAATACCATCAGCTAACACTGGTGTGAAAAACTCACAAGGAGTGAAAATAATAATACAATGCTATAAGAATAAATTATATAAGATTATGGAAGCGTGTAGTGTAATGGTTAAAGTCATGGGAAATGGACTTGTCGCCCCGAGTTCAAATCCTGGATGTGGTAATTGCATTTCACTTTGCGCTAATACCCTTGGGAAAGGTATGAATCCTACTCTCCCTCCAGCTATGTATAAATAGTAGGGCAGACTAGGCTCTTCAACACTTGGTTTAGGCACCTTTCCGGCATAGGAGACAAGGAAATAACTACTGAAATATCCAAAACCTTTGTTGAAACCTGGCTGCGAACTTACAGAATCTAATTGCACACTCTTGTTTCATTATCCTTCATATGTTGGCGTGAGGTGTGGTAACATTTGATAATATAATTAAATATCACTTTTCATAATATATATGATCACCGCTACAATTATATTTTGATAGCTAGTATTTTATATAATATACAGGGCAATATAGATAGAATAAGACGCCATTCACGACACATAGTAAGTGATTTTAGAATGTGTGTGTGCCCAAAGACAAGAAGGACAAGGCAGTCAATATGATCGGGTAAGATTAACTGTGAGCGTATTTCGGGTTGACGAAATACACTATCTCTCACAAATTTCAAGCCAGAGAGGTCTACTGTAGAGGCAAAGCTTTGTATGCCATGGCGTTTCTCGCTCGTCCTCCACAAGTACAGCGCATTGATCAGCCGCTCAGACCTGGTCTTTCATAGTCATATTAGATAGCTGTACCCACATAAGCTATAATGGGTGTCAGGGTCCGTTCACTTTGGAATCCTTGTGGCAAATATTCAGCCGTGTCTTGTGGGCACCACCCGTATGTCTCAGCCTGCAGATATCATGCACACTTTAGAAATTGGATTATCATGCCAGACTCGCATATAACAAAAATAGTTGTCGGTTGAAGAATTAGGCCCTCCACTCAATGCATTGCCATAGTCCGTACTAGCTGAACGTTCTTTGCTGCTTCTAGGCGCAGACATGCATTCATCGATAACGACAGATCCTGCGAATCTGGGTTTTATCACTTGAAAGCCTCGAGGTAAATCGGCAACTAACTTGGTCATCTATATCATCTTCAACAACAAGCAACCTTGAAGCACCTTTATATGCATTCATCCCGAGCTAGCGTTTCAACATTAACCTCTATGTGTGCACATGCCGTATCAAATGTGCTAGGAAAGACAGTGACTTGTCTTGGTGGGATAAAATGCAATCATTTTTCACAACTTCAGCGAACATATTGTCGATGCAATGTTAGAACTGACATCATGTGCCTCGTCTGTTTGAGGATCGCCCGGAACAATCTTGCATCTTTCTCATAGGCACCATGCGCAATGCTTCCTGTAGTGCTCTCTTGCGCATGACCTAACAGGGATGTTATACCCTGAGTGCCACACGTCATACATACAGCAACACATAAGACGCACGGCCATGCACCCAAAGATGTGTCCACATCATTATTCATGTGCTATCAATTGATTACCTGGTAAAACATGTTTATTCATACCCACCCTTGAAGCAGCTAATTACATTTATTCTCTTGGATTGTTACTAGAGATGTGAGCGTTAGATGAAGTTGTCGGCCTATGCACCCTGGAGCACTTACACAACTTAATTTCTGGATCTATCTAATTATCATGATAATAATAAGTCGTAGCAGTTGCAGCAGAACTTTGGTGCAGCAAGAGACAACACAGTACTGAGGCATGGGATATGCCAGCACATTGAGTAGGGCTAAAGCGATGCTGCCATTGGAGAGCATGTGCGAGTAAAATTGTCTCAAATTATATCACCATTACAACAACTAAAGCTAGGGTCTATTGAGCAACAACAACCTCGATAATCGATCGGCTATTAGAAGAGATGAGTCACCATAATTATTACTGCTGGGCATTTGATGATACAGACGGAAACGACACGCGTGAGAAATCCCTAGGCCACTTGAAGGAGAACCCAGGACCCAGTGACTATAATATAGTTTAAAATGAACCATGAGAAGCTTAGTCAAGTCAGTCGAAGACTTTGACCATCCCGGGAATAATGATCACCAGATGAAACGTAAAAATAAAAAAAAGTGCCAACCAAAAGAATAGAACAAGATACCCATGGAACCTCTCGCCAGGAAACTAAGTAAGTAAGCGTTGCATGTGAGTCCCAGTGAATGCATTCAAGGAGTGCTGTATCGTTGTGTCCAATAGATAAAGAGGACATGCTAGGGTGTACATTGGCGAAGGATCACAGGAAGAAGTCAAGATCATCATCCAACACTTACTGCGCGCATTAGTTATAGAATTGGTATTAGAATACTCAGAATAGAGTCTGGATGACCTCATGTCGTCAGGTGAAGCCAGCTGGCTAGGGGTGAGATATTGCGAAAAACTCGAGTTGGAGTGAAATATAATAATAATGATGATGACGATGATGGAAGGCGACACAAACTAATAATAATATCTTGTAGGTGAAAGTATTTTTAATGTTTGCGTTTAAGGTACGTTGGTACTTCTCTGGGTGTGTTTACAGGGTTTCCTTTTAACACCCTATCTTATTTGGTGGTCGCGCTGAAAGGAATTAAAGGAAAGAAAAGGGAAGACAAAAGACAAAAGGTTGGTTTAGGATTACAGGCTTTATTCATGGGTCCCATGGCCATACATGTAGGAGAAGAAAATTTTCTCCCCTGATCCGTAATAGGTCTGGTGCCCAGTTAGGCCCTTGTCTGAATGCCAAAGATTATTCTTTGGTGGTCAGAAGTGGGTCCCTTTTTTCTGCCAAATGCTTTGGAGGTTCTTCCAAGTCGGAGGCTCATGGGAGATTGCTAGTTTTTTTTGATCCATATGACCTTTGGCACCCCTTCTTTGATCTCGATCAAGAAATGCATCTATTTTCATTTACACCGTCAATATCAGTGGTCCTTAGGGTTAGTTTTATAATTTAAAAAAGCATATCTAAAAATCGTCACTTAAAACAATGGTGATATGACGGTTAAATGAAAAACATGTCCTTTCTTAATCGAAGATCAAAAAAGGGTGCCCTTAAAGTTCATGCTGTCTTATTTAAAAAAAATTTTTACCTAATTTTATTTTAATCCCCACATATTCAAGGGGACGAAATTTTCACACTTTATTACACTGGCGATTCATATTATACACCAGGAAGACCTAAGGTAGTACACCCAGGTCGAAACCCTTGCAAACCAAACAAACACATAGTGAAGAATATTTGTTTGTTTGTCTTGTTTTGTTATTACGGGCATATTAAACCTCAGTCGGGTTATTTGTAATGCCAATAAAGTTTTGAAATAATCAATTTCTTAATGGAGATACAATTTTTTTATATAAATACTTTTCTATTTCAACCATAGATGGGAAAGAGAGAGTAGGGGAACGCACTCTTGACTGATAAATTATTTTTTATTTATTGATCTACTAGGAAAAAGAAGAATGGGATTAGAGGTTAGGGTTAGTGTTATATACTCTCTTATTCTATTCTTATTATTGTCTTTGGTCTCTTATGTTCTTCTAGTGTCTGGAACTTGTCTTGGGGACTTCATGTTTGGTCTTTCATTGGGGATTTCTCTTCTATCATAAGCCCTGGGTCATTGGTAGTTTTTGGATAAATAACCCAAGACTTCGATTTTCTTTATATAATTTTGATTCCGAAATCCCCACCAGACTACTGCGCAGATTGAGTATGGCAACGTGCTTAAGCATGACTTGCCCGCTCCGTGGTTTGGCGATACTGACTAACTAACTCTTTCTAATCTAAACTGGAAGAAACCTTCTTTCTCATTTTCCACGATTCTCAAGGTATCCACCAGAAAAGAGTGGAAGGTGAGTTCAACATGTATCACTCAATTCTCCATGACATCGAACTCAAAGGCTGCTAGCCATAACTTATAACAGCATTTTGGTATCTACACGAACTGTACATAGTGTTAGGGTACTAACAATTATGTAACATTAGGGGTTAGGGTTAGGGTTAGTTTAATGGGAAGATAGATAAATAATTTATCAGTTAAGAGTGGTTCCCCTTGAAATGAACATTGTTAGTGTAAGAATAATCCCATAGGTGTTATATATTGTGTTGGCTGCCAACTCGTGTTTCGAGTAAGACCATTTCCTGTTTTGTTTTTTTTTTGTTTTTTTTTTGATAGTTGGGTGCCAGTAGCTTTGACACTGTATCCTTGTGTTTCTTCAGATGACTCACCAGGCCAGCCCAGGAGAGACATACTCTCACATAAACTAATATGTTGGAACATCTCCACTTTGATTGTTGTTGGGCTGAAATTAAACCTTTCTAATAGCCGCTTCAATTTTTGGTGTTTAATTCGGTTGGACTCAATTCTTCCACAGACAGGTAGATGGTGGCTCTCCAGCCAGGTCTATTACAAGCTAGATTCTCTCAGTCCTCATAGCAATAGAGTGTTCTTCAGAATGTCCTTAAGGCAGTCCTAAACCTCAATTTGAGTTTGCACTGATGACGTTTGCCAGTTGAGATTCCCCCGTAAAATAGTTGTTTTGGGATTCGGCAATCATTCATGCGAACTAAATGACAGACCACTGAAGATGAGAATCTAAGGACCAACTCTCAATATAGGCAGGTGACCATCTTTCAAGTATTGTGGTGTCTGTGTAAATGAACACCATATTATTACAGCATGTCCTCCATTCTCGTGCAAGAGGTGCTTTCGCTTGCTAGGGCATGTCAGAAGAATGGAAAATGGCCGCAACCCAAAAGATCTTTTGTACAGCGAATTAGTAAAGGCTCTCGATTGGTAGGTAGACCAGCGCCTATGCTTTAAAGATGTGTGCGGGTGAGACATGAGGATATGCCAGCATTGACACAAACACGTGGAAGGTAGATGCAAAAATTCAAGCAGCCTGGCACCTTAACATTAAGCAAAGGCGTGGAGAGGAGAGTAGCCTTGAGACAGCAAAGAGTGCCAGAAAGAGGGAGAAAGACAGTATCCCAGAAAGCATACAGTTTGTGTGCAGTCAATGCATCAAGACTGTCACTCAGGGATATGTCTGCGCAAGTCACTTGTGCAGATAAAATTTTTTTGTGGGGGGGGGGACACTACACCATCATCCTTAGTGGATGGAAAGGTGCCAACCATTACATATATTATAATTTTACCAACCCTCCATACGAGCAGGATGCGACCAAGGTGAATTTCTAAGCGGAGTTTAACAAGTTTTGAATTCAGAGTTTTTTCTTCTCCTAAACTGGTTACCTAGCCATGGCTAAGAGCCCAGTCTGCCCATTTTACCCCATAGCTGGAAGAGGAATTGGATTTATACATCCTTTCCCAGGGGTATTAGCACATGTGAAATGCAAAACAGCATCGTCCAGAATTGAACCGGGCAGACAAGTCCATTTCTTATGACTCTAACCATTAGACATATGCCTTATAACATATACTGTGTGCCCTCATATTTATATTCTATTTATTCTTTACTTCTGTATTAATGAAAGATATCCGTGGTTATATCCCTCAAACCAAATCTTCTACTGTGTTACTCACTTTTCTGTTGTCTGGAGTAGCTATCTTCATGGCTTCTTATGTATCTGAGTGGTATTTCCTCTTCTACTATTCGGGGCCTGGTCTGGTCATTTGTTGACTGGTGTCTTAAGATGCTGTTATGGTTCTGTGGGGATTACAATAAAAATTTTAAAAAAATAAATTAAAAATAACAAATTACCATGAGCCTTCAGACCAGAAAAGAACCCTTCGTTGTGCGAGAAAAAAGATCGCACTTCCGACCCCACTACAATCTCTCAGCGATTCGAACTTAGGCCTTAAATAGGACCAGACATTACTGGGCAGGAAGAAATTTCCTTACACGATGGTGGCTATGACACGTGGAATAAAGCCTGAATCCTAAAACTACCTTTTGTTCTTTGGTCTCCTTCCTTTTCTTTCCTTTAATTCTTTTCAGCACAACTACCAAATATGGTGGTGTTAAAAGCAAACCCTGTGAACACACACTAGGAATACCAGCTACCTTTAAACCCAAAACATTAAACTCTTATCACCCCACAGTTCGTCTGGTTCCAGTTTCTCTCTAGAAGTTGGTTAATGTTTCTTGTTTGTTGTAGGTTTTAGGGACAAACTCAAGACATATAATTTTGTGAATTCACAGTTTATCAATTCTAAAACACAGACCTTAAGGGCTTAAGATTCTTAGGGGAGCCCTTGCTAGATACATCCTTACATTATGCATTCAGACAGTTGACTGTCTCTATTCCCACGCGTTTGCCTAGCAGCAGGAAGTTGGAGGTCAAGATTGAGGTCATTGAATGTCACTCAAATGGTCTTAACAATACCTGAATTTAAATCTATTTCTACACTAACTGTCCAAAAATGACAAAGTGGAATAAAGTAAGATATGAATAATTAAAAATATGTTTGTGTACTGGGAAAGGTATGAATCCAATTATTCTCTCCCTCAGCTATGGGTACATAGTAGGGTAAAACTGGTCTTCTTTAAACTTGGTTAGGCAACCAGTTCTAGGAGAAGAAAATAAATTCAACCTGACCTTGAAATTGACCTTGTATCACATTCAAGGGGGTGAGGTGTGGGTAAATACACAATATCATCATCATTGTCTCTATCAGCCATCACCTCTGAGAGGTCCTCCATGCAGCATCCAGAATCGCCGCAGAGCTGATTGATGTAGGTTTCTGCTTGTCAGCCTACACTGATGTGTCCCATTTCACATAGTGCAAATACCCTTGGGAAACGTAAGAATACACTATTCTCCTACAGCTATGGGTAAATAGTAGGGCAGATTGGGCTCTTTAACCTTAGTGTGGCAACCAGTCTAGGAGAAGGATAACTGAATTCAAACCAAATGGGCTCTCTTTGTTAGTCAAAAACTATATATAGAGCTCCTCCTCCCCCCTCCTAAAAAACCTATAAACTAACCCAACACCTGTTTCACAGATTATTTTAAGATTATTAATAACTACTATCTAAGGAAACAATCCATACGCTAGTACGTTATTCATAAAATAACATGAGTCAATAAGTCCTTGATGACATCACAGTTCACTATATGCCAACTGTAAAATTCAAAGGTTATGACAAAGTCATAACTCGCTGCAACGCAAACAAACTCCGACACCTTGAGGGACAAAACATTTAATAGGTATACAGCACATGGATATGACGAGATACATAAAGTACATAGATACATATACAAGAGTAGAGATAATGACACATTCATGAATGGTAAAATACAAGATATTTAGGTATCAAAGAGATACCTAAATGTACATAAAAACGTAGTTATGGATACATGACTAAAGGATAGTCATATGTCGTAATAAGAGACTTACTAGCAGTGAGTGGCCAGTGTTAAGAGCAAAGCCCCAACCTGAAGGGAATGACAATGTCTAACCATGTGGTCTCATAGCGAGCAGCAGGCAAAAAGAGCAAGAGAAGTTCAAATCGTCCGCTTAAATACACAAGGCCCTAGCGGGAACCAGTGACACTAAACGGCAGACAACATCCCCAGGCAAATACGAAAATAACTCTACACCACCATGTTTGTTTAGTCTGTGATGATTGATATGATAAGAAATTAGATCTTTTACTTGTACCATTGCTAATTACTCTGTTCACCTTGTATCTTTGCTTGGTAAACCTTTTTCCCTATCCTTAATGCTCATGTTTCTGTGGTGATTGATATGATAAGAAATTAGATCTTTTATTTGTACCATTGTTGATTACTCTGTTCACCTTGTATCTTTGCTTGGTAAACATTTTTCCCTATCCTTAATGCTCATGTTTCTGCGGTGATTGATATGATAAGAAGCGAGCTGGAAGTTAACACCTTGAAAGCAGAAAATGAAATGATGAAAGTAAGCATCTGCACATAGGGATCAGCGCGGTAGAAAGCAAAAATAGAAATATCAAAAATAATAATTTTCAACCAATGAGAAGCCTTCGTGCCTAAAAAGAGTTTTTTAAAAAAGCCAATTTGGAGCCTAGGTAAATCTATACATATATAAAGGGCAGTTGTGTGAATCTATATGTCTGGAGGAAACTTCAAAAATAAAACGTCAAATAAATATATATACACATTAAATATCACCAGGGTTTGGTTTTTGAGCAAAAAATAATGAAGATTTGAGTTATATTTGGGAGATTATTTTAAAAAATTCAAATTTGAAAAGTAACAGAAGGGAAAGTCATTACATGTTATTTGTTTATCTTTTTTTTTGGATGTTTTTTTTTTTTTTGCTTTAAAATATAAATATTGATTGATTGAATAATTGCATCATTTATATTTTATTTCTTTTTTAAATTGTAAATTATTGAATGGAAATTTCTTACTATATTGTTATATGTTTCATGGGGATTTTTATAAGGCAACCAGCAAGGATCTCACTCGCAATAAGTAATATTGGATCTGTGAGACTAACTTTTAAAAAATCCCCCCCTACCACCGGCGACGCCGGGTAGCCACTTCTAGTCCTATATAAATGAAGGTTTTTGAAGAACAGTTCAGTACGCCTAACTTATACCTGAACACTACACTTTTAAAAAATCACCCCTACCCAGGCGACGCCGGGTAGCCACTTCTAGTCCTATATAAATGAAGGTTTTGAAGAACAGTTCAGTACGCCTTATACTGAACATACACGTTGATCAACTTCAAATTATTTTGCTTACTACCAAGGTACGACTTGTTTACCTCTCTTTTAAACTTCCACTACTGATTAGACGTTTTTCTTTTTCTTTACCCTTTCTTTCTCTATTGGACTGACTCAACACTTTCTTCCTCTAATTACATGACTTTAAAAAAAGCATATGCTGCTGGACTTTGAACAGTACATTTTGACTAACTGTAATTTATTTACTATTTCTCTGAATGTTTGAGATGAGGTTCAGATTAGTATTATCTGCGTTATTCGGACTATTGTCCCCATCTTCATTGTTACTTGTACAACGTTTCGGCTGATATGCCCTCCGGCCTTCTTCAGGTATTTTCTTGTCGGACTCGGGAACCTTCTTTTCGAACTCGGGAACTTTCTTGTCGTATTCGGCGAGCCATCACGGAACTTTAGTCCACGGGATATCCTGTTCTCATTCCGCTAACCATAGCTGGGGTAGGAGTTGTGTTAATTAATTATTTTTCTAACTGCTTTCACTCAGAAATGTTTGTACAAGTAACAATGAAGATGGGGACAATAGTCCGAATAATGTAATTTATTTGTTTTAATACGCATATTACTCGTTAAATTTATGAGTTATTTGTTTTTCTGTCTTAATATATGTGACCTTATTGTGTGTTGTTTTAATTACCAATATATATATATATATATATATATATATATCCACTTAATACAACCACTATAAGTCAGTAGCAAACCACTTATATCACTTTTACAGTAAGCTGAAGGCTTTAGAATACACTGACAGCACCTCCTCTTGCCCATGGTGGTGAGGTGACCCATGATGCTTAAGGATGGAACCCTGGTGGCTGAGCAGTCCATGATATGCAACACTCCACTTTGGTCTACTTAGGCTAGAAGAGCGGTCAGAGAGGCTCCCTCCAATCAATCGGCTGGTCCATAAAGCCCTAGCACGTATATGATTGTCCCACCCTATTGACCTTATGCCAAGTCCAACACATTTTGGCATATATGTGCTAGGCGGTGGCTGAGGGTCTTAATGCGAGGCCTACGAAAAGATGGCCTCGCTTAATATCTGGTATGACGTTAAACTCTATCTCTGATCATGAAGTTCCTGTTCTGGAGCTTGGGGAATGTGGAGTATCCGTTCATCAGCATTACCCTCAGGTCCACTCTGACCTGGAGTGTAATACCTGTTAGGGTTCCATCTCTGAGTTAAATAGAACAAAATGAGTTCTGAAAATGTGTTTTAAAAATTGAGTTTAAAAAACAATTTAGTGTCCATCAAGAATGAATAAAACATCAAGAAGGAATAAGATAGCCCAACAAGAGTTGACATGCCGTAAAAATCAACCAGCCAACCAGCCAACCAATTTTTACAATATATTCTAACTTATAACACATTCACAGTACTTATTGTATACTAGAAAAAATGTGACCTGAGTTCTGGTTAGATCATTGTGATAAGGGAAAGTTTGCAAAGTGAATTAAATTTAAAAACATAAATACACCTGGAAAATTAAAAAAACAAGAAAACATTAATAATTTTCATTAAATTTGTAATTAAGTTAAAAACTGACCCGTCTCTTATTTCACATTCTGCCTGTCACTTTCCCCTCTCTAATATATTATGATTAACTAATCCTTATATATGTTAGTTTCTCTGTGATTGTAAAGAGAGCGATTTAGAAAGTGTGAAATATATTTGTTTGTTAACTTTCAGTAAAAAAATCTGGCCCATCTCTTACCCTACATTCTGCCAGTCACTTTCCCCCTCTCTATATATATTTTAATTAACTATCCTTATATGTGTTAGTTCTCTGTGAGTGTAAAAAGAGAGAGAGAGAGTGAGAGGGAGATTGAACTTCCCACTTTATTTGTATTTTATATATCAGCCAGTCCTTAATTTTTTGTCTGCTGATAAAATTAAATACAAATAAATTGGGAAGTTCAATTTCAGGACCTGTATATATACCACAGTATGATAATCTAATTATTATAATGTTTGATATGTTATTT
Source organism: Doryteuthis pealeii (assembly GCA_023376005.1). Classification (NCBI taxonomy): domain Eukaryota; kingdom Metazoa; phylum Mollusca; class Cephalopoda; order Myopsida; family Loliginidae; genus Doryteuthis; species Doryteuthis pealeii. The sequence continues at coordinate 36,366,459 of CM042161.1, read as the reverse complement.
AAGAGCTATTGCAAAATACTTCAATATGTAAAAAATATAATTATCTTAATAGTATTTGATAATTTGCTTGAAGCATTGTTAAATACATTATTATTTATTTATATTAAGAAGGCAATTACAATGCGTATAAAAAAAAATAATGTCCAGTGTCTAATCAATTTCGAAGAAACTTGATCTTCAGAGACTGTTTTTGAAAATGGACGCAGTCTGGTGTGTTTTTTGTTTTGGATGTTATAAACACGTCTTGTGGGTTGTTATAACGCCACGCGGAAGAGCCGTGATATCCGTTGTTCAATCAATTTCAATTTCATTCCTTTTATTTGTTTATTTATTTATCTATATAGTTATTTATTTATTTAATGTATACATATGTGTAATTTAATTAAATGCAAAAAAAAATAAAAATAAGGACAATAATTTCTCCATTAAAATAGAGACAATAATACGTAATGTTGGTAATCTCAGAATTAGAGAAAGTTTATTAATAGCTAAGTTACACCCTCGCATAAACAGTAGGTTAGAATTAAACACTGAATATATAATTAGTTAACATACACATTCCATAAATACACATATATATATATATAACAAAAATAAAATAAAAATAAATAAATGTATAAATTAATAAATAAGGAATGAAATTGAAATTGATTTGAACAATGGATATCACAGCTCCTCTGTGTGGCGTTATAACAATAACATTTATTTTTTATACAACATTGCAATTGCCTTCTTAATATAAATAAATAATAAATGTATTTAACAATGCTTCAAGCAAATTATCAAATACTATTAAGATAATTATATTTTTTACATATAGAAGTATTATGCAATAGCTCTTAAATAACATATCAAACATTGTAATATTAGATTATCATACTGTGGTATATCTACAGGTCCTGAGATTGAACTTCCCACTTTATTTAAAAATATAATTATCTTAATCTCACTCTTTTTTTTTCTTTTTCTTTCCTTCCTTCTTTTCATCCTTTCATTATGTTCAATTGAGAAAGATTAGCAATCACTTCGCGCACATCACCCCCTTTCTCTTTCTTTCCCCTACTCTCTTTCTTTCTTTCTTTATTATATTTTTCCTGTGTAGCATCTCCTTTTTCTTCCCTTTCTTTTTATAATAAAAACAGAAGGGTCCATTATTTAGCTGAGGTGACAACACTCATAAGAAATAGAAATTCAGTGGATAAGCAACACTAGATAATCAGGATTTACATTTTTGCATTTCATCTTGAGTGATTTGGACAGTCTCATTTTTAACCAGAGGGTGTTGCAAGATGATAATAATCATACAATTTAGGAACATGAGTATCAATATATAGACGATTGTATATTATTTGAAATTCCAGACAGTAAATCATAGAATTAAACATCGCCTGAGAACCTATCATAATAATAATAATAATAATAATAATAATAATAATAATAACAAAGAAAGAGAACATGTTAACTAGTGGATTTGCAGTTTCAGCAGATCACAGGTCAAGTTGAAGGAAAATGAAAAGATGGATAAATACCTGGACCTTGCCAAGAATTGAAAAAGCTGTGGAATATGAGGGTGAAAGTGATACCAATTGCAGTCAGTGCACTTGGAACGGTCCCAATAAATTTGGAAAAAAGATTGGAGGATCTGGAAATCAGAGGAAGAATTGAGACCATCCAGACTACTACATTGCTGCAATCGACTAGAATACTCTAAAAGAGTCCTGGAGACCTGAGGAGACTTTCACTCAGACTCCAGTGAAATACCATCAGCTAACACTGGTTGTGAAAAACTCACAAGGAGTGAAAAATAATAATACAATGCTATAAGAATAAATTATATAAGATTATGGAAGCGTGTAGTGTAATGGTTAAAGTCATGGAAATGGACTTGTCGCCCCGAGTTCAAATCCTGGATGTGGTAATTGCATTTCACTTTGCGCTAATACCCTTGGGAAAGGTATGAATCCTACTCTCCCTCCAGCTATGTATAAATAGTAGGCAGACTAGGCTCTTCAACCTTGGTTAGGCAACTGTCAGGAGAAGGAAAACTCTGAATTCAAACCTGTTGAACTCCGCTTAAGAAATTGACCTTGTGTCACATCCTGCTTGTGCGGAGGGGTTGGTATATATATATATTATATATATATATATATATACATATATATAAGAGCAAAAATAGATAAGACGCAACAGCATAGTAAGTGTAGAATGTGTGGAGAAAAAGACAAGACAGTCAATTATGATCTGGGTATTACTGTCAGCAGTGATTTACGTTGGACGAAACACATCTCTAAAATGTCAAAAAGGCTGAGGTGTCCTGGCGTTGCTCAGCAAGACCTTTGTCAGCCGCTCACCGTCTATCTATTTAAAGCTGTACAAAGCTATGGTGTGGCCGCACTTGGAATTTGCATCACCAGTCTGGGACCCCTATCTCGCTCAGAACATAACCTCCTAGAAATTGTACAGAGACGTGCAACCAATCGAATACCCTCCATCAGGCATCTGCCATATTCTGAACGTCTTGCTGCTCTGGGAATGGATTCATTGAAACTCCAGCATCTGGTAACTGACCTGGTAAATGCACATAAGGTCATTAATCATCTTAACAACAGCAACCTGAGCACCTTTTTGATCTCCATCTTTCTAACACACGTGTGCATGCCTACAAAGTCAGAAAACATGACTTTTGGAAACATTTTTTCACACTCAGAATTGTCGAGGCATGGAATAAGCTGCCCGTGTCTGTTGTAGGATGCCGAAACACTGCATCTTTCAAGGCCTCCATGCTTCCTGTAATCCGCCAACACTATACCTGATGCCCCTCTCCACACACATAAGCGCACATGTGCACACATACATGCATATTATTACTGTAAACTGTTCATATCCCTGACACTAATACATTATTCTGTGTACTAGACATGAGACTTTGATGAGTTGTGGTGCACCTGAGCACTGTACACAATAAATTTCATTATCATTAATCATATAATAAACGAATGCAGCAAACTTGTGCACAGAGACAACAAGACTAGGCATGACAGGGTGGTAAAGGTGATCCATTGGGAACTGTGCAAGAAATTTCAATTTTCATCACATACAACTAAATGGTATGAGCACAAACCTGAAACTGTCCGGGAGAATGAGTCACATAATATTCTCTGGGATTTTGAGATACAGACGAACCCCTAATCCCAGCCAGGAGACCAGACCTAGTTTTATTTAAAAAGAAGATGAGAGCTTGTCATCTCATAGACTTTGCCATCCCGGATGATCACCGAGTGAAAGTAAAAAAAAAAAGCAAAAAGATAGACAAATACCTGGACCTTGCCAGAGAACTAAGAAAACTGTGGAGCGTGAAGGTGATGTTGTGCCAATAGTAAAAGAGTCTGGGTGAACTAGAAATCAGAGGAAGAATCAAGATCATCCAAACTACAGCATTGTTAAGATTGGTTAGAATACTCAGAAGAGTCCTGGAGACCTCAGTCTCCAGTGAACCACTGGCTATGGTGGATATGAAAAAACTCGAGTGGAGTGAAATAATAATAATAATGATGATGACGATGATGGAAGGGACACAACTAATAATAATATCTGTAGGGTGACAAGTATTTTAATGTTTTGGTTTAAAGGTCGTTGGTTATTTCTGGTGTGTGTTTACAGGGTTTCCTTTAACCCTATCTTATTTGGTGGTCGCGCTGAAAAGGAATTAAAGGAAAGAAAAGGAAGAGACAAAGACAAAAGGTGGTTTTAGGATTCAGGCTTTATTCATGGGTCATGGCCATCATGTGGAGAAGAAATTTCTCCTGTCCAGTAATAGTGTCTGGTCCCAGTTTAGGCCCTTGTCTGAATGGCCAAGAGATTATCTTGGTGGTCAGAAGTGGTCCTTTTTTCTGCAAATGCTTGGAGGGTTCTCCAGTCTGAAGGCTCATGGGAGATTGCTATTTTTTTTGACCATATGACTTTAGGCACCCTTTTTGATCTCGATCAGAAAGGACATCTNAGCATGGCGACAATAATAGTACTACCACTCCGGGTCAGAGTGGACCAGGAGCAATGGTGATGAAGGGTGCTCCACATTCCCAAACCTCCAAAACTGGAACCTCACCATCAATAAGTTTAATGTCATTCCCAGGACATGTAGACCGCAGCCACGCCTTCTAGCACCCATATGATAAAAAGGGATTGGGGCTTGCCATAAGGGCAATAGAGTTGGGAAAATCATATAGGTGCTGGCTTGACGTGACCAGCCGATTGATCGGAGGGCCTCTCCGACCGCCAGTCTAGAATCTCCTCTCCTTTATCTTTTCATTTACACCGTCAATATCCAGTTGTTTGTTAGGGTTAGGGTTAGGGTTAGTTTTATAATTTAAAAAAGAATATCTAAAAATCGTCTCTTAAAACAACTGGATATTGACGGTGTAAATGAAAAACATGTCCTTTCTTAATCGAGATCAAAAAAGGGTGCCTAAAGTTCATGTGGTCTATTTAAAAATTTTTTTTTATCTTAATTTTATTTTAATCCCCACATATCAAGGGGAGAAATTCTTCACATTTATTAACACTGGTGATTCCATATTATACACCAGAGGAAGACCTAAGTGTACACGGTCGAAACCTTGCAAACAAAAAACAACATAGGTGAAGAATATTTGTTTGTTTGTTTGTTTTGTTTTACGGCATATCAACCTCAGTGGGTTATTTAATGCCAATAAAGTTTTGAAATAAATCAATTCTTAATGGATGATACAATTTTTTTATAAATACATTTTTCTATTTAACCATAGATGGGACAATAATAGGCACTACCACCCCGGGTCAGAGTGGACCAGGGAGCAATGGTGATGAAGGGGTGCTCCACATTCCCCAAACCTCCAAAACTGGAACCTCACCATCAGATAGAGTTTAATGTCATTCCCAGGACATGTAGACCCGCAGCCACCGCCTTCTAGCACCCATATGATAAAAAGGGATTGGGGCTTGCCATAAGGGCAATAGAGTTGGGAAAATCATATAGGTGCTAGGGCTTGACGTGACCAGCCGATTGATCAGAGGGGGCCTCTCCGACTGCCAGTCTAGCCCAAGATAGGACCAAAGTGGAGTATTGCATGTCATGAACTGCTCATCCATCACGGGTCGCCATCCACGGCCAACAGGTGGCCGCATTGGGGGAGTCTTACCCATCTGCAGAGGTGCAGTCGATGCATTCTAACGCACCAGCCGACAGGGCGGGTGAAGAATATTGTCAATCTAACAAAAATGAATTTAAATAGACTGCGTTTAACAAAATTTAAATTATTATTATTAATTTTTCGGTTATTTCCTATAACTGCAACCTAAAAGAAGGGGAACCACTCTGAGTGAATTTTATCTGTTAATTAATCTACCCATTATTTTCCCATTAAACTAACCCTAAACCATAACCTTAACCCTAATCCTGTCTTCTTTTTTCCTAGTGGATCAATAAATAAATAAATAAATTATTAGTCAATTAGAGTGGTTCCCCCTTTTTTAGGTTGGAGTTATAGGAAATAACCGATTATTCAATAAAAAAATTAAAAATAGAACTGAAAGATTTGACTTTGCGGTTAAGGGGAGGCAACCCTATTGTTACTTTTGTAGCGTTATTTTAGGCCAATTTGAAAAAGTGAAAATGTACATGTAAAAAAAAAAGAAAAAGAAAAGAAAAACAGGACCATATGACCTTAAGGCACCCCTTTTACGATTTCGATTCGTGGGGACATTTTTTCCATTTACACCGTCAAAATCCGGTTAATTGTTTACAGACGATTTTTAGAGTTTTTAAAAAGAATTATAAAACTAACTCCTAACCCTAACCCCTAACCCTAACTCCTAACAAACAACCGGATTTTTACGGTGTAAATGAGAAAAGTGTCCCCACGAGTCGAGATCGCGAAAGGGGTGCCTCTCATATGGTCCGAAAAACAAAGCAAAAATAAAGCGTTTGTTTGTAGGCTATATTGGCGCCTAAATTTAAAGTGAAACAACAATCGTAGCAACCGCAACATCATCGTAATGAACACACGAACAAACTATAACACATAATTCTTATGTATTTTATTTTGATAACAAAATTGAAACTATAGTCAATTGTGTACGTTGGATTTGGAAGAATTATAATTCACCCCTCCCCACATTTCTAGCTGTGTGGTATTTACCACATACCCCACGTGGCTGACTTCTGAAGACGGTCGGAAAATTAAAACGGAAAGTTTTTTTGTGGTCCCCAATGACAGTTTAACTAGTAGTTAATTCATAGATTGTAGTTAATAACTACAATCTATGAATTAACATTTTACGAATTGGGTTACGGTTTTAGGGGATTATGGTTGTTTTTAATTACGTATTGCTTAAAAAGATAAACAACAAAAACCCAAATTACTAACCATTGAAATTAATTATTGAATCTATTATTGAGACAGTTGTTTGTGTTAGTATTGCAATGTATAATTTCAATTAAACTTAGTTTAAAAAAATATTTTTCAACATTAAATGTATAGTAATTTGTTTTTTTTTTGTTTGTTTATTTTTTCAAACAATACTTAATTAAAAACAACCTTAATCCCCTAAAACCGTAACTAACCCAATTCGCAAAATGTTAATTCATAGACTGTAGTTAAACTGTCATTGGGGACCACCAAAAAACTTTCCGTTTTAATTTTCCGACCTAAATCAGAAGTCAACCCCCACGTGTACAGGTTAGGCACAAGGCCCTATTAATGTGGGACCACCCACAAGCCATGACTCATGGGTGGCAGGTACAAAAAAATGCGTTGATCCCGTCGGCATTCCCCTTCAAGTGGGCGCCTCAGGCAGTGTACACGAAGTAATAATAAAAGGACCTGTGAATATACCACAGTATAATAATTTAATATCTAAAAAAGTAAAATAATGATTTAACTCTCTGCCACTCTTTATTTTTCTTTCTTTCTTTTCTTCTTTTCATTATCTTCGATTGAAACAGATTAGGTGTTATCACTTCCGCGCGCTCACCCCCTCTTTCCCCATACTTTCTTTCTTATTATATTTTTCTGTGTAGCACGTCGCTTTTCTTCCCTTTATTTATTTATGGTAAAAACGGAATGGTCCATTATTTAGCTGAGTAGACGACACTCATAAGAAATAAGAATTCGGCAGATAAGCAACACCAGATAATCAGGATTTACATTTTTGCATTTCATCTTAGACGATTGGGACGGTCTCATTTTTAGCCAGAGGGTGTTGCAAGGTGATAACGATCGGAAAGATAAGGAACAAGCGTATTAAGTAAATAAATAAATAAATAAATAAATACGAAACCGGTTTTTATGTTATTCGGATCACAAACAAGTTACTGTCTGAATTTATTTCGAAATAGATGAGTATTTCTTTTTATGGTGAGGTTCGTTGTGTCAAAATTAAGGAAGATTTTCGGGTTATTCCCTATAAGTCCAACATAAACAAAGGGGAACCACTCTTGACTGACAAATTATTTATTTATTCATTGATCTACTAAGAAAAAAGAAGACGGGGTTAGGGTTAGGGTTAGTTTAATGGGAAAATAAATAATTTATCAGTCAAGAGTGGTTCCCCTTTGTTTATGTTGGACTTATAGGAAATAACCGATTTTCGAGTTAAGCCGAGGTTACAAGGGGCATCACGCACTCATCCACGTATTATTGATTGAAACGTGTTACACAGATCAATTAGTGTATTTTTTCTGATTGTTTCCGCTCTGTAATGGTAAACGAGTTTGACGGGTAGATTCGATTCTGACTAGGTACCCAACCACCCCGTACTCGTCTTCACTTTCTTTTCTTTAAGGGCGAGTTTAAAGTTCGGTTGGGTTGTGAAAGTCTGACTTAGAATTATTGAGCGTTACCTAGGCTGGCACAAGGAAGTAAAGTAACCATTGTTTCAACGCTTAGAATTGTGTATTTGAAATTTAATGTTTGTTTTCTTATTAAAAACAAAAAACAAAACAAAACAAAACAAAAAACACTAACAAAAGATAAAAAAACAAAACAACTGCGCCAACAAACTTAAAAAAAAAAGGTTTTCGGTTTATCTTTTCTTTTTTAAGAAGAAAGACAACCCACAACAAATCTTTCATCGGCGATTAAACTTTTAAACGGATAAGAAAATGATTTAATTTATACAGTGAATAACATTTTAACTGTATAGATAAGTAAATATTACGATTAAACTTTATAAGTAATATTTACTTATCTACAAAGTTAAAATGTTATTAATCACTGTATATAAATCATTTTCAGTGTTAGTATATGCAGCGTACGATTTGTTTCAGTGCTTTTGTTTTTATTACAAATTAATTTCAAAAGTAGCTTGACGATAATGATTTGGGTTCTATGGAAGCACACAATTGAAAATTATACACATTTTTATTGCTAAATAAATATATTTTCATTGGAATAAAGAATCACTATAGAATGATAGGTAGTCAGTTAAAACTGCTATTTAAAGGAAAACAACGCTCATATTAATTTATTCTTATCATAAGAAACATTTTTTTTTCATAAAATTAAAGACTACTATTGATCGTTTTCTTTTTTGCCGTTTTTGCAGTGTTAGAAATTACTTTTTCACTTATTAATTATGTTTTTATTTTTGTTTTAGGTTTGATTGCGTTAAAAACTAGATCTAATATTTCCATCTTATCCCAATGAGAGAACAACAAATAATATACTTTAATTAAAACAAGACAAACTAATTCAAGATTTAGCTCAAATTGGTTTGTTATAATTAACAGTTCTCAAGTTATTTGTATAATGTGATGAGCACACAAATAAGTTCTAATCTCTTCTGTCACGAACTGTGAATTATTTTAGTTCTGCCAAATATCTTTGGAAACTATAAACAATATTGTTGTTTTAAACATCCGTACCTATTAAAAGTCTCCCATCAATATATAAAATATAGTAGTTGTAACCGCGCACTCAATTTGGTAATATTAAGAAGGCCAGACTTTTTCAACCAATCAGCATTCAGCATTTATTGAGTGCTTACCTTTTCAACATGGCGGTAAACGAAAAGTGTTCTTCCAATATCGATTGGAATTATCCAAATTTATTATCAAAGGAGACAATTTTACAGCTTTTAAAATTAGTAAGTGGCTTTTCTTTTGCGCAGAACCTTAAAAGGGTGCGCATTTTTTTTTGGTATGGTTTGTATATTATTTGTCTTTGTGTGTCTTTGATGAAAAGGCCGGTTGGTGTATTGTAGAGATGAATGAAAGAAGACTAAAAAAAGAATCTTTTTTAATCCTCGTGTTGATTTCAGGAATAATTATTATCCTAAAATTTATTAAAAACAACACAAAGATTCTATTGTTGACTATATATTTGAAATTTAAAAAAGAATTCATGTTTTATAGTATTACTGTATATTGGTGTTGAAGGAAATAGAATTACTTTAGCGTAAGCGGCGTGTTATGGGTGAAAATAAAATGAAGAATTGAAATATTTCGTCTTTAAAAGAAACTAATTTGATTTACTTTATATAGTTTGTGTGTTTTAATAGATTACTTACATTTTTAATGTTTGGGGGTGTTCTTGTGAAATATTTTTTTTAATATCGAAGCACAGGCTGAGAAGGAGGGAGGGTGGTAGAAAAAAAAAAGCCTCATCCATTTCCACGTTGTTGGTAAACTATGATGATATTTTTATTTGTACTCGTTTAAAATTTCTGTGAAGTTTTATTTTCATTTCGATATATAATCTCTAAAGAGAATGCCTCTGTTATTGTTTATAATTTCTTGAATAATGGTTATTTATTCATTTAGTTTTTAAAATATTTTTTTTCAACTTGCTTAAAGTTGTTTTTTCCTCGTCAGTTTTAATTTAACGCTCTTTTGTTGAAAGCATTTTTACTTTTAATATTTAAAAATATTAGAATTCAGAGCATGACTTGAACCACAACATGCTTCAATATCAGAAAACCGATCCACTGAGTATTTTTCTGGGTAATTAAATCTAAAGTTAAAATTCTCGTGGCATTAAGTTGTATTATTATTACTTTGTTGGTAACAATGCAGAATAGCGCGCAAGAGATAATATAATTAGAATAGCATTAGACTACGCAAACCCCCGAAGTAGCCTAACCCTAAAGCCTCGGATATTTCCAGTGAAATGTAATACTTTTTATACGTAATATAATGATATTATCCCTTGCACACTATTCTGCATTAGTACCATTTTGTTGTTAATTCTGCTTCTTGTGTACGCAAAATAAAAGTAGACATACTGTTGCCGATCAAAAATTTCATCTCTTGAACTTGTACCAAATTATTCCCAAGATTTGATCAATACCCTGTGTGGACACTTACTACCTAAATCAGATCTAATTTTGAGAGTTTGGAGTGACCGTATATCTACCACTTGAAGTTGGGAAAGATTTAATCTTTTTTTTTCTTTTCTTGCCACTCCCCACACAAAGTTCCTGCACCCGAGATTCCCAAAAAAGGAAGGGTTAATTGCTCTTACCATCCTGTTGAGAATTTCCTCAGCCCAGAGTCCGATTTCTGGAAGGAATTACCAATAAATGGCTAAAGATGACCTTTTCATTTAAATGTTTATAATGTCTACTTTTGGACAGATTATGAAAATTAACAAATATTACCAGAAAGACTTTATTCTTTAATGTAGAACCCGTGGGTGTATTTAAAATGTGTCGATTATATCTCCCCCTGTCCTTCCTGTATTGACTTTATAAGGAAACCCACACGCGACACGCCTAAAACTTTGAAATAAATAAATCCCATTTGTATTAATTTTGAAATATTAGGACTAGATAAACAATGTATAAAATTTAAATTTAATTGAAGGCATATAAAAATGATTTAAACTTTTTTGGGCTGACTTCTGATTTAGGTCGGAAAATTAAAATGGAAAGTTTTTTGGTGGTCCCCAATGACAGTTTAACTACAGTCTATGAATTAACATTTTGCGAATTGGGTTACGGTTTTAGGTGATTAAGGTTGTTTTTAATTACATATTGCTTAAAGATAAACAACAAAAAACCCAAATGAACCCAAATTACTATACATTTAATGTTGAAAAATATTTTTTAAAACTAAGTTTAATTGAAATTATACATTGCAATACTAACACAAACAACTGTCTCAATAATAGATTCAATAATTAATTTCAATGGTTAATTTGGGACCACTAAAAAACTTTGTTTTAATTTTCCGAATTAAATCAGAAGTCAGCCCTTTTTTGTGTTGGATTGTATAGCGATCTTTCAAAAATATGGCCGCCCTATCGGTGGGGCGTTAGAATGCACCGACTGCACCTCCGCAGAGAGGTAAGACTCCCCCAATGGGGCCACCTGTTGGCTGTGGGTGGCGACCCGTGATGCTTAAGAATAGAGCCCAGGTGGATGAGCAGTTCATGACATGCAATACTCCACTTTGGCCCTATTTTGGGCTAGATGGGCGGTTGGAGAGGCCCCCTCTGATCAATCGGCTGGTCATGTCAAGCCCTAGCACCTATATGATTTTTCCCAACCCTATTGCCCTTATGGCAAGCCCCAACCCCTTTTTATCATATGGGTGCTAGAAGGCGGTGGCTGCGGGTCTACATGTCCTGGGAATGATGTTAAACTCTATCTGATGGTGAGGTTCCAGTTTTGGAGGTTTGGGGAATGTGGAGCACCCCTTCATCACCATTGCTCCCTGGCCCACTCTGACCCGGAGTGGTAGTACCTGTTAGGGTCCCATCTATGGGTTAAATAGAAAAATGTATTTATAAAAAAATTGTATTATCCATTAAGAATTGATTTATTTCAAAACTTTATCGGCATTAAATGACCCACTGAGGTTGATATGCCGTAAAACAAAACAAACCAAACCAAAAATATGGCAGCATAAACTGTTTTTGTTGGAATTGCCCAGTAGACACCCCTACCCCATTTATTTCTAAAAGAGGATGAAGAAAATAAAAATTCAAAGTAGTCGTTTGTCAAACTCACCATATTTATTAGAGCTTCTATTTGAACACCATTATTCCCAGGTCAACTTTGACTCATCTATGGGTTAAATAGAAAAAAATGAGTTTAAAAAAAGAAAGAAATTAAGTTAAAAAAAAAAAATTGAGTACCCATCAAGAATGAATAAAACAAATGTCTTTGGCATAAAATAACCCAACAAGTGTTGACATGCTGTAAAACCCAACCAACCAAAACTCTATTTGAGAAGTAAACCATTACCCGAAATATCCACGTGATCATTTTTTTTCTAAAAAAGGAAAAACATTGTTAGTGTATTGTGTAGATTTATTGATGTGAATAGTTTTTATTTTTTTTTTTGGGGGGGACTGTTGTCCTCATCTTTATTGTGGTATGTATAAACACAACATTTCTCCTGCTGTATCCTCTGGTCTTTCTCAGGTGTTCCCTGTGTATCTAAGTAATAGTGATGATCCAACCTGGCAAATCATTTTTAATGGTTTGACAGTGGATCAAGCAGGTGAGGATTGCTATAATAACGGTGTCGATATCCCCGCCAGGCACACCTGCCCCCTCGATTTAAAGGGGCAGGGCTGTTTATTACCCAGCGCCTGACCCTCGAGGGGAATGCCGACGAGATTGACGCAATTTTTCATGAGCTTCGGTTTGTGGGTTCCACGTTAATAGGGCCTTGTGCCTAACCCGTACAAGTGGGGTACGAGGTAAATACAAAGCAGGTGTCAAAGATCTTTTTGAAGATCTTCAAAAAAACGCCTATAAAAATACCACAATATAAAAATGAGGACAACAGCCTGAAAAATCAAAATTATTCACATCAAGCCTCATAATAAAAAATACAGACAAATAATCTGTTACTGTTAGTATATCTTCTCATGAGACATGTCGGAATGATAGGCGTGCAAAAACAATGACATTTTTTGAATGAGATCTTCAAAAAGTTCTTTGATACCTGTTTGATCAACTGTCAAATTTTTAAGCATGATTTCCAAGGTTGGATCATTACTATAGCTGTGTAGCGATGGTCTGCCCCTGTTTGGCCTGAAAGAGTTATCTTTCCTTGTTTTGAGGTTTTCTACTGCCAGGGGTTCTGACTATTTAATCAAGGAAGTGCCAAATTTGAATCCTCTCTTGTCTCCGGGCCAGCAACCTGCACACATGGGTTAACGTTTGTGTCTACACCCTTTCGTGTGTGTGTGTGGGGGGCTTCGTCCCCTAAGTAAGTGACATTACTTTATAGACTCACAGGGAACACTTGATGAAGGCTGGAGGATAGAGTGGCTGAAACGTGATGTTTATACATACCACAATAAAGATGAAGATAACAGTCTAAAAAATTAAAATTATTCACATCAAGCCTCATAATAAAAATACATTGTGTTTATACATATCACAATATAAAGATGAGGACAACAGCCTGAAAAATAAAAATTATTCACATCAAGCCTCATCTCAAAAATACAAATTGATTTATTGATATTTTGTTATAGGGTGACATTTGTGTCATAATAGTTATCATTATAGGAAGTTGATTCGATGACCCGAGTTCAAATCCTGAATGAGGCTGTTTGCATTTCACATAGCTCTAATACCCTTGCTGATCGGTACGTGTCCTGTGTAAAAACTAAAAGGATGCTGAAAAATCGTGTCCATGCATCCCAGTGTGTTTTTTTTTCTTCATCCCCCCCCACTATTTCCTGTTAACTGTAAATACATTTCAATATTTTCTTAGAAACGAATTATATGGTATGGGGTACAAGGTAGGGGTTAGATGGCTTTAGTTGTTCATAGATCTAAAATTTATTAAGAAACTTTAGTTGGAACCCATCAAATTTCCTGGGACTCATTCAAATCAAATCCATGGACATACTAAATTAAAAAAGTATCAGCAACACTGCCTTGGGAAATGTATAAATCCACCTATTCTCCCCCTCCCCAGTTATAGGTAAATAGTAGGGCAAAGTGGGTTCTCTAACCTTGGTATGACAACTGGTCTAAGAAGGAAAACTCTTAATTCAAACCAGTTATAGACCTTGAGAGGGCTGGCTTGTACTAGGCTATTCCTGCTCTAGACATGCTACAAGAGTAGCACCCCCACAATCAAACCGTATTACTGGCACGAGTGATGAATTACCCAATAAAAAAAAGAATAAAACAGTAAAGTTGGCGGAGTGGCCTATTGTCGGTATCAGCCAGACAGTGAGGGAATCCTGGAGGCTGACTGCCCTGTCAGTGGCGGTAGAATGCACCTCTGCAGAGGGGTAAGTGCCTCAAAGGGGCCATCTGTTGGCTAAGGATAGAACCCAAGTGGATGAGCAGTCCATGACTTGCAAAACTCCACTTTGGCCCTTTCTTGGGCTAGACGGCGGTTGGAGAGGCCCCCTCTGATCGATCGGCTGGTCACGTCAAGCCCCCCTCTGATCGATCGGCTGGTCACGTCAAGCCCTAGCACCTATATGATTGCCCCAACCCTATTGCCCTAACCCTTTTTATTATATGGGTACCAGAAGGCGGTGGCTGAGGGTCTACATGTCCTGGGAATAACGTTAACCTCTATCTGATGGTGAGGTTCCAGTTTTGGAGGTTTGAGGAATGTGTAGCACACCTTCATCACCATTGCTCCCTGGCCCACTCTGACCCCGAGTGGTAGTACCTGTTAGGGTCCCATCTACGAGTTGAATAGAAAAACATGAGTTTATAAACAAAATTGATTATCCATTAAGAATGAATTTATTTCAAAACTTTGTCGGCATTAAATGACCCACCGAGGTTGATATGCCATAAAACAAACCAAACCAAACCTGGAGGCTGTGAGCTATCCATGATTTGCAACATTCCACTTTGGCCCTTACTTAGGCTAGATGGGTGGTTGGAGAGGCTCCCTCTGACTAATCAGCTCTCCAACCCCCTGTCTAACCTGAGTAAAAGCCAAAGTGGAATGTTGCATGTCATGGACTGCTCAGTCACCAGGATTCTATCCTTAAGCATCAAGATTTACCACCCACTACCTTATTTTACCACACAGATCCCTGTGCTACTCATATGCTGAGTTGGCGAGGGCCGGTATCGAACTAGGAACCTTGTGATTTCTAGCCGAATGCTCTACCGAAATTCAGCATTACTCCACCTTAGGGACTCTGGTTCTGGATTTGTTTTCGGGGTTTACTCCCTTGACCCTCCTCAGGATTATATAATTGGAGGTGTGTTGTCTAATGGTTAGAGTCGTAGGAAATGGACTCGTCGACCCGAGTTCAATTCCTGGACGAAGCTGTTTGCACTTTACATGGCGCTAATACCATTGGAAAGGTATGAATCCAATTCTCCCTTCAGCTATGGGAAAATAGCAGGGCAGACTGGGCTCTTTAACCATGGCTAGGTAACCAGTCTAGTAGAAGGAAAACTCTGAATTCAAACCTGTTAAACTCCGCTTAAGAAATTGACTTTGTGTCACATCCTGCTCGTGCGGAGGGGTTGGTAAATATATATATATATATAATATACCAAGCGTGTTGGTAAATCCTCGCGGTAAGAAAAAAAACAGCAAATAGTTTGATTGTAAAAATATACTACCAAACATCAACCGGGGAGAAAAAAATTTTTGGAAAAAAGAAAAGACCAAGATAGTCGCACCAACAAAAAGTAATCTATTGGTACAGTATTGGGCCAAAAGAAAAAACAATTTATATGTATATATATGTACATAAGATATATATATATATATATATTCATATAACCGCTAGGAGAATAAGCTAATAAGTAAAAAGTGCTCAATACCTAAGTAGAGCAAATAATAAAGATAAATCTAATGAGTCAGACGGTTCGTCTGACTACTATTAGTTTTGCTTAATACTCTTCAGGGCTAAGATATATATATATATATATATATATATATATATATATATATATATAAGCCATTCAGCAGGGATGGTTTTATAGCTGACTCTTCGTGGTCCTAGATGGATTGACAAACGGGGCCAATTTTTGGGGTTATGTGTCTAGTAAGTATGCCAATCTTATTACTGTAGGTGTGGATGGTCATTGGCTCCCCTTGTGCTTGTCCACTCTTTTCCAGTTGTTGTTTGTGTTTTTTCTTTTTTTTTTGTGATGCTGGTGTTGAATAAAAACCTGCAGTTTGAATAGTCCCTAATTATCTTATTCTTGTCACTGGGATGTATGTTTGTAGATTTAGAGAGTGGCATAAGTGTCGTACAAGCATATGTCACTATTCTGCCTTCTCTTGTCTGTGAAGATCCGACAGTAAGTTTAACCAATAATTTGGTTGAGGAAAATCTAACAATTAAATGAAATAACAAAAAGGGAAAACTGAAGACAATAGATGTAACATAAAAGGGTAATCTTGAACTTTAAGTGACTAAATTCATAAATAGATATTTATTCTGCCTTCTCGTGTCTGTGAAGATCCGACAGTAAGTTTAACAAACACTCAGTTGAAGAACATAAAACAATTAAATAAAATAACAAAAAGGCAAAACTGAAGATAATAAATGTAACATAAAACGTTATGTATTGAACATAAATATAAACAATTAAAAAAGATGACAAAAAAAGGAGTAAAAAGTTTAAAGTCCTTAATGGATTTAAGGTAGAAAGCTATTGAATGTATGAAGGTTATTGAAGAGTGGGGAAGAGATGTGTTTTGTCACTTTGATGTTTTGGTAAGAACTGCTGATAATTGCAGTCACTAATTATCTTATGCTTGTCACTAGGCTGTAAGTATGTAGATTTAGAGAGTGACATAAGTGTCGTACAAGCATATGTCACTATAATCCAATGACAGATGTCTTTACTACCTTATCATCTTACACGTCTTGTATATTTTTCTCGAATTGAATTCTTAAGGACGGAATCCTGGTGGATGAGCAGTCCATGACATGCAACACTCTACTTTAATCCTTACTTTGGCTAGATGGACGGTTGGAGAGGCCCCCTCTGATTAATTGGCTGGTCACGTCAAGCCCTAACACCTATATGATTGCCCCAACCCTATTGCTCTTATGGCAAGCCCCAACCCCTTTTATCATATGGGTGCTAGAAGGCGGTAGCTGAGGGTCTTCCTGTCCTGGGAATGACATTAAACTCTATCTGATGGTGGTTCCAGTTCTGGAGGTCTGGGGAAGGTGGAGCACCCTTTCATCACCATTGCTCCCTGGTTCACTCTGACCCGGAGTGGTAGTACCTGTTATTGTCCCATCTATGGGTTAAATAGAAAAACATGAGTTTATAAACAAAATTGATTATCCATTAAGAATGAATTTATTTTAAATCTTTGTTGGCATTAAATGACCCACTGAGGTTGATATGCCGTAAAACAAACCAAACCTTAGCTAGTTTCATTCACTGACTGATTTATGCCAATAAAATACATTTATATATTTACACATTGTATAATTGTGTCCAAATTCTATAATTGAGAATTTCTGTTTTTTATTTCCAAAATTGATATTCAAATTGTTAATCATTGCAGAGGGGCATTGATCAAGCAGGAATTGAAACATTTGATAAGAATGTTCTTGTGGATGTCTACAACCGTTACCTGCTTCCTTTACCGCAGAGAAAATATCGTCTGAATCGCAGGGGACAACAGATGACCAAGAAACAAATTATCTTAGCACAGAAGAGCACAACTCCAAGTGATGCTGAAATCAAGAAGTAAGCAAAACCTTTTTTTTTTTTTTTTTACTCTCTCTCTCTCTCTCTTTCTCTCTCTCTTCTCTCTTTCTCTCTCTCACTCTCTCTCTCTCTCTCTTACGTTCTCTCTCTCTCTCTCTCTTACGTTCTCTCTCTCTCTCTCTCTCTCTTCTCTCTCTTACTCTCTCTCTCTCTCTCTCTTACTTACTCTCTCTCTCTCTCTCTTACTTACTCTCTTCTCTCTCTCTCTCTTACTTACTCTTCTCTCTCTCTCTTCTTACTTCTCTCTCTCTCTCTCTCTCTTCTCTCTCTCTCTCTCTCTCTCTCTTACTTCTCTCTTTCTCTTACTCTCTCTCTCTTTCTCTTACTTACTCGCTCTCTCTTTCTCTTACTTACTCGCTCTCACTTTCTCTTACTTATAATTTATTTATTGTTTTTATTTATTTATTTATTTATTTAATTGTCTGTTTCAGAAACTCTGCTGAACCGATTGAGAAAGCCCTTCCGAGGTTTATGTCTCCTTTCACACCCTCGACAGATTCTTCCAGCCCTCTAAAACCACCTCCGTCATGTATCAATTTTGAACGCAAAACCATAAAACTAAATTCGCGTGGTTCGGCCACTAGCCCCGATTCAAGTCCTTCCCCAAAGACGGTCAACAATGGTAACAAGTCTTCTCCGGATTCCAAAGGTTCGAATGATAAAACTAGTGAACTTAGTGACAAGACAATTGAATCACCAATGGATGAAGATAAAAATACAATTGAAAGTAAACGACCTGCGGAAGATGGAGATAAGGTGAGGCATTATTAAAAACATTTTTTTTTTTTTCATTGGGGGGGGGTGGATTTAAAAAAAAAAAATCATTAAAACAAAATGCTTTTTTTGTTTTTTATTGGGGGTGGGTGGATGGATTTTTTAAAATCATTAAAATAAAAAGTTTTTTTGTTTTTCATTAGGGGTGGGTGGATTTTTAAAAAATCATTAAAACAAAAACTTTTTTGTTTTTCATTGGAGGGGGGGTTGGATTTAAAAAAAAATCATTAAAACCAAGATTTAAAAATTTTTATTTTTTATTGGGGTGGGTGGATTTTTTAAATCATTAAAATAAAAAGTTTTTTGTTTTTCATTGGGGCTGGATGGATTTTTAAAAAAATCTTTAAAACCAAGAAAAAAAAATCTTATTCACATTCAAAGAAAAAAAAGACTGGGTTTTGGTTAATAAAGTAATGATTAATCTTATTATAATGGAGATTTGGTGTCTGTCTATAACCAAAACTGTCACTGCTTATGTCACAATACCCTCAGGAATTGTGTAAGTTTATCAATGAGTATCTAATTTGTAGTCAAAATCATTAATACATGGAATAAATCTCTTTTCTTTTGGAAATAAGATGTTTTAAATATAAGCCACAGCTCTCAGACCTAATATACTATCTGAAAAGGCCTTAAGGGAGACCAACAATTTTGTATCTCATAAACGAATAACTGATAAGGGAGACAACTCTGAATAAACTACGATGCAAGGGAGGTAACTAAGTCAAATAGAACAGTACAGTGTGGAGTTCGCTTATTTCTTAAGTCTTAAGTTGAGTCACGAACATATATATATATATATATATATATATATATATATATATATATATATATATATGTCATACGCAGACACGTGTTTCGACTTATCAATATGCTATGTTTTCCCTGATGGTTACTGGCGTAAAAATGTATTTACTTAGATATTTACTGGATAAAATTCAAATAAAAACAATTTTCATACCGTGCACTCTTTCTGTCTTGGTATGCTTTCATTTTGGAAAATAATTTTAGAAATTTTTTTGTTTTACAATGCTCCCTCCCTGAATAGAATACAAATAAGAACTCCGACAACATAAATAATATAAACCTGTGCAATTTTTTTTCTGTTATTAATTACCTATATTTATATAATTTTCCCCCCCAAAATGTGTAGAGCAGTCTACTCTGATCCGGAGTGGTAGTACCTGTTAGGGTCCCTTCTATGGGTTAAATAGAAAAATGTATTTATTAAAAAAAAGTTGTGTATCCATTCAGAATTAATTTTTCAAAGATTAAATTAGAATTGATTTATTTCAAAGATTAATACACAGATGTGTGTATTAAAACAGTTAAAATCCCCTTCATATTCTGGGTGATGATAGCCGATCGGTAAAGCTCTCTGACTGATGCTGAATCGATTGGAGTTCTATCCTGGTTGTAGGTAGCTCACAAAATGTCTAACCACACTGAAGAGACTTGATAAGTTGAAACACGTGTCTGTTATTAATTACCTATATTTAGATAATTAAAAAAAATGTAGAGCAGTCCATGACCTGCAACACTCCACTTTGCCCCTTACTTAGGCTAGACAGTTGGTCGGAGAGGCCTCCCTCCGATCAATTGGCTAGTCACATTAAGCCCTAGCACCTAATATTATTGTCCGGATTGTATAGCTCTTATGGCAACTCCCCAACCCTTTTTATCATGTGCTAGCTGAGGATCTTTGTGTCCTGAGTATGACTTTAAAGTGCATCTAGTGGTGAAGCTCCATTCCTTGAGCTCTGGGGAGTGCGTAGTACCCCATTCATCGCCATTACTCCCAGATCTACTCGGACCTGGAGTAGTAGTACTTGTTAGGGTCTCATTTAGGGGTTAAAAAGATTTTAAAAAAAATGAGTTTTGGAAAATGTGTTTAAAAAATAAAATTGAGTTTGAAAAATAAAATTGAATACCCAATAAAAATGAGTAAAACAAAACGACTTCAGCATAAAATAACCCAACAAAAGTTGACATGCCTAAAATACAACCAACCAAAATAAATGAACTGATTACCTATGGAAGAGTTACGTCCCTTCCTTTGCGTCTGCTTTTATTCAACTCGGTAGGATTTTTATTTTAATTCCTAAAAAGGAGTACTAGTAGTATTAATATTTTTGTAAGTTAAGCATTGTAGTTATTTTAGACAATAGCAAAATAAATGAAATTTTAAAAAAATTATCATTCTATATCCCTATTGCAATTTATTAAATTTCCATATGCCACAGTTGAATGAGCTGTATATCTTTTATTAAATTATGAAATGATTTGATTAGTTAAGTTAAAAGATGAAGTTAATAGAAAAAAATGACCTGATGATATGTATTTACAAACAAATTAAAATAATTTATTATAGATATTTTATTATATAGACTAGCAAATATATGCAACCTCCGGGTGCAAGTATTTAAGTTTAGATGTAATAAAATATTATATTAAATCAGAAAGGCTAATGAAACTAATTAAGAATGCAGATAAAAAGATTTGAAACAGAGGGGGTATAATCGGAAAATAGAACAACTGAAACTTACTCTTCCATCACTTCCGTTTTTCAATGCTAAATTTTGCTAATTTAACTATTTAGTTAAGATAGGAAGTAAAGAATAAAATTACAGTTATTTCTTCTTGTTAATGGATTTCTTTTAGGTTTTATCCCCAAGATTTTTGCTCATATTCATTAAGAATATTATGATTTATTTAAAAAAAATTTAATACTCGAAAGAAAAATAAAATTTTTTTTCTCTCTCTTTTCAGGATTGTCCAGAACCGTGTAAAAAGAAGAAAATAATTCCTCGAATCACTTGGCCATAACCAAAGAAAAGAAGAAAACCGTTTGTACGAGGAAAAGTGCTTAATCTGGTCTGCCATTATTGACTTTTGACTATTCTTAAGTTTCCTTCACCCTTAGGGTGTCGGTCAAGAGGGGTGGGGACTAGGGTGTCTTGGTCCACAATGGACTGTCCCTAGTCTTTCTGCAAAGGAAACGAATGTCAGGAAGAAGAAGAGACCTAGTCAATGAAAACAATAATCACCCATCCCTCAACATTCCTCACACTCATTCACCCTTTTTTTTTCTTCTTTTTTTTTTTTTCTTCCCAGCCATTGTCTCTCTGTTAAATATTTGGATGTCGATGGATGGATGGGCGGGGGGGGGTATTGGAGTACAAGTGGAAGCTCTTTAGTTGTGAACCTTCACTCATTCATGGATTTTATTTTATTTTATTTTATGATTTATTTATTTTTATTTTTTTTATTTGACAAACTGCTACTCATTCAGTTTTTAAAAAGAACGAAAAAAAAAAAGAAAAGAAAAAAAAAAAGAAAAGAAAAAAACTCTGATCACTGGTTGATGTTGTTGAATTGGGGGAGGTTTTTTTTTTTTTTTTTTTTTTTTTTTTAAGTTGTGAACCATAAACTATTCATGAATTTTATAATTTTATAATTTTTTTAATTTTTATTTTTATTTGTTTTCTGTTTGGCAAACTGCTACTAATCCAGTTAAAAAAACAAAAACGAACTTGGATCACTGGTGAATGTCGATGGAAAGATGTTGTGGGGGGGGGGGGAACCTCTTTAGTTGTGAACAAATCAACCCTTCAGGAATTTTGATAATTTATTTTTATTTTTTTATTTGACAAACTGCTACAAATCCAGTTTAAAAAAGAAAAAAAAATTCAGATCACTGGTGGATGTCGATGATAGGGGTGGGGCTCTTTTAGTTGTGAACAATCAACCCTTCAGACATTTTATGATGATTTATTTTTATTTTTTTAATTTGACAAAACTGCTACTAATCCAGTTTATAAAAGAAGAAAAAAAATCGGATCACTGGCGGATGTTGATGGGTGGGGTGGGGGTTTCTTTTAGTTGTGAACAATCAACCATTCATGAATTTCATTCTATTATAATTTATTTGTTTTTATTTTTTTTCATTTGACAAACTGCTATTAATCCAGTTTTAAGAAAGAAAACAAAAAACAAACAAAAAGAACTTGGATCCCTGATGGATTGGAAATGATGGACACAATCTCGGTTATTTCCTATAAAAAACAAACATAAACAAAGGGGAACCACTCTTGACTGATAAATTATTTATTTATTTTTTGGATTAAACTAATCCTAAACCCTAACTTCTTTTTTCCTAGTAGATCAATAAATAAATAAATAAATAATTTGTCAGTCAAGAGTGGTTCCCCTTTGTTTATGTTCGAATTATAGAAAATAACCCACAAGCTCTTTATCTTTATTTGTCATTTTTAAAAAGATTTTAAAATTTTTCTATTGACACAATGTTTCCCTTTTTCTCAATTTGACATTATGAAGCAAAAATAAGTCTAGCAACCCCCCTCCCTCCACCCCAAGTCGGTTCTGTATTTGATTAGAGAAATGCAGATAGCAAACAACAGTAAGGGACCCCCCCCCGCTCTTTTTTAAAAAAAATACTCAAATAGACAAATGTTGACAGACTACATTGCCCCCTCCACCCCTCCCCTGCCACAAAAAAAAAATCATTGTAAATAAAAATATAGAAATTTACCAGGAAATTATGGCTCTAAACATACATACACATACATAGATATGCAGAGACATAGGCATATACACATAGACACACACACGGTTACACATACCAGGAAATTATGGTTCTGAACACACATACACATATAGACATACATCGATACGCAGAGACATAGAACTACACAGATATAACATACACAGTCATATACATACATACGCACACACATAGGCATACCAGGAAATTACGGTTCTGAAAACTCATACACATATAGACATACATCGATACGCAGAGACATAGAACTACACAGATATACATACAGTCATATACATATATACGCACACACATAGGCATACCAGGAAATTATGGTTCTGAACACACATACACATATAGACATACATCGATACGCAGAGACATAGAACTACACAGATATACATACAGTCATATACATACATACACACACACACGGTTACACATACCAGGAAATTATGGTTCTGAACACACATACACATATAGACATACATTGATACGCAGAGACATAGAACTACACAGATATACATACACAGTCATACATACATATGCACACACATAGGCATACCAGGAATTATGGTTCTGAACACACATACACATATAGACATACATCGATACGCAGAGACATAGAACTACACAGATATACATACACAGTCATATACACATACACACACACACGGTTACACATACCAGGAAATTATGGTTCTGAACACACATACACATATAGACATACATCGATACGCAGAGACATAGAACTACACAGATATACATACACAGTCATATATATACATACGCACACACATAGGCATACCAGGAATTTATGGTTCTGAACACACATGCACATATAGACATACATCGATATGCAGAGACATAGAACTACACAGATATACATACACACGCACACACATAGGCATACCAAGAAATTATGGTTCTGAACACTCATACACATATAGACATACATCGATATGCAGAGACATAGACCTACACAGACATACACACACAGTCATATGCACACACATATGCATAACAGGAAATTATGGTTCTGAACACACATAGACATACATAGATACACAGTGATATAGGCATGCACAGACATTCACACACACATGGATACACATACACTCAGACATATGTACACACACACACACATACACACATACACATTAAAGATCTAAACAATGTAAAGAAGAAAAACACCAAGCAAAAGTAAACTGCAGTGTTTATTATTAAAAAAAAAAAAATTATAATACAGATGCAGTTAAAATGCTTACAAATAGATAACTCATCCTGCTGACTGACTCACACACAAACACACAAACACGTAATACACACACACACATGTAAACTCACACACACATACACACATGTAAACACTTTTAATTTTGCTGACAAATGCATCATGTTATTAAATTTCAATATTCATATTGCTGAAGAGGACAGGAAATCTTGGGCTTAAATAGACATGTAGGGTGTCTCCAGAAATAAAAACAAAAAAAAATCTGCTGCAAGAAATTAGATATTTTTTGCAGATTTAATTTTTGATATATTTCTCTCTGCATATTACATTGATCGGAAGCAGCTCTACATATAAACATATCTTTAAAAAAAAAAAAAAGAAAGAAAAATACATTTTTTTTTTTTTTTTTCTAACATATTTGCACATTTTCTTGATTGGGCCTTTAAACTGAATTCTTTGTAATCAACATGATACTGATTATTTTTTTTTGTCTCTTACAAGTAGAGAATTTACACTTGAAAAATTGGTCAATTTATTTACAACTTGTTCTAAATAATTAAGCATAAATATAGAGGGGGAAAAAGTGGTCATTTTTTATTTTTTTTAATGATTAGCAGCTTCCATAGTATTTACTGTGTGTTAGATAAAAAAAAAGTTGATTCACTCTGATTGATATTTAATTGAAATGGTGACAAAGTGATTAAACTGGAAGGAAGCAAAGGAATCAATTTTCACTTCAAATTCATTATAACATTTAATTTATACAAAAAAAACCTTGAGTCTTTAAAAGACTTCATTGTTACTCGTTTATTCCATGTGTGACTGTCTGATTGCGATGGCTGAGTGTGAATGTGTTGTTAGTCTTTTTGAGTGGACATGAAAGTTGTGCCCATTGCTGACCATGTGAAGCTTATTGAGCAGGCACTTTTGGTCCAGTGTTTTCTTCTCTAATAATAATAATAAAAACAAAAAAATCATGTAATTTGTATTGTTTTTATGCTTTTTTTTTTTTTTTTTTTTTTTTTTCAAAGAAGAAAAAACCTAATAAACCCAAGGCCAACAAATTTGGGTAATCTGAACATTAGCTACATTTTCATTTCACCGTAAATCTACAATGAAAATATGAATTTGTTCGATTCAATACAACTCATCTTTTATCATGAAAATATAAAAATGTGTTTTTAATAACAATTAAGTTCATTTCAAATAATGCGCAAGCACAATTAAGAACACATTTTATGATATTTTCGTGATAAAACATATTTTCAGTGTAGATTTATGGTGAAATGAAAATGGCCGACCAAAACATATGGCTTCCTCAAAGTGAAAGAAACTCTCATTTATGTAGCTAATGTTCAGATTACCCAAATTTGGCACAATATTCAGACTGTTGTCCTCATCTTTGTTATATGCACAATGTTTTGGCCGATGTGATCTTTGGCCTTCTGCAGGTGTTTCTCGTTAAACTTGGTAGCCTTCATGTCATAATCACTCTGCCCGAAATGGTAGTACCTGTTAGGGTCCCCTCTATAGGTTAAATAGAAAAAAATTGAGTACCCATCAAGAATAAATAAAACAAAAACTTTCGGTATAAAATGACCCAGTGGGTTGACCTATCGTAAAACCCAACTAGTCAATCATGTCATCATCGACACCTGAAGAAGGCTGTATGGCACATTGGCCGAAACATGTATATAACAATAAAGATGAGGACAACAGTCCGAAAAATGTAAATAATACAAATTATCAAGCTTCATCTAAAAAAATTCAGACAAATAAACCTTACATTGATTGATATTGAAAGAAATGGTGAAAATTTTGGGACCATATGACCTTTAGGCACCCCTTTTGCGATTTCGATTCATAAGGACATTTTTTTTCATTTACACCGTCAAATTCCGGTTGTTTGTTAAGACGATTTTTAGTTTTTAAAAAAAATTATAAAACTAACCCCTAACAAACAACCGGATTTTGATGGTGTAAACGAAAAAATGTCCTTATGAATTGATATCGCAAAAGGGGTGCCTAAAAGTCATATGGTCCAAAATTTTTAGCTACTTGTCCACTACGAGGTTCCTACTTGATTATTACCTCCTTTGTACATATTTACCAACCCCTCCGCACATGTAGGATGTGACAAGGTCAATTTTTTAGGTAGAGTTTAACAGTTTTGAATTCAGTTTTCCTTCTCCTAGACTGGTTGCCTTACTGTTACAATGTGTTTTACCATCCTGTAGGCCTTAAGCCAGAGTGCTTGTCCAGTGGAATTGGATCCTTGGTAAAGAGTCCTGAGTATTGGTAATCATCTGGTATTGTAAGTCCCTCCTCGATGAGTGCAATTAGAATTATGGCCAGTGTGGGGGTTTAAGTAGTGTATCAGCCACACAGTATGGTTAGCTTAGTTGGTAGAGTGTTCAGCTAAAAAGCCACAAGGTTCCTAGTTCGATACCGGTCCTTGCTAACTCAGCGTATGAGTAGCACAGGGATCTGTGCAGTAAACTAAAGAGCTGATAGTAGGTGTGGCGCTCCATCTCAGATGCCAAAAAACAATCTCCTCGGTCTAGCACTATTGAAAAGGGGATAGACTCCCTCGCTGACTGGCTGATACCGACTTTAGGCCGCCCCGACGACTTTACTTTTACTATAAATCCAGGTGGGGAATTAGAGCACACCTTATATGTAGAAATATTCCAACACTAACCAAGGTTAAAGAGCCCAGTCTGTCCTGCTATTTACCCACAGCTGGAGGGAGAGCAGGTGTATGCATACCTTTCCCAAGTGTAATGGTGCTATGTGAAATTTAAACAACCTTGTCCAGGATATGAACTCTGGTTGACGAGTCCATTTCCTACGACTCTAACCATCACACCATGCACCTCCACTATTGTAACTAGTTATCTGTTGCTCGGGAGGGGGGGGGCTTAGAATATGCTGACTGTATCCCCTTGCAGAGGAGTAAGACCCCCTCCTCCCCCCCAAAAAAATGGGTTGTCCTAGTATGACACTAGACTACATCTTATGGAGATCTGGGGAGCTTGGAATACTCCTAGGTCCACTCTGACCTGTGGCGATAGTACTTTTTAGGGTCCCATATACAGATCTGTTTTAAAATTATAGGGCCGGGTTAGCTCAGCCGGAGTGTTTGGCTAGAAACCACAAGGTTCTTAGTTCGATACTGGTCTTCGCCAACTCAGCGTATGAGTAGCACAGGGATCTGTGCGGTAAAGTAAGGAGCTGATAGTAGGTGTGGCGCTCCACCTCAGATGCTAAAACAATCTCCTTGGTCTAGCGCTATTGAAAAGGGGATAGACTCCCTCGCTGACTTGGCCAATACCGACTTTAGGCCGCCCCGATGACTTTACTTACTTTATATGCGAAAAAACCCCAAAAAACCCTTAAACAACAGCATAAAAAATGTAGTTATTTCCTATAACTCCAACCTAAAAAAAGGGGAACCACTCTTGACTGATAAATTATTTATTTATTTATTGATCTTCTAGGAAAAAAGAAGACGGGATTAACTTTAGGGTTAGGGAGGGTTTGGGAGAGAGAGAATGAAAGAGAGAGTGAGAGTGAGAGAGAGGAGAGGGTGCTTTCTAAAAAATAAACCTGAACTTTGCAAAGCAATATATTTTTCTTTCTTCGCTTTTTTTCTTTCTTTCTTTCTTTTTCTCTTTTTCTTTCTTTTTCTTTCTTTTTTTCTTTCTTTCTTTTTCCTTTTTTCTTTTTTTCTTCTTTTTTTCTTTTTTTTTCTTTCTTTTTTTCTTTCTTTCTTTTTTTCCTCCACATGTATAAAACATAAAATTTGAAATTTACTATGCACTTTATTTTGGGTTATTTCCTACCTAAACAAAGGGGAATAACTCTTGAGTGATTATTTATTTATTGATCTTCTAGGAAAAAAGAAGACAGGTTTAGGGTTAGTTTAATGGGAAAATAAATAAATAATTTATCAATCAAGAGTGGTTCCCCTTTGTTTATGTTGGACTTATAGGAAATAACCAAAAATGTAAATATGAATGTACAATGAACACGTTTCCCTAACCTCTAGGCATAAAATAACCCTAGACGGGTTGACATGCCTTTAAAATTAATCAATTAAACTTACCAGTTATCTCTAATATTTATAAAAAATGATACATAGCATTTATAGAATTGATATTGCTTGTATCTTTTTAGTTTGGTTTGTTTTACGGCATATCAACATCAGTGGGTCATTTAATGCTGATAAAGTTTTGAAATAAATTCATTCTTAATGGATACTCGATATTTTTTATAAACGCGTTTTACTATTTAACCCATAGATGGGACTCTAACAGGTACAACCACTCCAGGTCAGAGTGGACCAGGGAGCAATGGTGATGAAGGGGTGTTCCACATTCCCCAAACCTCCAGAACTGGAACCTCACCATCAGTTTAATGTCATTCCCAGGACAGGAAGACCCTCAGACACCGCCTTCTAGCACCCATATGATAAAAAGGGTTGGAGCTTGCCATAAGGACAATAGGGTTGGGGCAATCATATAGGTGCTAGGGCTTGACGTGTCTAGTCAATTGATCTCCGACCGCCCGTCTAGCCTATGTAAGGGCCAAAGTGGAGTGCTGCATGACTACTCGGCCACCCAAGTTCCATTCTTAAGCATCATGAGTTGCCACACACGGCCAACAGGTGGCCTCATTGGGGGAGTCTTACCCCTCTGCAGAGGTGCAGTCGGTGTATTCTGCTCTCACTCCGCTACAAATGTCAAGACTTTGTCCATCCAATTGGAGCAATGATTCAACCTGGGAAATCATTTTGAATAGTTTGACTGAAACGTGTATGTATATTTCACAATAAAGATGGGGACAACAGTCTGAAAAATCAAGATAATATATATCAAACCTCATCTCAAAAAATTCAGACAAATAAATCTGGTCATTATTTGATATACAAGTAAATTGAATTATGAGCTGAACGAATTAAACTCTTAAGTCAATGTACCACTTGCAAAAGGTGCATTGTTGAATAATTGCCTCTAAACGATTTGGAACTGGTAGTACCTGTTAGGGTACCATCTATGGGTTAATGTGTTTTAAAAATTGAGTTTGAATCAATAATGAATGCCTAATTAGAATGAATAAAACAAAACGTCTTCGGGATCAAATAACCCAATAAGGGTTGNCTGACATGCCGTAAAATGCATCTAACCAATTAACCATCAAAAGATTTAATATTTAAATATTTGGTCAGTGATTTCTAGAGACAAATCAGGTCATTTATTATTTATTTTTCAGACTGTTGTTCTCTTTATTGTGAAATATACTACATAACGTTTCGGCAATCTACCCTCAGATCTTCTTCAGGTTTTCCTTGTAATCCATTGACTGCCCTCACTCCACTATAAATGTCAAGACTTTATCTATCCAATCAGAGCAATGATTCAATTTGGGAAATAATTTTCCTTGTAATCCATGGGTTAGACTGGCCCTCACAACCGCTAACAAATGTCAAGACTTTATCTATCCAATCAGAGCAGATTCAATTTGGAAATAATTTTGAATAGTTTGACCGAAACGTGTATGTTTCATATAAAGATGAGGACAACAGTCTGAAAAATCAAAAATAATATATATCAAACTGTAGTGAAGGGTCTCAAACTTCTGTAGCGAGATCGAACGGCAAAACCCACAAACCTTTGATGAGCCAAACACGTTCCGTCGTTGAAGAGACAGCGAGTGGCATGTTGTATGTGTGGGCGGAGCAGAGAAGTGAAATGTGTAGTTCAAGGCGGGCACGAGACGTGTTGTGAAGGAGGTGAAAGTGTGAGTGTCCTTGAGGCCCCAATTTGTAGATTGAGAGTCTCATGGCTGCAAGACGAGAGTTGTGACGTGTGAAAATTTCGGACAGACCTAGTATAAATGGAAAACGTTTGGACAGAGCGAGGGACGATGTGAGAGTGAACAAGACAGGATTAGTATTATTAGCTTTATTTGGACTATTGTCCCCATCTTCATTGTTATATTATACAACGTTTCGGCCGATATACCCTCCGGCCTTCTTCAGGTATTTCTGGACTCAGAACCTTCTCGGACTTGGGAACCTTCCTTTCAAACTCGGGAACTTCTTGTCGTATTCGGGAGCCTATTTAACCTAACCGTTTGAAACGTTGTACAAATAACAATGAAGATGGACCATAGTCCGAATAACGCTATAATACTAATCTTCAAGCCTCATCTCAAACATTCAGAGAAATAAGACAGGATTAGTTTGTCAGAATTTGTCTTCTCAAGTTGCAAAAAGTAGTGAATTTGCCTGTGATACGTGTTCCTTGTAGAATACAAGGTCAATCTTGGACATTACATAATCAAAAGGCCAAGTGTTACGTTGTTTTTGGCAAATCACAAACTCATCTCAAAAATTTAGACAATAAAATCTGGTTACAAAAATATTTTTTTGTCTGATGGCAAGAATGTGAATAGTGTTTTTTTACTAATTTGGTGTGCTGAATTCAAATTTATAAACAGTTTTCACATCTATTCTGTCTAATGTCTCATTTTAGTATATACAGAGTATATTTGTATAATAAATGTATATTAATTATCAAAATTGTTTAAATACACTCCAACTATTAAATAAGTAACCAATAAGTCCACAGCACAACTGAAAAGATGTAAGGTTCCAGAAAGTTTGTGGTGTGTAAATCCGTGGTGTTTTGGTAGATAATTAAATTAACCTGCAATTGCTAATACTTTGTCCACCTTGATTCTTGCTTAGTAAACCTTTTTTTTCCTATCCTTATATTTGTTGTGTTTCTCCTATTATTTTTTTGTTAAGTCTGGAACTTAAGTTAACAACACTATCAGATGCAATTAGTCATGCCAGCACGCCCCTTCTGGAAGGAGCGTCTAGCAGGACACCCCTTCTGGAAGGCGCGTCATTAAAGCCAGCACACTTCTTTCTGGAAGGAGCGTCAATAGCAGCACAAATAATACAATAATCTGGAAGGAGCGTTCATAGCCAGCACAAACTTCTTTCTGGAGGAGCGATCATAGCCAGCACCATTCTTTCTGGAAGGAGCGTCAAAGCCAGCACACTTCTTGTCTGGAAGGAGCGTCATAGCAGCACCACTTCTTCTGGAAGGAGCGTCGATAGCCCGCACACTTTCCTTTCTGAAGGAGCGTCATAGCCAGCACACTCCTTTCTGGAAGGAGCGTCATAGCCAGCACACTCCTTTCTGGAAGGAGCGTCATAGCCAGCACACTCCTTTCTGGAATGAGCGGAGCGTCATAGCCAGCACACTCCTTTTCTGGAAGGAGCGTCATAGCCAGCCAACTCCTTTCTGGAAGGAGCTCATAGCAGCACACTTCTTTCTGGAAGGAGCGTCATAGCCAGCAAACTCCTTTCTGGAAGAGCGTCATAGCCAGGCAACCCCTCCTGGAAGGAGCGTCATAGCCAGCACACTCCTTAACCCTTTGCAGAGGATGCAGTCCATGTTTTCTAAGCCTGGGTGAACTTTTTGGGTCCTTTTTAACAAGAAAAAGAAAATGTAAATAACTTTTTAACATTAAGGAATTACTTTTTTAGCTTAGCTTTAGGTATGGAAAAAAATAAAAAAGGGTGAAATATTTTGGCATTCAAAATTTCAGCAGGGAAATGAGGAAAATTCTGCTCACGTGGTTTTGGTGAACTCTTTGATGCAGTTGAACATAGGATCCTTGTCGAATACATTGTAGGATACTGCAAGTAAAAATAGAGAAGAAAACTTAATACAAAATTTTTACTGTTTGTTTTACTTCAGAGATGCTGATAGATACGCGTCCTGCGCCCCTGACGCATAAAAATCTAAAAGGACACAGTAAAATCATATCCATGTTGTCCCAATGTGTTTTTCTTTTTCTTCCCTCACCATTTCAAAGCTTAAATGTAAATACATTTCAATAGTTTCTAGAAATTAATTATACAGGATAGGTTACAATGTAGGGGCGAGACGGCTTAGGTTGTTTTCCCATATCATAAATAAAAACCCTACTATTTATTAAGAACTTTAGTTAGGACCATCAAATTTCCAGGGACTCATTCAAGCAAATATGTATCCCAAGACGCACTAAATCAAAAAGCTATCAGCATCACTTTTAGTTGATATAAAATCTTGATGTGAGCAACCGTCTTTTAAAATCATTCAATGTCTGTGTTATCGGCTGCTCTACTGACTGACCTAAACCAATACTATTTCGTGCCGTTATAGTATGTGGCCTACCTTTTTGATTCAGTTATAGTATGTGGGCCTACCTTTTTGATTCTGTCTGTCATAGTATGTTGTAGGATTGCTGTCATAGTATGTGCCTACCTTTTTTAATTCTGTCATAGTATGTGGCCTACCTTTTGATTCTGTCATAGTATGTGGCCTACCTTTTTAATTCTGTCATAGTATGTGGCCTACCTTTTTGATTCTGTCATAGTATGTGGCCTACCTTTTTAATTCTGTCATAGTAGTGGCCTACCTTTTTTTATTCTGTCATAGTATGTGGCCTAGATTCTTTCATAGATGTGCCTACCTTTTGATTCTGTCATAGTATGTGGCCTACCTTTTTAATTCTGTCATAGTATGTGCCTACCTTTTTGATTCTGTCATAGTATGTGGCCACCTTTTTAATTCTGTCATAGTATGTGGCCTACCTGGCTTGAAAGTGTCCTACCTCAGTAGAGGTATATTTATAATAATAAGTAGTAGGCAATTTATTGAAAAATTATTTTCACATATATTCAATTTCAAGAAATGCAATTCAGTGATAAGCTGTATATAGTAATTAGAATAATTAAAAAAGAATTTATCCATTAATTTACATGAATCAGAGATCTATTTAATTCTAAAATGGTTAGGAGTTTTATTATAACCTTCTAATATGCTTTTTATGGTAGGCCACATACTATGATAGACATTGATTTCATAGGCCACATTCAAAAGGTAGGCCACATACTTTTAATGGTCCCACTATTTCTTAAAATTCTTCTAAAATCTG
This sequence comes from Doryteuthis pealeii, assembly GCA_023376005.1. Classification (NCBI taxonomy): domain Eukaryota; kingdom Metazoa; phylum Mollusca; class Cephalopoda; order Myopsida; family Loliginidae; genus Doryteuthis; species Doryteuthis pealeii. Next base: position 36,333,217 of record CM042161.1, on the reverse strand, counting down.
TTTCTATTGGGTTACTACTTATTTTTCCATTGGGTGTCTGTGTTCTTCGTATTGAGGTTTCGTCTTGAGTGTCTGCTCTCTGAATTAGAATTCTACTTTCCAGTATCACCTGGTCATATGATCCTACATGTGAAACTACAAAAACTGGTCATTTTTTTTCTTTCTTCAGAAATCTAATAATAAAAGATTGTAAAAAAAACAAACAAAAAATAGTTAAAAAAACAAAAACAAAACGAATCAGTTGGGCCTAGAAATTACTCACACGTACACAAAACTCCACAATAAACAAATAGTTACTGCTTAATGATAAACAAAAGGGTAGGCCAAACTGGAATGATAATCAGACATGTCGAACAGACACACACACACACATAAAACACACAGTGATAATTCAATGTGTGTGTGTGTATATATATATATATATATAATTATTATATATATATATATATAATTCAAAAGTCCAGAGAAGAAATTTCCTTGCGACATAGGGTTTTTTTATTAAAACAACTTGTCGCCAGTTTGAGAGCTCAATGTGTGCTCTTATTTTTAGAGTCACAGAGCAAATTTATAATTAAAGCTTGAGCAGGACAGGACAATTTAAAAGAAAAGGGGGGAAAAAAAAAAAAAAAAAAAAAAAAAAAAAAATCTGTTTTCAAATACCTTAAAATCAATTCGCATCTGATGAGTCGGGGAATTAGACATTTTGTTTAAGCTCCCTGAAATAATCTATAATGCAAGATCTCTTAAGTCTTTTGTTATTTCTTTAATTATATATATATATATATATATATATATATATATATAATATCATTCTACTATATGTTGGCTGTTAACTCTTGGACAAGTAAGACCATTTCCTGTTCTTTTCTTTTTTTTTTTTTTTTATTACTCGAGTGGCCAGTAGCATTTGACACTCATACTTGTGTTTTCTCAGATGACTTCACCAGGCCAGCCCTAGGAGACATACTCTTCCATATAAACTACATGTTGGAACTTCTCCACTTTGAATGTTGCTGGACTGAAAATCACCCTTTCTAATAGACTGCTTCAATATTGGTGTTTAAATTGGTTGGACAAAAAATTATTTCACAGACTGGGAGTTCTTACATATTGCAGACAAAACAGACATAAGATGAATACAAAACAGTGATATCAATGTGTGTGTGATGTTGTGTGTGTATATATAATATATATTTATTTATATATATATATATACTATTAAATTATTGTTAGATGGAAATAAAGGCCTGACCTGGTCAATCAAAATGATCTCGCAGGCCCCACTCTACATTAATCAGTTGATGTGAATCCTCTAACAATAGTTATTAGTATTATTACTGCTCTATATTCTTAATAATTAGAGGCACTTTTGGATTATTTACTGACGCCACTGCGATGGAAAATTAAAGCAGCTTCGTATACCATATATAATATTATATATATATAATATATGTTTACATATTGCAGACAAAACAGACATAGATTGATAGAAAACAAATCAGCCAGTTAGAAATCACGCTATGTGCCGGTAATAATTCGTGGCCATGCTAGAGACATATATAAAGTAAATAAAACAATAAAAAACATATGTGAGTAATGTTTCTAAACATAAGGAAAAAAAAAAAATCCCTTGGGATTTTCCGCCGTCACTGAATTGAGGCATTGACAAGATACCTGAATCTACTCAGCATATTCGCTCATGTGATATTAACGGTCAGAAACGGGACAGAGGAAAAAAAAAAAAAAAAAAAGAAGGTGACAAGATTTTTAGGTTTCGAGATAATATTCTTCAAACAATATGTGGAATTTTCGTTTTTTTTTGTAGAGAGGTTAAGAAATATTTGGTTGCATTGTTTGGGTTGGTTGGATTTTATCACATGTCAACTCCTGTTGAGTATTTTTACCAAAGACGATTTGGATTATTTGGATTATTTCAGACTATTGTCCTTATCTTTATTATTATCTGTACAATGTTTCAGCCGACGTGCCCTTCCTGCCTTCTTCAGTATTTTTGTCAAAACTCGGGAACCTTCTTTTCAATTCGGCTGTACAGATAACAATAAAGATGAGGACAATAGTGATGGTTGAAGTTCAAATTTTGGATGTCTGGGGAATGTAGAGTACCCCCTTCATCACCATTACTTCCAGGTCCACTCTGGTCCAGAGTGTAGAACCTTTAAGTCATATGTATGGTTGAAAATAGATTAAAAAAAATGGTGTTTAAAAAAATCAATACCATCAGAATGAATAAGACAAAAAACAAAACTGACTGTCCTGAATTTTTTGAGATGAGGCTTGATAATTTGTATTATTGGATTACGGACTATTGTCCTCATCTTTATTGTTACTACACAACGTTTCAGCCAATGGCCCTCTGGCCTTCTTCAGGTTATTTTTTGTCAAACTCAGGAACTTTATTTTGGAAATTCGCTGAAAACGTTGTTAACAGATAACAATAAAGATGAGGACAATAATCTGAATAATTCAAATATACAAAAATTAATTCAAGCCCCATCAAAAAATATCAAGACAACACCACAAGAAGGTTGGAGGCACATCGACTGAAATGTTGAGGGACAATAGTTCAAATATTGTTCATAAGTTCATAAAGATGAGGACAATAGTTCAAATAATCCAAATTTATCAAGCCCCATCTATTATGGATTATCAACTATTGTCCTCATTCTTATTGTTATTTCTGTACCACGTTCAGCCAAATCGAAAGAAGGGCCCTGAGTTAGACAAAAAATCCTGAAGAAAGCCAGAGGGCACATTGGCTGAAACCATTGAGTATAACAATAAGATAGGACAATAGTCGAATAATACAAAACTTCTTTGTCTCTGAATTTTTTAGATGGGGCTTGAATTTGATTATTCGACTATTGTCCTCATCTTTTATTGTTATCTACTCAATGTTTCAGCCAATGTGCCCTCTGGCTTTCTTCAGGTATTTTTTGTCTAACTCAGGGACCTTCTTTTCGAATTTGGCTGAAACGTTGTACAGATAACAATAAAGATGAGGACAATAGTTTGATTAATCCATAATAGATGGGGCTTGATAATTTGGATTATTTGAACTATTGTCCTCATCTTATGAACTTATGAACTATTATTTGAACTATTGTCCTCAACATTTCAGTCGATGTGCCCTCCAACCTTCTTTGTGTGTTTCTTGATATTTTTTAGATGGGGCTTGATAATTTGTATTATTTGAATTATTCAGATTATTGTCCTCATCTTTATTGTTATCTGTACAACGTTTCAGCCGAATTCCAAAATAAAGTTCCTGAGTTTGACAAAAAATACCTGAAGAAGGCCAGAGGGCACATTGGCTGAAACGTTGTGTAGATAACAATAAGATGAGGACAATAGTCCGAATAATCCAAATAATACAAATTATCAAGCCTCATCTAAAAAAATTCAGAGACAGTCAGTTTTGTTTTTGCTTATTCATTCCTGATGGTATTGAAATTTTTTAAACTCATTTTTTTAATCTATTTTAACTCATACATATGACTCTAAAAGGTTCTACCACTCTGGACCAGAGTGGACCTGGGAGTAATGGTGATGAAGGGGTACTCTACATTCCCCAGACATCCAAAATTTGAACTTCACCATCACTATTGTCCTCATCTTTATTGTTATCTGTACAGCCGAATTTGAAAAGAAGGTTCCCGAGTTGACAAGAAATACCTGAAGAAGGCAGGAGGGCACGTCGGCTGAAACATTGTACAGATAATAATAAAGATAAGGACAATAGTCTGAATAATCCAAATAATCCAAAACGTCTTTGGTATAAAATAACTCAACAAGAGTTGACATGTGATAAAATCCAACCAACCCAAAATGCAACCAAATATTTCTTAACCTCTCCTACAAAAAAAACGAAATTCCACATATTGTTTGAAGAAATATTATCTCGAAACCTAAATCTTGTCACCTTCTTTTTTTTTTTTTTTTTTTCCTCTGTCCCGTTTCTTGACCGTGTAATATCAAATGAGCGAATATGCTGAGTAGATTCAGGTATTTGTCAAATGACCTCAATTCAGTGACGCGGAAAATCCAAGGGTTTTTTTTTTTTTTTATGTTTAAAAGAACATTAACTTCACATATGTTTTTTATTGTTTTATTTACTTTATATGTCTCTAGCATGGCCCACAATTATATACGGCACATAAGCTGGTAGATTTCTAACTGGCTGATTTGTTTTATAATCAATCTATGTCTGTTTTGTCTGCAATATGTAAAAACATTATATAATATATATATATATATATATATATGGTATACGAATGCTGCTTTAACTTTTCCATCGCAGTGGCGTCAGTAAATAATCCAAAAGTGCTCTATATTATTAAGAATATAGAGCAGTAATAATACTAATAAAATTATTGTTAGAGGAATTACATCAACTTGATTAATGTAGAGTGGGGCCTGAGGAGATCATTTTTTGATTGAAACCATGGTAGGCCCTTTATTTTCCATCTAACAATAATTTATTAGTATTATATATATATATATATATATATATATATATATATACACACACACACATACACACACACATTGAATATCACTGTTTTGTATTCAATCTATGTCTGTTTTGTCTGCAATATGTAAGAACTACCAGTCTGTGAAATAATTTTTTGTCCAACCAATTTAAACACCAATAATTGAAGCAGTCTATTAGAAAGGGTGATTTTCAGTCCAGCAACATTCAAAGTGGAGAAGTTCCAACATGTAGTTTATATGGAAGAGTATGTCTCTCTAGGGCTGGCCTGGTGAGTCATCTGAGAAAACACAAGTATAGAGTGTCAAATGCTACTGGCACTCGAGTATAAAAAAAAAAAAAAAAAGAAAAAAGAAAAGAACAGAAATGGTCTTACTTGTCCAAGAGTTGACAGCCAACATATAGTAGAATGATATAATATATATATATATATATATATATTATATATATATAATTAAAGAAATAACAAAAGACTTAGAGATCTTGCATTATAGATTATTTCAGGGAGCTTAAACAAAAATGTCTAATTCTCCCGACTCATCAGATGCGAATGATTTTTAAGGTATTTGAAAACAGATTTTTTTTTTTTTTTTTTTTTTTTTTTTCCCCTTTCCTTTTAAATTGTCCTGTCCTGCTCAGCTTTAATTATAAATTTGCTCTGTGACTCTAAAAATAAGAGCACACATTGAGCTCTCAAACTGCGACAAGTTGTTTTAAAAAAACCCTATGTCGCAAGGAAGATTTCTTCTCTGGACTTTTGGATTATATATATATATATATATATATATATATATATATATATATATACACACACACACATTGAATATCACTGTGTGTGTTTATGTGTGTGTGTGTGTCTGTTCGACAATGTCTGATTATCATTCCAGGTTTGGCCTACCCTTTTTGTTTTATCATTAAGCAGTAACTTATTTGTTTATTTGTGGAGTTTTGTGTACGTGTGAGTAATTTCTAGGCCCAACTGATTCGTTTTTGTTTGTTGTTTTTTAACTATTTTTTGTTTGTTTTTTTACAATCTTTTATTATTAGATTTCTGAAGAAAAAGAAAAAAAATGACCAGTTTTTGTAGTTTTCACATGTAGGATCATATGACCAGGTGATACTGGGAAAGTAGAATTCTAATTCAGAGAGCAGACACTCAGACGAAACCTCAATACGAAGAACACAGACACCCAATGGAAAAATAAGTAGTAACCCAATAGAAACAGATTTTAGAAGAATTTAAGAAATAGTGGTACCATTATAGTATGTGGCCTACCTTTTGAATGTGGCCTATGAAATCATGTCTATCATAGTATGTGGCCTACCATAAAAAGCATATTAGAAGGTTATAATAATAACTCCTAACCCTATTTTAGAATTAAATAGATCTCTGATTCATGTAAATTATGGATAAATTCTTTTTTAATTATTCTTAATTACTATATACAGCTTATCACTGAATTGCATTTCTTGAAATTGAATATATGTGAAAAATAATTAGTTTCAATAAATTGCCTACTACTTATATCTATAAATATACTCTTACTGAGGTAGGACACATTCAAGCCAGGTAGGCCACATACTATGACAGAATTAAAAAGGTAGGATATAATGACAGAATTAAAAAGGTAGGCCACATACTATGACAGAATTCAAAAAGGTAGGCCACATACTATGACAGAATCAAAAGGTAGGCCACATACTATGACAGAATAAAAAGGTAGGCCACATACTATGACAGAATTAAAAAGGTAGGCCACATACTATGACAGAATCAAAAAGGTAGGCCACATACTATGACAGAATTAAAAAGGTAGGCCACATACTATGACAGAATCAAAAAGGTAGGCACTATGACAGAATTAAAAAGGTAGGCCACATACTATGACAGAATCAAAAAGGTAGGCCACATACTATGACAGAAAAAAGGTAGGCCACATACTATGACAGAATCAAAAAGGTAGGCCACATACTATAACTGAATCAAAAAGTAGGCCACATACTATAACGGCACCGAAATAGTATTGGTTTAGGTCAGTCAGTAGAGCAGCCGATAAACACAGACATTGAATGATTTTAAAAAGACGGTTGCTCAACATCAAGATTTTTTATATCAACTAAAAGTGATGCTGATAGCTTTTTGATTTAGTGCGTCTTGGGATACACATATTTGCTTTGAATGAGTCCCCTGGAAATTTGATGGGTCCTAACTAAAGTTTCTTAATAAATAGTAGGGTTTTTATTTATGATATGGGAAAACAACTAAAGCCGTCTCGCCCCTACATTGTAACCTATCCTGTATAATTAATTTCTAAGAAACTATTGAAATGTATTTACATTTAGCTTGAAATGGTGAGGGAAGAAAAAAGAAAAACACATTGGGACACATGGATATGATTTTACTGTGTCCTTTTAGATTTTTATGCGTCAGGGGCGCAGGACGCGTATCTATCAGCATCTCTGAAGTAAAAACAAAACAGTAAAAATTTTGTATTAAGTTTTCTTCTTCTATTTTTACTTGCAGTATCCTACAATGTATTCCGACAAGGATCCTATGTTCAACTGCATACAAAGAGTTCACCAAAACACGTGAGCAGAATTTTCCTCATTTCCCTGCTGAAATTTTGAATGCCAAAATATTTCACCTTTTTTATTTTTTTCCATACCTAAAGCTAAGCTAAAAAGTTTAATTCCTTAATGTTAAAAAGTTAATTTACATTTTCTTTTTCTTGTTAAAAAGACCCAAAAAGCTGTCACCCAGGCTTAGAATACATGGACTGCATCCTCTGCAAAGGGTTAAGGAGTGTGCTGGCTATGACGCTCCTTCCAGGAGGGGTGTGCTGGCTATGACGCTCCTTCCAGAAAGGAGTGTGCTGGCTATGACGCTCCTTCCAGAAAGAAGTGTGCTGGCTATGACGCTCCTTCCAGAAAGGAGTGTGCTGGCTATGACGCTCCTTCCAGAAAGGAGTGTGCTGGCTATGACGCTCCTTCCAGAAAGGAGTGTGCTGGCTATGACGCTCCTTCCAGAAAGGAGTGTGCTGGCTATGACGCTCCTTCCAGAAAGGAGTGTGCTGGCTATGACGCTCCTTCCAGAAAGAAGTGTGCTGGCTATGACGCTCCTTCCAGAAAGAAGTGTGCTGGCTATGACGCTCCTTCCAGAAAGAAGTGTGCTGGCTATGACGCTCCTTCCAGAAAGAAGTGTGCTGGCTATGACGCTCCTTCCAGAAAGAAGTGTGCTGGCTATGACGCGCCTTCCAGAAGGGGTGTCCTGGCTATGACGCTCCTTCCAGAAGGGGCGTGCTGGCTATGACACTAAATTGCATCTGATAGTGTTGTAACTTAAGTATCAGACTTAACAAAAAAAATAATAGGAAGAAACACAACAAATATTAAGGATAGGAAAAAAAGGTTTACTAAGCAAAGATACAAGGTGGACAAAGTAATTAGCAATTGCTAGGTTGAATTAACAAATCCTGTGAGATCTTGTTTTTCTCTTCCGAGGTTTCATCAGACATTATTCATAGGAAAAACAAAGGATTTCATAATTATTTAGATACTATATGACAGATGGTGAGGCTCCAGTTCTAGAGTTCTGGGGAGTATGAAGTACCCCTTCATTGCCATTACTCCCTGGTCCACTCAGACCCAGTGGGAAATCTGAACATTTAGCTACATTAATGAGTAACCTCCCCTTGTTTATTTCACTTTGAGGAAGCCATGTTTTGGTCGGCCATTTTCATTTCATCGTAAATCAATACAACTGCATGTTTTAACATGAAAAAATATCATAAAATGTGTTCTTAATAATAAAGTTAATTTCAAATAATGCGCAAGCACAATTAAGAACACATTTTATGATATTTTCGTGTTAAAACCTGCAGTTGTATTGATTCGAACAAATTCATATTTTCAGTGTAGATTTACGGTGAAATAAAAATGGCCGTCCAAAACATGGCTTCCTCAAAGTGAAATAAACAAGGGGAGGTTATTCTCATTTATGTTCACATTACCACCCGGTGTTGTAATAATTGTTAGTACACTATAGGTCAAATAGGTCTGTTTGAAAATCATTTGTCTTCAATAGAACCGTGTGCAAAAAAAGAAATACACAAAAAATGTAAATATAAATGTACAATGAGCACAATTCCCTAACCCCCAAGCATAAAATAACCCTAAATGGGTTGACATGTAGTTAATCAAATGTGGTAATCTGAACATTAGCTACATAAATGAGAGTAATCTCTCCTTGTTTGTTTCACTTTGAAGAAGCAGTTATGTTTTGGTCGGCCATTTTCATTTCACCGTAAATCTACATTGAAAATACGAATTTGTTTGAATCAATACAACTGCATGTTTTAACATGAAAATATCATAAAAATCTGTTCTTAATAACAATTAAATTCATTTCAAATAATTCAGATTACCTCAAATGTTTATGTTCTGTTGTATACCCATATCTCCGGTATATAGTGGGAGAGAAAGAGACAGACATAGGGTAGAAAAGGTGGGATGAGGGTTCTTACTTGTTACTCTGCTTCTACTGCTTCTAACTCAGCCGCCTGCCCGCCATGTTCCCTTGTTGGGCTGTTTTCTCTTCAGGGTGTAAAGTTTAAAGTGATATATAGTTGAAGATACAAACTCCGACAAAAGTTTGATAAACAAAACATTTAATACGTACACAGCACATGGATAAAAGGGTATATAATACAAGGTGTACATAAATAAAGATAAAGACACATTCATGAATGGTAAAAAGATAAACATAAAAGCCACAGACATGAGACTAGGAATAGTCCATGCTGTGTGAATAACTTACAGTAATGTAAGGGGGGGCAAAACCCCAACGAGAAGGGGTAGACCTATATCTAACCCATGTGTCTCGTAGTTTCAGGAACAGGAAAAGAGAGGAAGAGACGTTTGAACCAGGCGCTTAAATACTATAGCCCCTGGTGAGAATAAGCGACAACTCCGCGGGAAGATAATCCCTACAAGGGCTTTCTATTAAGGGTTGGTTCTTCTTTATTTCTTCGGGCTGGTCATTTCTTGTTTAGTATTAACTCAACAAACAAGACATTGTTTTCTTCTAAAACTTTATTTCAACAACCCAGCCCATCTTTCCACCACAGGGGAGAAGCGACCCTCAGAGCAAGCGACTTTCGAGTCCGCTTGCTCTGAAATCTCTAGATGCACCTGATTAACTAATTCTCATGCATCTAATCACGTATTTTTCAAGGGGGTCAAGTAAAAAAATTATTACCCGTCAATAACTGTCGGGTAACTTTCCACTGGACCCTCTCATTCTGAATCTAAAATATTCTTACGACAGGTACATACATAAATCATAAGCTGCTTTTAAATTATGTAACAGTTCTATCTTTTGCCTGTGTAACATTTTTTTTTGTGTGTGTAACTGCATGTTTCGAGTCACACACGGAGCAGTCTCCCATGTCGATAACCTTGCTGATGAGACCTAATAGGTCGAAATGTACATTCAGGGATTGACATTTTCTCGATCTGTTTAGCATCACATTTGAACATATATGCCCACCTAAATTCATTAATTATTAACTAATTAATTTTCAAAAATTAGGTATGACTTCAATTAAGCACATATCCTCCAAAAATTGTCGGCTAAAAGCCATATCAAATAAACAGTGTTTATTTACGTACTTTCATATATATGTGTATATATATATATATATAATGGAGATTTGTTGTCTGTCACCAAAACTATGTCACTGCTTATGTCACCATACCCTCAGGAATTGCATAAGTTTATCAATGAATATTTAATTTATAGTCAAAATCAATAATACATAGTATAAAGAACAACCCTGTATTATGTATACTCAGAAATTAGGTATGCAACATTAAACTGTCCACATTGTTTGTTAGAACAAATTTTAATAAATAGATAGATGTTATTGATTTATATATAGAACAAATTTTAATAAATAGATAGATGTTATTGATTTATATATAGTTTGTTTTATTTTTATATATATTTAATATTATCTAACATATAGAGTTTTACGAGAAAATTATTTACCAACAAGAAATAGTCACATAATGTTCTTCTACATTAAATTTTATATTTTATTATACAGTGAAAAAAAAATATTCTGTTTTGATTATCATCTGTCGTAAAATTTTGTTTTACGGCACAGGATAATCAAAACAACGGTTTTGATGCCCCCAAAAGAAAAATCTTGAATATAATTTGAATTTAACTGTTAGAAACTTGGTTTTATTAGAAAGAAAATGGATTTACTTGAATTTTGACTGCAAAACTATTTTTTTTTTTTTTTATGTCTATTATTAAAAAAAGATATAAGATTTCAAAGATCTGTTTACATTTTTTTATGAAAGAGCATGTCAAAAATTAATTTTTACACTGCCAGAATTTTTTTTTTTTTTTTTTTTTTTTTTTTTTTTGCTAATAAAAAAGAATTAATGAATATAAATGTAGGTATATGCCATGGGTAAGATGTCGCACAAGGTTGCAAATATGGAGTGTCCAGCAAGGATCAAACTTGCTATTCAGCAGTAACTAGAAGCAGCTACGCAGCATCACTTGGGTAGAGGGGGGTGCAAAAAACCCTGGTGTATTGATTTGTTTACTTTTGAGATTTACAAATGCTGGATATTTTTAAGTAGAATTTCAATGCTATTTCTATGTATATTTTATTTTTTTTATTTTTTGTATATAAATCAAAGAACTAGTTATATAATGCGTATATATATATATATATATATATATATATATATATATATATATATTTACTTTGTCATTAATTGTTTTATTTTCGTAGTTTCATCCGGACATATATACATACAACTTGATATAATTTATTATTTATATTTATATTATATTACTTGTTGTTATCATTTTGTTATTTGATTAAGATAATTATTATTATTATATTATAATTAATTTATTTATATATAATTATTTAATTTAATTTATGATTTAATATATTATTTGTTGTATTGGTATTATATTATATATTATCTATTTTATATCCTTATTGTAATATCACAAAAATGCGTATTGATTGCAAAAGAAAAAATAGACGAGAAGGTTTGGATTGGTTTCGTTTATTATAAATTATATTTCGTGTATAAACAAAAACTGGAATTGTTGAGATGATAATTCCTTTTTGCTGCTTGGTGAAATGAGGGTAGGTGTGAGGTTGAAAGTCAGTTCTGGCTCTGCGTGACGTGAGGTGTGGTGTGGGTATAGTATGGTGTGACGCAGGGTACAGTGTGGGTATAGTATGGCGGTTCCTTTATCTCGGCCTGGTGTGTGTCGGCTCTGGCTGTCTACCCATAACTGACTTTTTGACTTTAAGTATACTTTTTTGTATATATAGCAAGTGATAGGCTTGAGAAGCCCTTTGAAGCGTTTTGGGGGGGAAGATTTTTTATTGGTTGAAAAACATTAAATAGGAGATATTTTTAATTGTATATAAATTTTGTTTTTCAACTGGAAGTTTTGCTGGAGCCTATGCGTAGAACATTTGTTTTTTGTTCATTTCACGGGGTTAACATCCGTTTGGTGTCAGCAGCTTATGTAGAGTTTGTTTTGTTTTTTCTTTTTTAAATTTGTTTTGTTGGCGAGTGGATGTATTGTGTTAGTAAAGATTGTGAATCATAAGAGATATCTATTTCTGTTATAACATTATGATATCTTACCCTCCATCAGGCATCTGCCATACTCTGAACGTCTCGCTGCCCTGGGAATGGATTCGCTGAAACTTCGGCGTCTGGCAACTGACCTGGTAAACGCTCATAAGGTCATTAATCATCTTAACAACAGCAACCATGTGCACCTTTTTGATCTCCATCTTTCTAACACACGTGGCCATGCCTACAAAGTAAGAAAACAGCACTGCTCACGTGACTTTCGGAAACATTTTTTCACACTCAGAGTTGCAGAGACATGGAATAAACTGCCCGTGTCTGTTGTAGGCTGCCAAAGCACTTAGTCTTTCAAAGCCTCCATGCTTCCTGTAGTCCGCCGACACTATACCTGATGCCACTCTCCACATACATATGCACACACGCGCACACATACATGCCTATTACTACTGTAAACTGTTCATGTTCCTGACACTAATACATTATTCTGTGTACTTGACATGAGACTTTGATGAGTTGTGGTGCACCTGAGCACTGTACACAATAAATTTCATTATTATTATCATTATAATTTTATGAATACATACAACTTGATATAATTAATTTATTTTCATAGTTTCATCCGGACATACATGCGTACATACCAACTGCCCTTTATATATGTACGAATGGATTGAGTTTACTCCATGGTGGAATGTCCATGAATGTAAGATGTATCCTGATAGATTTTCCCAACAAAAAATGTTTATCACTTTTTATCATTTCATTTTTATCATTATCATTTCTATTTTTCAGACTTGAAGGTTATTCAATTTTCCTTACGTTGTTACTTTTTGCTGGTTTATTTTGTCCGGTACGTATTTCTATTTCTTTGATTTTTGAATGAAACAATGTTGTTTTTTTTGTTTTTTTTGTGGGGAGGGGGGTCTTTTTCAAATTTTTTTCTATTTCAAGACATTCAGTTGAATTTTGCTCAACACTTTATTTTTCTAAATTAAACAGATTAAATTGGCTTGAGTGATTATTCATACCTAGAAAATTAAATATATACAAAGTTTGGTCACGTAAAAGAGTTTGATTTTTTTTTTTTTTTTTAATTTTTTTTTTAACCATATTACCTTTAGGCACCCCTTTTTTTATCTCTATTAAGAAAGGACATGTTTTTCATTTACACCGTCAATATCCGGTTGTTTTAACAGACGATTTTTTTTTTTTTTTTTTTTTTTTTTTTAATTATAAAACTAACCCCTAACAAAAAACCGGTGTAAATGAAAAACATGTCCTTTCTTAATCGAGATCAAAAAGGGGTGCCTAAAGTTAATATGGTCTGATATTTTATTTATTTATTTTTTTTTTTTAAACGTTTAAAACAATATAATGGTTGACGGTGAAAAGAGGGAGTAGAAAAAAAAATCACTCTCCGATAATAATTGTCCAGTCAGAATTAACACAAGTCTGTTGTTAGATCTGCCACCTGTAATGTAAGTAATGGAATAATACAATTTGCAAATTGTCTGTCTTGCTATTATTCCTCTCTTATTATCTTTTATAGAGCTCTCTCTCTCTCTCTCTCTCTCTCTCTCTCTCTCTCTCTCTCTCTCTCTCTTCTCTCTCTTCTCTCTCTTTCTCTCTTTCTCTCTCTTTCTCTCTTTCTCTCTCTCTTCTCTCTCTTTCTCTCTTTCTCTCTCTTTCTCTCTTTCTCTCTCTTTCTCTCTCTCTCTTTCTCTGTTCTGCCTATATACATAGCAATAGCATAATCTTTACAGTTCACTACCGTCCCTCACAATCCTATAACCCCACCACCAGAACCTTTCCGGACCATATTACCTTTAGGCACCCCTTTTTGATCTCGATTAAGAAAGGACATGTTTTTCATTTACACCGTCAATATCCGGTTGTTTGTTAGGGGTTAGGGTTGGGGGTTAGTTTTATAATTTTTTTTAAAAATCTAAAAATCATCTGTTAGAACAACCAAATATTGATGGTGTAAATGAAAAACATGTCCTTTCTTAATCGAGATCAAAAAGGGGTACCTAAAAGTCATATGGTCTACCTTTCCTTTCATGAGCCTTCAAATGACTCCACAAACGTGCTACAGATAAACAAAATTTAATGCAAATATGACATAGGAAGGACGTCCTTCCCATTGTATCAGATGGATCAGACTATAAGATTTGATACTTATGCACCACCATATGTCTCTTAAGACCAGAAGCTGACTTACAAACTTTGTTACAGATTGCTCAAGACACATTGTTTGTTCCTAGTGTGTGTACCTATGATTGACATATCCAGCCTTAGAAAGCAGAATCCGACTGCATGTTTGACATTTCCAACCCCCCGCGTTCTCTCCAATATGACAAGCGTATCCCTTTCGCTTGAGGTTTTCATGCTCAATTCTTTCACTCTCAAAAGCCTACATACATACATACATACATTGACTCCTCTCCAAAACCATTCCTTCTTTCCTACCCCCTGTGTCCGACCTCAGCATGATTCTCGATGCTTACGTGAAAATCAACACGTACCTACCTTCGACCCCATCAAACCCTTTTCTGCACATTTGTTTGTTAGATTTATAGGAAATAACAGTCAATTCTTTGTTTGAATGTTAACTAGACTATCCGTAAAACTGTTGGTGTTCTGCCTACATACATACATACAAAGCCTTCATCAGATGATGACTCTGGGTTCAGGCATGGTTTTGGGGCCGAAGCATCATTACCACTAACCCAGAGCGCCCCAGCAGTATCTCATGATACCACCAGACTTTGTCGGTTTGATATCCCAATATAGGACTGCCATATCCACGCTGATGCAGTTAGAGCTTTCTCCTGAATCTTTTTTAAGTATTTCCTCTTGTCTGGTAGTCCAAGTTTAGACAAAAATGCTGAGGTTGAGTTGGCAATAAACCCCCGACATCCGACCTCAATGGGAAATACATCCGTTATCCATCCGTTTCTGACGCATTGTTCACGTAGGTCTTCATATTTTTCCAACTTCCGCTGATGGGCCCAATCCAGATTTTCTTCAAATGGAACTGTCAACTCAACGATAAAAACTTTCTATATACATACATTCATTGACTCCTCTCCAAATTCATTCCTTTTTTCCTTCTTTCCTTCCAACCTCAGCATGACCCCCAATGCTTACGTGACAATCGATACATACCTACCTTCCACCCCATCAGACCCTTTCCCGTGCATTTGGATAATTCGTCAGTTCTTACCAAAACTCCAAGACAACATGCATCTCTTTACCAGTCTTCGATTACCCTCAGATATTTAATCCTTTTCTTTCTACCTGAAGTCCGTTAAGGACTTTGAAGTTTTTCCTCCTTTTTTGTCATCTTTTTTAATTGTTTGTATTTATGTTCAATACATAACGTTTTATGTTACATCTATTGTCTTCAGTTTTGCCTTTTTGTTATTTTATTTGTTTTATGTTCTTCAACTGAGTGTTTGTTAAACTTCCTGCCGGACCTTCACAGACACGAGAAGTCAGAATAAATATTTATTTCTGAATTTAGTCACTTAAAGTTCAAAATTACCCTTTTATGTTACATCTATTGTCTTCAGTTTTGCTTTTTTGTTATTTCATTTAATTGTTTTTATATTCTTCAACTGAGTGTTTGTTAAACTTACTGTCGGATCTTCGCAGACAAGAGAAGGCAGAATACTCTCTGTCTCTGTTTTTCTCCTTTTCTTATTCTAATTTTTTCTTTCCATCAGAAAACCAGTGCCATTTGTGGAATCATTTGGATGGTTGGAAAAGTAGCTTATGCTTTGGGCTATTACACTGGAGGTAAGTTGTGCAAAACAACAGCAACCTTGAGCACCTTTTTGATCTCCATGTTTCAAACATGCGTGGGTATGCCTACAAAGTCAGAAAACAACATTGCTCACATGACTTTCGGAAACATTTTTTTCTCTCTCAGAGTTGCTGAGGCATGGAATAAGCTGCCTGCGTCCGTTGCATATTTCAAAGCCTCCATGCTTCCTGTAGTCTGCCAATACTATACCTGATACCCCTCTCCACACACATATTCACACACGCGCACACATATATGTATATTATTACTGTAAACTGTTCCTGACACTAATACATTATTCTATGTACTAGACATGAGACTTTGATGAGTTGTAGTGCACCTGAGCACTGTACACATACATGTATATTATTACTGTAAACTGTTCATGTTCCTGACATTAGTACATTATTCTGTGTACTAGACATGAGAATTTGATGAGTTGTAGTGCACCTGAGCACTGTACACATACATGTATATTATTACTGTAAACTGTTCATGTTCCTGACATTAGTACATTATTCTGTGTACTAGACATGAGAATTTGATGAGTTGTAGTGCACCTGAGCACTGTACACATACATGTATATTATTACTGTAAACTGTTCATGTTCCTGACATTAGTACATTATTCCCTATTATTTTCATTATGATGGTTGCCATATTGGAGGTAAAAAGAAACAATTTTTTTTGGATGTGGTTACATATTGCAAGTAAATAAGGATTGAGAGAAATGCTCATATGGTTACTACCGTGTTTCCCTGAAAATAAGACCTATCGTGATTTTTCAGGATGATTTTAATATAAGCCGTCCCCTTAAAATAAACCCTAATTGAGAGCAGCAGAATTTTGGAATCCAGTGACTTGTGACTTGCAGAACACTGCATCTTTCAAAGCCTCCATGCTTCCTGTAGTCCGCCAACACTATACCTGATACTCCCATCCATATATATATATATATGCACGCAAGTGCACACATACATGTATATTGTTACTGTACGCTGTTCATGTTCCTGACACTAATACATTATTCTGTGTACTAGACATGAGACTTTGAGTTGTGTTGCACCTGAGCTCTGTACACAATAAATTGCATTATTATTTATTTTTTATTTATAACATTCCAGATGATGAGATGATATGCTTGAATGAATTATCGCAGGGGCTGTAGAATACGCCTACTGCACCTCTGTAGAGGGTAAGGCCCCCCACCCCAATGGAGCCACCTGGGTGGTGACCTGTGATGTGTGAGGATGAGATCCACTTTGGTCCTTACTTAGGCTAGACTGGTGGTTGGAGAGGTCCCCTTCAATCAATCAGCTGGTCACATCAAGCCCTAGCACCTATATGATTGTCCCAACCCTATTGCCCTTATGGTAAGCCCCCAACCCTTTTTATCATGTGCTAGAAGGCAGTGGCTGAGGGTCTTAGAGTTTAACATCATACTCAAAACACTATCTGATGGTGAGGTTCCAATTCTGGAGCCCTGTGGTGTGTGGAGCACCCCTTCATCACCATTGCTCCTTGGTCCACTTTGACCCGGTGTGGTAGTACCTGTTAGGGTCCCATCTATGGGTTAAATAGAAAAATGTGTTTATAAAAAAAAGTGAGTATCTGTTAAGAATGAATTCATTTCAAAACTTGACCCATCGAGGTTGATATGCTGTAAAACAAACAGTTCCAAGTGACAGTTATCTCTGGGGTGCAGGTTCAAACCTGGCCAAGGGCGACAGTAACATAGAATAATTAACACAGCTTAACATTTTTACCTGGTCGTGGTTAACAGAATGAGAACAGTCTACCCTTGTGGATTGAATAAAGGGTTTGGTTTGAAGTTCCATGAAGACTCTTGAGTTCCATAAAAAGGTTCCCAAGTCCGACAAGAAATACCTGAAGAAGGCTGATGAATTTTGGCTGATGTGCCATCAGCCAAAATTTTATGTAAAGTAAAAAAAAAAGTAAAGTCGTCAAAGATGGCCTAATGTCCGTATCAGCCAGACAGTGCTAGATCAAGGAGACTGTTTTGGTGTCTGAGACGGGGCACCACACCTACCATCAGCTCCTCACTTTACTGTACAGATCCCTGTGCTATTCATACACTGAGTTGGCAAGGGCTGATATCAAACCCGGAGCTTTGTGGTTCCTAGTCAGACACTCTACCAACTGAGCTAAATTGGCCTATATAAGGACAATAGTCCAAATAATACATGGTACTAATTTTGGACGATATGACCTTTAGGCACCCCTTTTGCGATCTCGTTTCATAAGGATATTTTTTTCATTCACACCGTCAACATCTGGTTGTTAGTTAACAGATGATTTTTAGAATTTGTTTTTTTTTAATTATAAAACTAACCCCTAACAAACAACCGATTGTTGACAGTGTAAATGAAAAAAAATGTCCTCATGAAACAAGATCGCAAAAGGGGTACCTAAAGGTCATATGGTCCCTAATTTTCTTCAATTTTTAATTTTGCTTTCTTTTTCTTTTTTTCTTCAGATCCTGAAAAGAGACGCCAAGGTGCCGTTGCTTACCTCGGACTTCTCCCTTTGCTTGGAATGACCGTTGTGCATGCTATTCAGTTGACTTGGAAAGAATAAGAACCAGTTGCAATGGATTTTTTGCTCCAAAATTGGCAGTTCCGAATCGCTGAACTATTTCTCATCAAATATTATATTACTGGAATTTTGGAGTTTGTTCACTTTTAACTAACATCCTCATCTTTGTTGTTTTTTTTTTTTCTTCTTTTTTTTCTAAATAAGAAATCAGCATTCACACTATAAAAGCACCCCCCAACACAAAATATTGGGTGTGTAACAGGGGTCAGTAAATTTACCACTGATCAATTCACCAGGATCAAAGTTTATATATGTGTATGTAGAAATAATTGTGTGCCAGCCATGGTTTCGACCTTAATAGATCTATTAAGGTCAAAACTGTGTTAGACATATACATTTTTTTCCTACAACTATTAATGCTCTGTTTATGATATATTGCACACTCTTGGATAAGTTACTGATGTTACTGCAATGGAAATGCTAAAATGGCAACTGAACACACACACTAAAATTCATTAATTATTAACTAATTAATTTTCAAAATTAGGTATGACTTCAATTAAGCACATGTCCTCGAAAAATTGTCGGCTTAAAGCCATATAAAAATAAACACGTTTGTTTACTTAACCTCATACTGTCGTGTAAGAAGTCAATAAAAAGTGGAATATAAATAAGTTTCAAAACGAACAAAGAATGTGGAATTGGCAAGCTAGTGTAACGGTTAGAGACTTCGCCTGTCAGCTTGACAATCGAGGTTTCGAGTCACACACAGAGCAGTCTCCCATGTCTATAACCTTGCTGATGAGACCTAATAGGTCGAAATATATATAAAATGTGTGTGTGTCAGATTCTTGCCTTGATGAGCTACTAAGCGAAACTATTACTAGGTATATCTGACTCGTTAGATTTAAATTTATTATTTGCTCTACTTAGGTATCGAACACTTTTTACATTTTAGCTTTAGATAATCCTAATAGTTTTTTTGTTTTTTTTGCTAAGTGTTAGTGTTAATCGATTATTTTTCGGTTGGTGTGACCCTCTTGGTCTTTTCATTTTTTCCCCAGGTGAAGTTTGGTAGTATATTTTTACTAACAAACTATTGGCTGGGTTTTTTTTTCCTTACTGCAAGGGTTTACTAATAAGATTAGTGTGTGTGTGTGTGTTTATCTGTGATTATTTTGGTATATGTATCCATTTGTGGGAGGTACATATATCAGGTTTGGGCATTTGTATGAAGCATTAAAGAAAGAAATATCAGAAACTCTGTTTTTGAGTAGAGTTTTGTTTATTTAGTAGTAGTAAATTTTCCAGATTCTTATGCTCCCTTCTTCAAACTGTGAAAGGACAAGTGCTGAATATCATTGACAGAGCATATATATCCCTGTTGGGATAGTGAAGACATAAATTCAATGGTGTTTCATGTCAGTGTCTTGGTTTGGAAATTACATAAGTGAGAAACTGACTGTTACCAAGACTCATTGACTTTATATCTGCACTACCCTAACATATACTGTCTGGAGATATAGGAAAACTGTTTGAAAAACAACAAACCAATGGTTGATGAGAAATATAGTTCATATGGTTTTTACATTTTTATATTCTTTTACACTTTTTAATATAATTTAGAAATTTTCAATAAAATTTTATATATTTAACCCTTTAAAAGATAATGATTAGTACAAAAAAAATTGTTTTTACTCACTTTTCAGACCTGCTGAAACATTTTTTTTAGAAATTCTAACAAAAAACTGTTGAAATTTTGATAATTTTATTTTTCTCTTCAGAGTAAACTTAATATTTTTTCAAAAAAGTGCACTGCTAAAAAAATTTTTTCTCTTTTTTTTTTTTTATAATAAAAAAATAAAACTTTATAATTGTTTTTCATTGTTTTTTTTCTCTCTCACTTTTTTATGTATAATAAAAATTTAAACTTTATGGTAATTTTATTTTGTTCTTTTTGAATTTTTAATTTTTTTTTTTTTTTTTTATGAATAATAAAAATTTATAGTTTTTCATTTTGGGTTTTTATTTTGTATGTATAAAAAAAAAAAAATTATGGAAGTTTTTCATTGGTTTTGGTTTTATTTCAGCTAACAAATTCATTTAATTGTTTTAGCCCAGGTTAAAAATACTTGTACAGGTAACCTAAAGCTGAACTTTTTTTCTTCTAATGCAGATATCATTGGAGAATGAGAAAGGCTTTGGCTCATTTACCAAACTTTTTATTTTAACCTAGGCTATTTTGACCAGACGTATATAAACAAAATAATTTTTGTTCATTTCTAAGGGAAAGGTGAAAAAAAATTTATATTGCACTAGCTCTTAAGTAAACATATCAAACATTGTAATAACTCGGAATCGCTAAAAACTACAGAGGCATAACTCTTACTGCTATTGCAGCCAAGATATATAATGCCCTTCTTAATCACATCCGACCTGAAATAGAGAAAATCCTTAGGAGAAACCAAAACGGATTCCGCAGAAATCGATCCACAACCTGACTATTCGATGGATCATAGAAGGGGTATGACCAAAGAATCTAGAGGCAACACTACTATTCATAGATTTCTCCAAGGCATTTGATTCTATACATAGAGGAAAAAGTAGAATAAATACTACTAGCATATGGTCTCCCCAAAGAAACAGTTACAGCTATAAAGATGCTATACAAAGACACTAAAGCGATCGTACGCTCACCTGATGGCGACACATTTCTTTGACATTGCCGCTGGAGTCCTACAAGGAGATACATTGGCACCATATATATTTATAATATGCCTAGACTACGTACTCTGAACATCATTAGATACCATAAAAGAAAAAGGTTTCACACTAAAAAAAGGCAAGAAGCAGGCGATATCCTGCACAAACAGTCACAGATGCAGACTATTCTGATGACCTTGCACTTCTTGCAGATATACTGGCATAGGTTGAGTCACGGCTACATAGCTTGGAGGAGGCAGCAAAGAATATTGGCCTCTGTGAATTCCGGTAAAACAGAGTTCATGAGCTTCAAAAAGAAAGGAAACATCTCCACACTCAACGGCAAGCCTCTTAAGCCAGTATAACAATTCACATACCTAGGTGGTAATATCTCATCCAGAGAGAGCAATGTTAATACATGAATAGCAAAGGCATGGTCGGCCACAAACAAATTATCAGTCATATGGAGGACCGATTTCCCTGACAAGCTGAAGTGACAGTTCTTCCAGGCTGTGGTTGTATCAGTGCTGCTATATGGCTGCACCACCTAGACCCTAACGAAGCGTCTTGAGAATAAGCTAGAGGGGAGCTGCACAAGAATGCTGCGTGCAGTCTTGAACAAGAGGAAACAGCACCCCACAAGAAAGCAGCTGTACGGTCACCTGCCCCCCATCACAAACCATCCGAGTGAGACTGACAAGGCATGCAGGACACTGCTGGAGAAGCAAGGATGAGCTCATAAGTGACATTCTCCTGTGGAAGCCAACACATGGACATGCAAAGACCTACATTGGCCAGTTATGAGAAGATGTTGGTTGCTCTGCAGAGGACCTCTCAGGTGCAATGAATGATAGGGAAGGTTGGCGAGAGATTGTCATGGATATCCATGCGGCATGCGCGACATGATGATAATTGTGCTATATCCACAGGTCACGCTAGTAAATATTAGATAACAGGTAAAAAATAAAAGACTACCTATATTTTCCCCATTAAATTTGATTAATAAAAATTTTTTTTCTAAAAATGAATAAAAACAGGTGACTTTGCAATCTATAAAAAAAAACCAATTTTATATAATAATAATTAAATTTATTGTGTACAGTGTTCAGGTGCACCACAACTCATCCAAGTCTCATGTCTAATACATAGAATAATGTATTAGTGTCAGTTTTTAAATTAAAACAAAAAAAAAATCTGTAAACTGTACATATCAACTTCAGAAACATTCATGTAACATTAAACAAAACAAATGTTTGATTTAAACAAAATAAAAATAAAATATACGTATTGTTTAACATTTATTTATAAAATTGTTCCTGAAAAAGGTTACAGATATATTGAAACAGATTTTTTATGATAATAAATTAGATCATTTGGACTATTAGCCTCATCTTTATTGTTATATACACAATGTTTCAGCTGATTTGTGCTCTCTGGCCTTCTTCAGATTTTTCTAATCAAAATCGGGAGCCTTCATGTCGTATTTGGGTGTTTTCACAGAACTTCAAACTGAAACCCTTTATTCAATCCATGGGGGTTGACTGTTCTCATTCCGTTAACCACAATCGAGTACAAGTGTTAAGCTTTCTATGTTATTATTGCTCTTGGCCAGGATTGAACCTGCAACCTAGAGATGATTGTCACTTAGAACTGTATTAACTCAACCCTTATGTAGGCACCTGATTATGACATGAAGGCTTCAGAGTTTAACAAGAAACACCTGAAGAAGGTTGGAGAGCACATCACCTGAAATGTTGTGTATATAACAATAAAGATGAGGACAATAGTCCAAATAATCCAAATTATCAAGCCTCATCTCATAAATTCAGATAAATAAATTCATTAGTTCACTTGGAGATGTATAACAGTTGTTTATTTTCAATTTAGTTATCAATAATTTTTATAATTTATAAATTTATTTTAGAAAACATCTGAAAAATTCATGTTTAATGCAAAAGAATATTTGGTAATTTTCACCTTTAGTTGTCCAAATTTCCTAGTATTAAAATTGTCCATGCGCATTATCTGAAATTGTTATTAAGAACACATTTTATGATATTTTTGTATTAAAGCATGCAGTTGTATTGTTTTCAAAACGATTCTAAGATTTGTATATTTCGCACGGACACAATCAAAATGGCTACCGTCTTGTTTCAAAGTGAAAGTCAGTTGGCTAAATTCCTAGCATGAAATTATCTGAAATGAACTTAATTGTTATTAAGAACACATTTTATGATATTTTTGTATTAAAGCATGCAGTTGTATTGTTTTCAAAAAAGTTTCTAAGATTTGTTTATTTTGCACAGAGACTTTCAAAATAGCTACCAGCTTAGTTCAAAGTGAAAATCAAGGGAGGTTACTCTAATTGCCTTATTTGCTAGGAATTTTAACAACTAAAGGTGAAAATTACCGAATATTTTGCCATGTCATTCTCTCACAAATGAACATTTTTACACCATTCACAGCCCACTATTATATATGGCCACACCTGTCACATAAGCAGGCAGATTTCTAACAGGCTGATTTCTTTTATAATCAATCTATGTTTTGTCTGAAAAATGTTAAAACTACAAAAATACACAAACTGGTTGTTTTTTTGTTCTTTTTCTTCAGAAAAGTAATAATAAAAGTTTGTATACAAACACAAAAATAGTTATTAAAAAATTATGCAGTAATACAAAACAAATACTAGTTTGTTTGGTTTGTTTTGTTTTACGGCATATCAACCTCAGTGGGTCATTTAATGCAGACAAAGTTTTGAAATAAATCAATTCTTAATGGATAATACAATTTTTTTATAAATACATTTTTCTATTTAACCCATAGATGGGACCCTAACAGGTACTACCACTCCGGCTCAGAGTACAAATTCTAGTAAAAATACCAACTTACCAACAATTTCTCTATGATTTCAAGTTATATTCAAAAAAAATTAAACATTTTCCATGTGAAATATATTCTCTGGTCATGGTAGGCAATGATAATGATGCTATAGAGAAGCGGTATTTCTTAAGGAGGATTTACGGTTTCATCTAGCCAAATGGCAGAGTTTGTTTGAGCTTTTTTTTTACTATACAAAGACATAAATTGACTATAAAACAAATCAGCCTGCTTATGTGACATGTGGGGCCGTATTTACAAGTTGGCCATACACCACTTGAAAATTTCTTATACCAATACTGAAATAATCTTCTTTTTTTTTTTTTTTTTGTACATTACCAGAAGATAAAAACGATTTTGTATCCTCAAAAAAGTTTTAATATTTCTAATAAAAAATCATTTAGAAAATAGATAACACAATCCCTTAATGTGATATTCTGTCTTACAGTAAATAGCCAAGCCCAAATATATAGTTATTTACTTAGCTTAGATGTGGCACAAGGCCAGAAGTATAGGGCACCCAATGAGAATCAAACTCATTAACAATGGTCTGTGAATCTAACTTGCTAACCATTACACCACATGAGGTGCTCCAAGCCCAAATATATAGACTAATGCTTAAGACAGAGAATCCTGTCAGCTCCCAACTTCTTTTTTTCTTTTTTAACTCTCAACAGTGAAACGATTTTGTATCCTCAAAAGGTATTTAAAAAAAAAAAAAAATTTACATGTGAAATGTCCAAAATATGGCAGAACTGTCTGATGGATTTCAGGAAATTATTTTCAAAGACAAAAAGTTAATTTGTCTTTTAGGAATTGGTAATCACTTATTCAGATGTCCAGGGTTAGCAAAATTTAAAAACGAAAAAATGTTGGTCCATCAGAATAAAAAGAATAAGGTTAGTAGAAAAAAAAAAAGAAAATAAAAAAAATTTATGAAAGCCTTATAGGAATATGTCATGTTGACCCAGTATGTAAGAGAAAGTTCCATAATTTCCAAACAAGGACCAGTGTAAATAGTTATTAAATAACAAAAAGTGTCCCATTGTTTTGTTTTTTTTTTTAAATCTTTCCAAAGTTGACAGACATTTTGTTGTTAGGGAGATGAAACCATCAAGTCTGCTTGACTCTCAAAGGAGACAAAATAAAACCTGGAAAAAAAGAAAAAGAAAAAGATTTTAATAAAAATGAAATACTGATAAGGAATCTTTGTTTTGCGGCATATCAACCCGTTTTGGGTCATTTAATGCCGAAACAAGTCATTTTGATAAAAGTTTTGGACTGTATGACCTTAAGGTACCCCTTTTGCCATTTCGATTCGTGGGGACATTTTTTCCATTTTCACAGTCAAAATCCGGTTAATTGTTTACAGACAATTTTTAGAGTTTTTTTTTTTTTTAATTATAAAACTAACCCCTAACAAACAACCGGATTTTTACAGTGTAAATGAGAAAATTGTCCCCACGAGTCGAGATCGCAGAAGGTTATATGGTCCAAAGTTTCAATTTCAACTTTTTAATATCTTCAAATTAGTAAGAATAATTTTTATTAACTTTACTAGCAAATATATGCACCCTCCGGGTGCAAGTATTTTAGTTAAATTTTATGATAAAATATCATATTAAATTAGAAAGGCTAATGAAACTGAATAAGAATGTAGATAAAAAGATTTTGAACAGAGGGGGTATGATTGAAAAATAGAACAACTTTGAAACTAACTCTTCCATCATTTTCCGTTACTCCCGTCTTTCATTGGTAAATTTTCCTAATTAAACTGTTTAGTTAAAATAGGAAGTAAAGAATAATATTACAGTTATTTCTTCTTGTTAAGGGATTTCTTTTAAGATTTATTGAAGAGATTTTTGCTCATATTCAATAAGATAAAACCAAACAATTAGAAATCAATAATACTAAGCATATATTTATTAAAATCAAATTTTTAAGATCAATATGCAAATTAGCCTTCCCATTCATATTGTAAACCTCTATTTTGTTGTATATATAAATACAATTGCATGTGATTAGTATGTAGATATGGTCAACAGTGTAAGTAATGTAAAACAATTTTATTAATAATTGAGGTTTAAATATAAGTAAAATCATGGAGAATGTGATGTAAATAACAAAGGGAATTGTGACTTGAAAAGTAATATAGTTTCGGTTACAGACAGACAAACACACAATCTCCATTATAATAAGATTTGGTTTGGTTCAGATTGGTTTGTTTAATGCTATAATAACCCTGTGGATTATTTAATACCAAAAAACTGTTATTGTGAGATAAAAGTTGGTATTCAAGTTTCGTTTACAGGAGTATTTTTGTGGACTCTTAAAAAGAGTGAGCAGCTGAACCCAAACTCAATACCAACTTGGATTCACCAACAGAATAAATAAACACCTAAAACAACAAACCAGAATTTTAACAGATACAATGAATTTACCTAAAATCATTTCAGGCACAAAATCCTAAAATTCAATTCCTGGACTCAAATGAAATATTAATTATACAAACTAGCAAATATATGCACCCTCCGGGCGCACATATTTAAGTTTTAATGTAATGAAATATGTTAAATTAGAAAGACTAATGACACTAAAAAGAATGCAGATAAAATTATTTAAAACAGAGGGGGGGTATAATCGAAAAGTAGAATAACTTTGAAACTAACTCTTCCATCATTTTCCTAATTCAACTACTTAGTTAAAATAGAAAGTAAAGAATAAAATTACAGTTATTTCTTCTTGTTAATGGATTTCTTTCAAGATTTATCCCCGAAATTTTTGCTCATATTTATAAGAATAAAACCAAACAAATAGAAATCAATATTACTAAGAAAATATTTATTAAAAATCAATTTTTTAATATCAATATGCAAATTAGCCTTCCCGTTCACATTCTAAACCTCTATTTTGTTGTATATATAAATACAATTGCGTGTTATTAGTATGCAGATATGGCCAACAGAATTAATAATGTAAAACAATTTTATTAATAAATAAGGTTTGAATGAAAATAAAATCATGGAGAATATGACGAAAATAACTAAGGGAATTGTGACTTGAGTAGCAATATAGTTTCGGTTACAGACAGAAGAACACACAATCTCCATTATAAGATTATGATAAATTAACCAGCATTCAATTTTGAGGCCATTGTAAATAGAATAAAATCTTTCCCAACTGAAATCCAAATGGATAAATTTATTCATGTCCATTATAAAGTGTCATATAGTACCTAAATAATGAGAATGGAATCATCTGTTTTTCCTGTAAATAATGTTTGACGAAACCTCAGAAGATAAAAACAAGATCTCACGGGACTTGTTAATTCAACCTGGCAATTGCAAATTACTCTGTTCACCTTGTATCTTTGCTTCCCCCCTATCTATATATTGATACTCATGTTCCTTAATTGTATGACCAATATCATATTGCAACACCCTCTGGTTAAAAATAAGACCGTCCAAAACATCCAAGATAAAATGCAAAAATGTAAATCCTGATTATTCTTATTTCTTATGAGCATTGTCACCTCAGCTAAATAATGGACTATTCCATTTTTATTATAAAGAAAGGGAAGGACATGCTACTCAGAAAAATATAATAAAAAAAGAAAGAAAGAATGTAGGGGAAATATATACTGAGAAGGTGAGTATGCAAAAGTGACAGCATTAATCTATTTCAATCAAACATAATGAAAAGATGAAAGGAAAAAAAAAAAGAAAGAAAAAAGAGTGAGAGAGAGTTAAACCAAGATTATTATACTTTTTACATATTGAACTATTTTGCAATAGCTCTTAAGTAAACATATAAAAATGTAATAATTAAATTATCATACTGCAGTATATCCCCAGGTCCTGCTAGTCCTTAATTAATGACCATAACTTTTTTGGAGCTTATTCCTGTTTTTCCTATAATTAATGTCCAATGAAACCTTGGAAGAGAGAAACGAGATCTCCTGAGACTTGTTAATTCAACCTAACAATTGCTAATCACTCTGTTCACCTTGTATCTTTGCTTAGTAAAGCTTTTCCCCCTATCCTGAATTAATGACCATAACTTTTTTTGGCTTATTCCTGTTTTTCCTATAATTAATGTCCGATGAAACCTTGGAAGAGAGAAACGAGATCTCCCGAGATTTGTTAAATCAACCTAACAATTGATAATTACTCTGTTCACCTTGTATCTTTGCTTAGTAAACCTTTTCCCCTATCCTTAATTAATGACCATAACTTTTTTTTTTTAGCTTATTCATTGTTTCTCTTTCTCCAATGATTAATTCAGACTGTTGATTTAATTTTGACACCAATGCAATTGACAAAAAGAAATAAAAAAAAACTGTACCGTGTTCATCCAACTGGGATTGTCGTGCTACTGTAACAAAACACTTTGAGTGACATTACTGAGAACAGCTTTCAAGATTAAACGTGCTGCTGTTGGTTTCACTGTGACTGTGCGGTTAGCAGCCACTACAACCTTCTGAACCACAGCAGGAATGGTATGAACAGGTTGTTGTTGTTGTTGTTGCAAAGCACTGTCAATTTTGTCAATAGCCAAGTTAACTTTTGCTTCGTGGTTAACAACTTGCCGGTTCACTGCTAAAAAAAAAAAAAAAAAAAAAAAAATTATGACATTGAGATATCAATAAATTTACATTACAAACATTTCAACATCTTATTATAATAGAGATTCAGTATCTGTAACAGAAACTAAGTCACTGCTCAAATCACAATAGTCTCAGAAAATTTGTAAGTTTATCAATGTAAGCCTTCTGATTTTTGATTTTGATAATTTTATTATTTATTTGATTAGATTATTTCATATTTGATATCTGATTTTATTTTTGATTATTTTATATTTGATATCTTTGTGATAATTTTACATTTGATATCTTTGTGATAATTTTACATTTGATGTCTTGGTGATAATTTTACATTTGATATCTTTGTGATAATTTTACATTCGATGTCTTTGTGATAATTTTACATTTGATATCTTGGTGATAATTTTACATTTGATATCTTGGTGATAATTTTACATTTGATGTCTTTGTGATAATTTTACATTTGATGTCTTGGTGATAATTTTACATTTGATGTCTTTGTGATAATTTTACATTTGATGTCTTTGTGATAATTTTATATTTGATGTCTTTGTGATAATTTTATTTGATATCTTTGTGATAATTTTACATTTGATATCTTTGTGATAATTTTACATTTGATATCTTTGTGATAATTTTACATTTGATATCTTTGTGATAATTTTACATTTGATATCTTGGTGATTATATCACATTTGATATCTGATTTTATATTGAATATCTTTTTGATTGTTTCATATTTGATATCTTATTTTATTATTTATTTAATTAGATTCTGATTTCTGATTCTGATTTTGAGAGAACCTATTCAGAGACAAAGGCAAAGAGACAACAACAACGAACAGAAAGATCAAAGGTTAAGACTTACTATGACTTGCTTTGGCAATTTGATCTCCTAATTCTCTGACAAATTTGGGCTGAATGACTTCTTCAACAACTGGTTTTTGTAAGATGTCCTTGTTAAACACTTCAGAAAGTTCTAGAAATAAAATAAGAAAAACAAAATAATTTAGCAATAAAAGATAAGCATTAGCGCTCTAATCAAAATATTGGAAATTCATTAAAACCATTGTCAAGCCCTAGCATCTATATGATTGCCCCAACTCTATTTCCCTTATGGTAAGCCCCAACCCTTTTTATCGTATATGTACTAGAAGGCAGTGGCTGAGGGTCTTAATGTCCTGGGTATGACATTAAACTCTATCTAATGGTGAAGTTCCAATTCTGGAGCTCTGGGGAATGTGCAGTACTTCTTCATCACCATTACTCCCAGGTTCACTCTGACCTGGAGTGGTTGTACCTGTTAGGGTCCCATCGAT
Organism: Doryteuthis pealeii; assembly: GCA_023376005.1. Taxonomy (NCBI): domain Eukaryota; kingdom Metazoa; phylum Mollusca; class Cephalopoda; order Myopsida; family Loliginidae; genus Doryteuthis; species Doryteuthis pealeii. Next base: position 36,303,194 of record CM042161.1, on the reverse strand, counting down.
GGGTTAAATAGAAAAATGCGTTTATAAAAAAAAAAAAAAAAAATTTGAGTATCCATTAAGAATGAATTTATTTCAGAACTTTGTCAGCATTAAATGACCCATTGAGTTTGAAGTGACGTAAAACAAAACAAATCAAACTAAACCCATGGTTTATGCTAAATCTAGACACATTTTGCATGATCTTTCTATAAAGAATTTATGGGTGGTAGGGAACCTTAATGTTAAACAATTATGAAAGTTAAATGATTATGATATTTCAGACTGTTGTCCTCATCTTTATTGTGTATAAACACAATGTTCAGGGCTCTGTTTTAGGGCTTTTTTTCTTTATTATCTTAAAATAAGTCATCTTCAGACGATTACCCATTAATTCAATTGCAGTTTCAGAGATTAATTAATTTAAAATACCAAGGAAGAAAAAGTATGACGTTAAAATAATGTTGCATACCCATACTTCTGGGTATAGCCGTCTTAACATATCGACATATCTATATTATGAGATAGATCTATTTCCTGTGTGAAGACTTGGAATAAAATTACTAACAACTAAAGTCCTGATATATTGAACTGTTGTCCTCATCTTTATTGTGTATAAACACAACGATCAGGCCACTGTAATCTCGGGCTCTTTTTTAGGTGTTTTTATTTTATTTATTATTTTAATTACCTTAAAATACATCATTTTCAGACGATTACCCATACCCATGAATTAAAATACAGTTTCAGAGCTCAATTATTACAGCTTACTCAAGGGCACTCCAAGCAGCATAAATGCCATGAGACTTATGACTAAATTGTGATTAGGTATAAAAAAGTAAATTCGTCGGGGCAGCCTAATGTCGGTATCAGCCAATCAGCGAGGGAGTCTATCCCCTTTTCACTAGCACTAGACCAAGGAGATTGTTTTTGCATCTGAGGTGGATTGCCACACTTACCATCAGCTCCTTACTTTACCACACAGATCCCTGTGCTACCAATACACTGAGATGGGTTAGCTCAGTGGGTAGAGCGTTTGGCTAGAAACCACAAGGTTCCTAGTTCGATACTGGCCCTCACCAACTCAGCATATGATTGGTTTGGTTTGTTTTGTTTTACGGCATATCAACCTCAGTGGGTCATTTAATGCCGATAAAGTTTTGAAATAAATCAATTCTTAATGGATAATACAATTTTTTTATAAATACATTTTTCTATTTAACCCATAGATGGGACCCTAACAGGTACTACCACTCCAGGCCAGAGTGGACCAGGAAGCAATAGTGATGAAGGGGTGCTCCACATTCTCCAAAAACTACAAAACTGGAACCTCACCATCAGATAGAGTTTAACGTCATTCCCAGGACATGTAGACACGCAGCCACCGCCTTCTAGCACCCATATGATAAAAAGGGGTTGAGGCTTGCCATAAGGGCAATAGGGTTGGGAAAATCATATAGGTGCTAGGGCTTGACGTGACCAGCCGATTGATCGGAGGGGGCCTCTCCGACCGTCCGTCTAGCCCAAGATAGGGCCAAAGTGGAGTATTGCATGTCATGAACTGCTCATCTACCCGGGCTCTATCCTTAAGCATCACGGGTTGCCACCCACGGCCAACAGGTGGCCCCATTGGGGGAGTCTTACCCCTCTGCAGAGGTGCATTCTAACGCCCCAGCCGACAGGGCGGTGTAATGAATGTAATGATTAAGCTCCGAAACTGAGTTTGAATTGATGCGTAGGAAAGAGTCGTAAGAAATGGACTCGTCGACCCAAGTTCAAATCCTGAACAGAGCTGCTTGCATTTCACATAGCACTAATACCCTTGGGATAGGTATAAACACAACTACTCTCTCTCCAACCTTGGGTAAAGGTTATTGTTTTAGTAATAACATCAAGATTCATGCACGACTTTAACACAAAAAAAGCAAGGGATATTAAGAAAATCCCGCCTACTACAAAAAGGAATGTGCAGATATAAATGAAGAGACATTCTCTGTATTTCTTAAACAGGCGCATTGTCTTGATGAAGGGTAGCTAACATGCTGCCTGGAAACCAATGGTAACAATAGCACCTTAAATGTATTGTACACTATAATAAATAAATAAATAAATATATATATATATATATAATAGTAATTGGTAATTTGCTTGAAGCATTGTTAAGTATGTTATTATATAATAATGATTGGAAGGCAATTACAATGCATATAAAATAAAAACAAAAAGATGTTTTTTGTCTTATCGATTTCAAAGTAAACTTTATCTTCAGAGACTTTTCAGAAATGAACGCGTTTCTTTTTTTTTGTGTCATTATATTTTTTTTTTCTTTCTTTTTTCATTTTTTTTCTTTATGTTATAAAATATCTTTATAACAAAGAAAAAGAAAAAAAAAGAGAAGAGGAGAAAAAAGAAAGAAAAAAAAATATAACGCGTTCATTTCTGAAAACAGTCTCTGAAGATAAAGTTTACTTTGAAATCGATAAGACAAAAAACATCTTTTTGTTTTTATTTTATATGCATTGTAATTGCCTTCCAATTATTATTATATAATATATATATATATATATATATATATATATATATATATATATGTCTTTTTAAAAAAAATTATTACTTCCATCTAAAGAGACCAATTCAATATTCAATGCCAGATTTTTGCCATGATTAATTAAACTGGTCACTGTCTGTTATCTCTTACCTTCAACTGTTTGATGATAGGCAAAATGAAGATACAAAAGAAAACAAAGATGAAGAAATGTGATTGTGCCGCAAACAATCATCCGTTGAGATTGTCCAGACGTCCGAGAAAGAACGATAAAAGCCTGAAAATAAAAAAGGTAAAACTCAACTGAAATATTTTTCAATGTATTAGGGTGGGGATTTTGGGAGCTGACAGTGCCACAAAATAAATAAATAAATAAAGTGGGTACAAACAATTAAGTTAGAAATTATCACAATATTCTGCTCAAGAGTCGCCAGATGATATGCCATTAAACAAAGAAACTAAACCAAACTTACTGTTCTTCTACAAGGATGGCTTTGGCATTAAATTACCCAAGAGGCATCTGTGTCTGCGTGAACTCAGATCAGAGTTCATGTGTTTTAATCAAGATGGTTCCATCTCCCCATTAGATGGCAAGCTTCTGATATTAACAGACTGGTTCATATACTTTGGTAGCAATATCTCATCTACTGAAAGTGATGTCAACATACACATAGGTAAGGTATGGGCTGCTATTGATGAGTTAATGACCATATGGAAATCTGATCTCTCTGCTAAAATAAAACTGGAATTCTTCCAAGCTGTAGCCAAAACAGTACCACTGAAGGGTTGCACCACTTTGACTTTAACAAAATTCCTGGAGAACAAGCTAGATGGGAACTACACAAAGGTGCTGTATGCTGTTTTGAACAAATCCTAGAAGCAGTACTCTACAAAATAACAGTTGTATGGCCACTTACCTCTCATCTCACAAACCATCTGAGTAAGTCAAGCAAGACATGTCGGAAGCTGCTGGAGCAGTAAGAATGGTTTACAATTTTCTATTAACTCCTACACATGGACACACCAGTGTTGGTTGATCAGCAAACACTTACATCAGCTCTGTGCAGACACTGGATGCCATCTAGAGGACTTACCAAGAGCAATGACCTATAAATGATGTATGGCAAGAAAGCCAAGGGGATCCATGTTGTCAGCATGTCTTGATGATGATGATGATTTGTTGTAACTCTAGTATCAGAGTTAACAGAAATAATAATAAGAAACCCAACGAGTTTTAAGGATAGGGAAAAGGTTTACTAAACAAAGATGCCAGGTGAACAGAGTAATTAGCAATTGCTAGGATAAATTAACAAGTTCTGTGAGATCTCATTTCTGATTCATCCTTAAACTTTTCCATTCTAATCTACACATAATTCTTATATTCCCCCTAAAACTTTTTCGTGCTAATTTACATGTCACTGATACATTCCTGGCTCTCTCTATTCTCTCTCTCACATTATAGAAGAACAATAGGTTTGGTTTGGTTTCTTTGTTTAATGGCATATCAATCTTCATGGGTAATCGACCATTATTTCTTTTCTTTCAAGCCGCACTGATCAAAACAGGTTTTTCGGTTATTTCCTATAAGTCTAACATAAACAAAGGGGAACCACTCTTGACTGATAAATTATTTATTTATTTATTGATCTACTAGGAAAAAAGAAGACGGCTTAGGGTTTAGGGTTTAGATTAATAGGAAAATAAATAAATAATTTATCAGTCAAGAGTGGTTCCCCTTTGTTTATGTTAGACTTATAGGAAATAACCGTTTTTTCTTGCAAGCTTGATAAGAGCACAAACATGCACACATACTCACCATCCGTAAAGTAGAGAGACCACCAAATAATGCCCATAGAATGTAGAAGACAATATGGCTATGTGCAAAGTGAAGAACTGTACTGAAAAACACCACCAAACAATGACCAAACAGACCATAACCCTGAAAAAATAAATAAAATAAAAAAATAAAATAAAAGATAAAATAAAAATGGATAATCTGAACATTAGCTACATAAATGAGAGTAACCTCCCTTCTTAATAACAATTAAGTTCATTTCAAATAATGTGCAAGCACAATTAAGAACACATTTTATTATATTTTCGTGTTAAAACATGCATTTGTATGGATTTAAACAAATTCGTATTTTTAGTATAGATTTACGGTGAAATGAAAATGGCCGACCAAAACATATAGCTTCCTCAAAGTGAAATAAACAAGGGGAGGTTAGTCTCATTTATGTAGCTAATGTTCAGATTCCCTAAAAACTCACTAATAACATATATAAAAAAATATAATGATAATAATATGATAATAATGAAAAAAGATGACATATAATAATAATAATAATATAAAAAGATGATATATCTTATTATAATAGAGATTTGGTGTCTGTCTGTAATTGAAACTATGTCACTACCAACATTACAATACCCTCCGGAATTGCATAAGTGAGTATTTAGTTTGTAGTAAAAATCATTAATACCTAGAATAGAATAAATCTTATTTATTAACAAGGACACTATGAAAATCTGAGATTTGCCTCTAAATAGCCCATAATATATTAGTGCGTTTAAAATACTGCAATGTGTCTTATATATCACTAAGAAATAAAGGTTTACATAATATATGGTGTGGTTAATTTGCATACTGGTCTTAACAAAACCGGGTTTAATAAACAATTACTTGGTGTTATTGATCTCTAATATTATTGTTTTATTCTCCAATGTATTAAAATCAATCATGTAAATGATTTAAATAGAAACCAATTAAGATATAATTAAAATAAGTAATCTTTTTATATGTGTTCTTAATTAATTTTGTTAGACTTTCTAATATATATATATATATATATATACGTTTTAAAAACAAATGGCTTAAAATTTTCCGACTGCAGTTTCTTGCTCTAGCGCGAATCTTGAGGGTATTTTTTAAAAACATATATTCAGATCTTTATATTGAGCACTTTTAAATCGTTTTTTTTTTAAATCCAGAAGTAAATATATTTGTTTGCTTGGTGAATTTAAAAGTAACTGTGATATATATATATATATATATATATATATATATATATATATGTGTGTGTGTGTGTGTGTGTGTGTAAGAATGGAAAGGGAATTGAATCCGACAATATGAGGAAAAAATGAGTAAAGAAAAGAGATGTAGATGGATCAAAATGAATTTTATCGATATCACTTACACGTGTTTCGGTCCGTTTATCAAAATGTATACGGATTTACGCTATTATTATTAAAATAATCAGATGATGTTGAAATGATGATAATGATAATAATAATAATCGGAAAAATGTAAAAATATTCCGTACACAGAGAGATTTTTTTATGACTTTCATCAGAGTGAATTTTTTTATTTTTTGAGTAGAGACAAAAATCCGTTGAAGACAAAACAGAATTTTAAAAACACATGTGTAAGTGATATCGATTAAAAGTGATATCGATAAAATTCATTTTTATCCATCTACATCTCTTTTCTTTACTCATTTTTTCCTCATATATATATATGTTTTAAATGCAGTTCAGATAGAGAAATTTGTTTGTAAGGATTTTAGTGATTTCATTCAAGATCAGAAAAGAGTTACTTACCAACATGGAGAGAATTTGTATCATAGTAAGGTTGATATTACAGAGATATGATAGCAGGAAGATGGCGCCAGATGATCCAAACCAATAGGTAAAACACACCACAAAGGATGTCCCCATCAATGTGCCTTCTTGCTGTTAAGGAAATAAAAACAATAAAAATATTGATCAATAATAAATTAACTTTGGATTATTCGGACTATTTTCCTCATCTTCATTGTCATCTTAACAACGTTTCAGCTGATGGGCCCTTCAGCCTTCTTCAGGTGTTTATTGTTGAACTCGGGAGCCTTCATGAATTATCAGGACAACTGGACATAGCGCAATGGATATAGGGATTGAGTTAATACAGTTCTAAGTGGCAATCATCTCTAAATGGCAGGTTCAATCCTTGCCAAGGGCAATAATAACATAGAATGCTTAACACTTGTAACTGGTCATGGTTAACAGAATGAGAACAGTGTACCCCCATAGATTGAATAAAGGGTTTGGTTCAAAGTTCTATGAAGGCTCCTGATTACATCCTGAAAGCTCCCGAGTTCAACAAGAAGGTTCCCGTGTTTGAAGAGAAGGCTCCCAAGTTCGACAAGCAATACCTGAAGAAGGCCAGAAGGCACATCGGCCGAAACGTTGTTTGGATAACAATGAAGATGAGGACAATAGTCAGAATAATCCAGATAATATAAATTATCAAGCCTCATCTCAAAAAATCAGAGAAATAATAACTGAATTGTATCAACATATTGAAGCAATAGTCTTCAAGTATAAAAAAAAACAAAACAATAGATAAAAAGATATATTAATCAATAATACCCAAGACTTGTAAAAGGGGAGAGGAAGATCTTTGCTCAACGGCCATCTAGCACATTATATCTTAAGTCCAACCCCTCCACATCGCAACAGAGTCATATAAACTTGGTAGTGTTAGAGCCAAGGCCTCTGGGACATAAGTTCCAGGTAGGATTACCCAAAGCGGACAGGTTTGGCACCCAGTGGTATTAAAGCCACAACCCAGCCAAAGGGGCTGTAGCAAAAATCCAAAGGGAGTCTCCATCAGCATCAGGAATGGCTTTTGGTGTACTTGTCACTGTTTCTGTGGAAAATCTGTAGCAAACAAATATCCAGGATATGCATCCGGGTTATGGGGACCACTTGTGAATTTCCTATTCACTTGTTACTCCTTCCATAAATTCATTACAGGTGAATTCATTGGATGGAGTCTGCTCAACCAACCCAGGGTGGATGCCGTCACAGAAACAGAACTGTATTTACATATCAAAGCAATAGTCTTTATGTATGTTACAATTCGATTTGTCATTTCACATTCCCTTAATGTCTTTTTACCCGAGATTGGTTGAAAGACATTGAACTTTTTTATACCCTTTTTCTGTTATTTATTCTTCTTAAATGTAATTTTAGACTCTTTTTTAGTTTCTTCCGAGTCTGACGTTCAACCTAGACACATCTACACAACTCTCCAAAGAGAAATTCCACATTCCCTTAATCTCTTTTTATCCAAGATTGATTGAAAAACATTGAAATGTGTGCATTTCTTAATAATACATGACCAATGGGCCGGGTTAGCTCAGTCGGTAGAGCGTTCGGCTAGAAACCACAAGGTTCCTAGTTCGATACCGGTCCTTGCCAACTCAGCGTATGAGTAGCACAGAGATCTGTGCGGTAAAGTAAGGAGCTGACGGTAGGTGTGGCGCTCCACCTCAGATGCTAAAATAATCTCCTTGGTCTAGCACAAGTGAAACGGGGATAGACTCCCTCGCTGATTGGCTGATACCGACTTTAGGCCGCCCCGACGACTTTCCTTACTTACATTATATTTACTGTCTTCAGTTTTGTCTTTTATTATTTTTATTTCATTGTTTTAAGTTCTTTCACCACCGTTTAATTAAACTTCTGCACAAATGGCATGGCATATAAGTAGTATAAGTAAAGTCTGCAGAGTGGCCTATTGTCAGTATCAGCCAAACAGTGAGGAAGTCTATACTCTTTTCACTAGTTCTAAACCAGGGAGATTATTTTTTCTGGGGTGGAGCACCTCAACTACCGATAGCTCCCAGATGCTTTATCGCACAGATCGGATTACCCAAGCTGTGCTACTCATGCGCCGAGTTGGCGAAGACTGGTATTGAAACCGGAACTATGCGATTCCTAGGCAGATGCTCAACCGACTCAGCTAAACTGCCCCTCCCCCCAATGTAAGTATTTGCTTGATAATAACAATGAATTAATTGAATACAGTGCTCAGGTGCACCATAACTCATCAATGGTTCATGTAGAGTATATAGAATAATGTACCAATGTCAGGAAAATGAATATTGTACAGTCATAATATACATGTATGTGTGTGCGCGCATAAAGTCTGTAAATGGAGGAGAGATATCAGGTATAGTGTTGTTGAATTACAGGAAGCATGGAGGTTTTGAAAGATGCAGAGTTGTATTTACATATCTAGACAATGGATACAGGCAGTTTATTCCATGCCTCAGCAACTTTGAGCTTGAAAAAATGTGGACCATATGACCTTAAGGCACCCCTTCCGCGAACTCAACTCGTGAGGACACTTTTCTCATTGTGGTTTCGATTCGTTGGGACATTTTTTCCATTTATACCGTCAAAATCCGGTTAATTGTTTACAGACGATTTTTAGAGTTTTTTTTTTAAATTATAAAAATAACCCCTAACCCCAACCCCAATCCTAACCCTAACAAACAACCGGATTTTTACGGTGTAAATGGAAAAAATGTCCCAACGAATCGAAACCTCCATGCTTCCTGTAATTCTTTCAAAACCTCCATGCTTCCTGTAATTCGACAACACTATACCTAATATCTCTCCTCCATTTACATATGCATGCGCGCACACACCAAATTCAAACCTGCTAAATTCCACTTAAGAAATTGACCTTGTGTCGCATCCTGCTTGTGTGGAGGGGTTGGTATATATATATATATATATGAAGTAGTCAAACAGTGTGTTTGAAAATGGCGAAGGCCGACAATTTGTGGGAGATTATGTGCTTAATTAAAGTCATACCTAATTTTGTTAATTAATTAATTATAACTAAATAAATTAGGCGTGCATATCGGTTTAAATGTAAAGCGTAAACAAATCGAGAAAAAGTCATCTCTGTATGTACATTTCAGCCCATTAGGCCTCATCAGCACAGCTATAGACAGGGCATTTGTTTATGCTTTACATTTAAACCGATATGCACGCCTAATTCATTTAGTTATAATTAATTAATAAACAAAATTAGGTATGACTTTAATTAAGCACATAATCTCCCACACATACATATATATATATATATATATATATATATATATATATATTAATGATAATATCCCTTTTATAAGCCAAGGAGAATCCCAAATTTAGATGAATAAAGCACTCACCACTCTGTGTCCTGAAGATTTCATTTGAAACAAAAGAAGAGCAATCAGTGTAAATATGACCATCATTGGGCCGTACAATTCTCTTGGGACGCTCTGCACAAAGAAAAGAACAAACATTTTTATGGCACATTTGACATCGCACAAAAATCAGAGAATAAAAGAACAGAGACATAAGTAGGAATAGAAAAATAAGAGGTTTGGTTTGGTTTGTTTTACAGCATATCAACCTCAGTGGGTCATTTAATGCCGACAAAGTTTTAAAATAAATTCATTCTTAATGGATAATCAATTTTGTTTATAAACTCATGTTTTTCTATTTAACCCATAAATGGGACCCTAACAGGTACTACCACTCCGGGTCAGAGTGGACCAGGGAGCAATGGTGATGAAGGTGTGCTCCACATTCCCTAAACCTCAAAAACTGGAACCTCACCATCAGATAAGAGTTTAATGTCATTCCCAGAACATGTAGACCCTCAGCCACTGCGTTCTAGCACCCATATTATAAAAAGGGTTGAGGCTTGCCATAAGGGCAATAGGATTAGGGTAATCATATAGGTGCTAGGGCTTAACGTGAAAAAAATAAGAGGATAAAAGAAGAAAGATATAAGTAGGAATACAAAAATATTTGGTATTATTTAGAAGTTTTGGTCTGTTGTCCTCATCTTTATGTAAATTAATGAGATTTAGAAAAACCCAAGATTTTAGTTATATGCTATGTAATAGTAGAAATTAATTAGAATTTGGGATGACGTGTGAAACAAATGCAGTGATGCTGATAACTTTTTAATTTAGTGGGACACATATATTTGATTTGAATGAGTCCTCGTGAAAATTTATGGGTCCAATCTAAAGTCGTCTAACCTTGTAACCTTGTAATTCATTTCTAAGAAACTATTGAAATGTATTTAGTTAGCTTGAAATGGCGAGGGAAGAAAACAGAAAAACACTGGGATGCATAGATATGATTTTAATGTGACCTTTTAGATTTTTGTGCATCAGAGACGCAGGACACGTACCTATCAGCATTTTTTATTTTGTTTTACGGCATATCAACTTCGGTGGGTCATTTAATGCAGGCAAAGTTTTGAAAGATTCGTGGCAATAGTTTGGAAGAAGATATTTTTAAACTTAATTTTTTTTGTAAACAAATTTTCTATTCAACCCATAGATGGACCCTAACAGGTACTATACCACTCCGGATCAGAGTGGACCTGGGAGCAATAGTCATGAAGGGATACTCCACATTCCCCAGACCTCCAGAACTGGAAGCTCACCATCAGTTTAACATTATACCCAGGACATGAAGACCCTCAGGCACCGCCTTCTAGCACCCATATGATAAAAAGGGTTGGGGCTTGCCATAAGGGCAATAGAGTTGGAACAATCATATAGGTGCTAGGGCTTGACGTGACCAGCCGATTGATCGGAGGGGCCCTCTCGGATCGCCCGTATAGCCCAAGATAGGGCCAAAGTGGAGTATTGCAAATCATGAACTGCTCATCCACCTGGGCTCTATCCTTAAACATCATGGGTCGCCACCCACGGCCAACAGGTGGCCCCATTGGGGGAGTCTTACTGCACACAGACTGCAATCTCATACAGCAATTTTACAGTATCCCATTTAAAAAAAAAAGTTTTTTCCAAAAATTATTGGGTGAAAATGGTTGTTTATTTTCATTAGGGCAATGTGTTGCTAAGAAACAGAATCTGTTATAAACACATTGTCTATCATCTCTCCTTTTGATCGGGCCAGCGCAAACATCTCATCATCATGGATGGCTGAACTAGGTCTTGACGTGACCAGTCGATTGATCGGAGGGGGCCTCTCTGACCACCCGTCTACCCTAAGTAAGGACTAAAATGGAGTGTTGCATGTCATGGATTGCTCAGCCATGTGAAACAAATGATAAGAAAAATGGGACCAAGTATCCAATAGGCACCCCAAATCATCCACTTAACTCATCACTAGTAACTTTGACTTTCAAATATTTGAAAATAAAGAACAGATGATTTTTTGAACAGATATTGTATCTGACAAAAACAAATTTTACAAATTTTGTGATACTATTTTGTGATTTGGGGTACCTATTGGATACTTGGTCCAAAAAATGTTAGAGATTGAATTTAATTTCTCACCTGTCTTTGTCCTGTTGGTTTCTGTGGTATAAGTGATTGGAGGAGTCTGTCAATTAGAATTAATATCATCAAGATTATTATAAAAAAAGAAACAACAATATTGGGTAATCTGAACATTAGCTACATAAATGAGAGTAACTTCCCCTTGTTTGTTTCATTTTGAGGAAACCATTTGTTTTGGTCGGCCATTTACAAATTTGTTTGAATCAATATAACTGCATGTTTTAATACAAAAATATCATAAAATGTGTTCTTAATTGTGCTTGCGCATTATTTGAAATGAACTTAATTGTTATTAGGAACTCATTTTATGATATTTTCGTGTTAAAACATGCAGTTGTATTGATTCGAACAAATTCCTATTTTCATTGTAGATTTACGGGGAAATGAAAATGGTCGACCAAAACAAACGGCTTCCTCAAAATGAAACAAACAAGGGAAAGTTACTCAGTCGGTAGAGCATTCAGCTAGAAACCACAAGGTTCCTAGTTCAATACCGGTCCTCACTAACTCAGCGTATGAGTAGCACAGGGATCTGTGCGGTAAAGTAAAGAGCTGATGGTAGGTGTGGCGCTCCACCTCAGACGCTAAAATAATCTCCTTGGTCTAGCGCAAGTGAAAGGGGGATAGACTCCCTCGATGATTGGCTGATACTGACTTTAGGCCTCCCCGACGACTTTACTTTTACTTTATGTAGCTAATGTTCAGATTACCCAATATTGTAAGATTTAACAGCAACAAAGTGGTAATAGTTGTAGTATTAGTATTTACACTAAGATACTTACCAGCATTCAACGTGAATACAAGTTCCCCTGCCTCTAAAAGCCAGGCTCTTATATACTATTAGAGGAGGTAAATTGTACAGTTTAGTGCTCCCTGTAGAAGCCTTCATTACTTAATAGAACAGTCCATTTCTACTCTAAATTACTAAGGATAGCTTTTTCATTAAGTACCTCACATGGGTAGACTGTTCTCATTCCATTAACCATGACCGGTTATAAGCGTTAAGCTGTGTTAATTATACTATGTTACTATCATCTTTGGCCATGACAATCATCTCTGCGCTGCAGGTTCAGATGTAACAACATAGATGTTGTAGAAGTAGTTGTAGTATTAGTAGTACTAGCAAATATATGCACCCTCCGGGTGCAAGTATTTAAGTTTTGATATAATAAAATATCATATTAAATTAGAAAGGCTAATGAAACTGACTAAGAATGCAGATAAAAAGATCTGCAACAGAGGGAGTATAATCGAAAAATAGAACAACTTTGAAACTAACTATTCAATCATTTTCCATTACTCCCCTCTTTCATTGGTAAATTTTCCTAATTTAACTATTTAGTTAAAATAGGAAGTAAAGAATAAAATTACAGTTATTTTTTCTTGTTAAGGGATTTCTTTTAAGATTTATCCCTGAGATTTTAGATAATATTCATTAAGATAAAACCAAACAATTAGAAATCAGTAATACTAAGCACATATTTATTAAAATCAGATTTTTAAGATCAATATGCAAATTAGCCTTCCCATTCACACTGTAAACTGCTATTTTGTTGTATATATAAATACAATAGCATGTTATTAGTATGTAGATGTTACCAACAGTATTAATAATGTAAAACAATTTTATTAATAATTGAGGTTTAAATAAAAATAAAATCCTGTAGAAGGTGACGTAAATAACTAAGGGAATTGTTACTTGAATAGTAATATAGTTTCGGTTACAGAAAGAAAAACACACAATCTCCATTATAATAAGATTTACACCAAAATACTTTCCAGCATTCAGCGTGAATACAAGTTCCTCCTGGCCTCTAAAAGCCAGGCTCTTATATACTATTGGAGGAGGTAAATTGTATTGTTTAGTGCTCCCTGTAGAAGCCTTCATTACTTAATGGGACAGTCCATTTTTACTCTACAGAGTGAACAAACATAATTGATTTTATTATATTGTCTCACATCTTTTAACCAGGTGATGGTTAACTTGCTTTTTCTATCATATTAGCTCGTAGGGGCTCCCATACTAACATTCATCTAACAATATTGTAATTTTTCCTTTCCCACTGTATTTAGGATTTATTTTTGTAAATAAATTTCATTTTAATTAGAGTAGTAATGAATTTCTATCTGTAAGATGTAACAACAACAAAGTAGTAGTAGTAGTAGTATTATTGAGTGAAGTTAAAAATACAAAGTAAGATTTTAATTTTTAATAAGAACATTTAAATGCTAATTAAACAATGATTGGCTGTTGAATTTTCGGACCATATGACCTTTAGGCACCCCTTTTTGATCTCGATTAAGAAAGGACATGTTTTTCATTTACACCATTAATATCTGGTTGTTAGGGGTTAGGGGTTAGTTTTATAATTTAAAAAAAAAAACAAACTAAAAATCGTCTGTTAAAACAACCGGATATTGACGGTGTAAATGTAAAACATGTCCTTTTTTAATCAAGATCAAAAAGGGGTGCCTAAAGGTCATATGGTCCTGAAATGATGCCACCGGACTCGAAAAAGATGCTGCGTAGACAGTAATGATCAAACACCTTGAGTCTGCAAAGGTCTTCCACCCTCATTGATCAAGATTCGCAGCCATAAAGGAGGATAGTCCGTACTAGGGTCTGGTAGATGCGTACTTTGGTGGCGTGTTTAATTTCTGATCAAATGTGTGTGTTCCATGACACCTTAAATTAAAAGAGTTTCAGTATCTACAGAAAAATATAAGAAATGAGTTAAGAGAGAAATACTATGGGTAATTTATGAGGAAGTGCATCCCGGTCTCCTGCCTCAGAAATTGCTACCCGGTGACTATTAAAATAACGTCCCCAGCTATGTCGGTGTTACTTGAAAGAAAACAACGAACTTAGGGTGTTAAATGTATTTTAGAGGGTGGGCTTCTCTTTTTTGGCGTAATTCTTATTTATTTATCGTAATTTGTCGTAATTCTTGTTCATTTATCGTAATTTGTCGTAATTCTTGTTTTAAATGTTTATTTATCGTAATTTGTCGTAATTCTTGTTTAGATATGAAGATGGATATATAGTTTGGAATAGACTGAGATAGATAGATAGATAAACAAAATAATATAGATAGATATTTTCTACAAGTAAATGTATTTGTGGGGTGTCGCTTCTTTTTTGTCGTAATTCTTGTTTATTTAAACTAAAAACAAGACATTAAACAAACATGAATAAAAGAAAATCTGAGACGACATAGCTGGGGACGTTATTTTAATAGTCACCGGGTAGCAATTTCTGAGGCAGGAGACCGGGATGCACTTCCTCATAAATTACCATACTATGATTGCTCTTTGCTTACCTGCTTTTAACTTCATGAGGTTGGACATCAAAATAAGGTCGTAAGATATCAATATTTCCATAAAGATTCCAAGCTTTGGTTGCTTGCTGCTTGCCTGCCTGCCAAACCTATAAAAAATTTTTTTTTTTTAAATAGCACGGATTTTTTAATTTAAAAAAATTCTAAACCATCATTGCTAAGTTAAAATACTTCAAGATTAGGGCTGAATGTAATTCTAGAACACTGGTTCGCAACCCTTTTTATTTTTTACCTATGATTCCTTTTTTTACTCTAGTGGACCCCACCAAAGACATTCAATGTTTAAAAGTCCTATTGTATTTTTACAAAGATATCAATATTTCCATAAAGATTCCAAGCTTTGGTTGCTTGCTGCTTGCCTGCCTGCCAAACCTATAAAAAATTTTTTTTTTTTTAAATAGCACGGATTTTTTAATTAAAAAAAATTCTAAACCATCTTTAAAAGTCCTATTGTATTTTTATAATTAAATAAACTTGACTGGACTCTAAAAAGTGTTATATATATATATATATATATATATATATATATATATATATATATACCAACTCCTCTGCACAAGCAGGATGCGACACAAGGTCAATTTCTCAAGGGGAGTTTAACAGGTTTGAATTCAAAGTTCTCCTCCATTGACTGAAACATTATGCATATAACAATATAGGGATCAAGTATCCAATAAGCACTCCAAATCATCAACTTAATGAAAGGTTCAGATTTTAACTCATCACCGGTAACTTCAACTTTCAATGATTTGAAAATAAATGAACAGATGATTGTTTGAACTCGTATTGTATCTGACAAAAACAAATTTTACAAAATTTTGTGATACTATTTCTGAACAGCATCCTTTTATTCAAATAAACAAAGATATTTTGCAAATAAAAACTGTATTTTTATTTAAATAAACATAATTGCATTTATCAGAAGAGTGATTAAGTAAAAACTATTTTAGTATAAAAACGTCTTTCGTCTTTTTTTAAATCATCGTAAGTGTCGAAAAATACTCATAAACTTCTAATTAAAATGTATTTATTTAAAAAAAGATTTTGCTATTGAATTTTAATTTAATTACTTGTACCAACCATCTATTTATTTAATTTATCCTAAGTTCAACATCTCCATAAACTTCTGATTAAAATCATTTGTTTACAAAAATTTGGAAGCGGAAGTTACCGGTGATGAGTGAAATGTGAACCTTTCATTAAGTTGATGATTTGGGGTGCCTATTGGTTACTTGGTCCCAATATAGATGAGGACAATAGTTTGAATAACACAAACTATCAGAGTAGTCGGTGCATTGTTTCACTCCATGTTTGATTTGAACACTGCACAGATGAAAGTGCAACTTATGTTTTACAAATTCGAATTGGGCCATATTCTTTTTAGATTTTTTCTCCCCAAGATTACCAATATTTTTTCTCAAGATTACCAATATTTGTTTTGAGGCTATTCAAAATGGCAGCAAATCACAGTACTCCAGGCTTGAACAGAGGTCTGTCATCAGATTTTTGGTGGTTGAGAAGTGCAAACCATATGAAATTTACAGAAGAACGTGTAATATGTACTGAAAAGCATGTTTTATAAAAAAAAACATTTTACAAAGAGGTCAAATATGGGTTTGCCACTCCATGGAGTTGAAATATGTTTGACTCTTTGATAAAGAAAAAGTTCCAGGTACACCGGTCAGTAAAGAAAGTCATGCTGACAGTTGACCAATCACTATTAATTTCCTTGAAAAGGGTAGAACTGTAAACAGTACTTCCTATTACCAACTCCTTAGGTAAATTCACCTTATTTATTGAATAACCCTCTTCTGGGATATGAAAAGAGCCATAACTATTGATTTTCTTAAAAAAGGTGCAATTGTAAACAGTGCTTCCTATTGTCAACTCCTGGGGCAAAATTCACCTTATTTATTAAATAACCCTCTCCTGAGACATGAAAAGAGCCATCACTATTGATTTCCTTGAAAAAGGTGCAACTGTAAACAATGCTTCCTATTGCCAACTCCTGGGGCAAAATTCACCTTATTTATTGAATAACCCTCTCCTGGGACATGAAAAGAGCCATCACTATTGATTTCCTTTAAAAAAGTACAATTGTAAACAATGCTTCCTATAGCCAACTCCTTAGACAAAATTCACCTTATTTATTGAATAACCCTCTGAAGCAAGTTATAGAAAAACAACAAAAACAAACATAAAAAAACAACTTACCATTTCCGTGACATTTTGGCTTATTCTTTGCCGGATGTCTTCATTTACATCCCTCTGATCTCCTTCGTATACATCCCCTTCCATCTTTGCAGAATCTAAAAGGATATGATGTAGGTAAGAGACTTATTTATATACCATTACAAGAATAAAAAAAGATCCTAAACAAATGGTTAGAGAATACAATGACTATAACAACCAAGATAAGGACACTGGTCAAAGTACAGCAGTGTATAATAATAATAATTCCTCACCTCAAAAATGAAGATGAAAATAAGGATATTATCTATAATTTGATAAAACAAATCTATAAATCTATCTATCTATCTATCTATACATATATAAAGGGCAGTTGTGTTTATATGTATGTCCAGAGGAAACTTCGAAAATAAAACGATTAATGACAAAGTAAATATATATACACATTAAATATCACCAGGGCTTGGTTTTTGAGCAAAAATAATAAAGATTTGATTTATATTAGTGAAGATAATTAAAAAATAAAATTTAAATGATAACAGCATGGATTTTTTTTTTTCATTTGATATTTTAGATAGTAGACATTAGCATTTCTTTTCAGAGTAGCTGGATCAATGCAAGGTCTATTTTTTGCATAGGGATTTAAATGGGGCATCCTATGAGGATTCAACTCACGATTCAGTAATAATGGATCTGCGGGACTAACTTTAAAAGATCCCCCTCTACTCAGGTGACGCTGGGTAGCCACTGCTAGTACATATATAAAGGACAGTTTGTGTGTATGTATGTCCAGAGGAAACTAAGTAAATATATATGCACATTCAGTACCATCAGATCTTGCTTTTTGAACATAAATAATGAAGATTTGATTTATATTCATGAAGATAATTAGAAAATAAAATTAAAATGAAAACAGCATGGAAATTTTTTTACATTTAGTATTTTAAATAGGAGACATTCATTTTTCTTTTTAGAGTGGCTGGATCAACGCAAGATCTTTTTTACATAGGGATTTTAATGGGGCATCCGACGAGGATCCAACTCACGATTCAACAATAATGGATCTGCGAGACTACCATTTTACCCTCCTCTACCCAGACGATGCCAGGTAGCCACTTCTAGTTACTAATAAGTAATTACATTATTTTCTATAAAACATGAAGCTGAAAAGATTATGTTTGCAGGATAAGAAAGAATGCTTTGATATTTATCTTCTATACAAAAAATAATTTGCAAAGCAGAAAAGCCATAAGATATTTCCCAAGAGCAGATGATGAAAATGAAGTATATTAAATAATTTCTTGCCATCCATGGATAGATATTTCAAATACAATAGAATCAACTATTAAAACCAATGTAGCCAATGAAGAGTTATGTCCCTTTCTCGGAATTTTTGAGATGAGGTTTGATAATTAGTATTATTTGGATTATTCAGACTATTGTCCTCATCTTCATTGTTATTCAAACAACGTTTCAGCCAATGTGCCCTCCAGCCTTCTTCAGGTATTTCTCCTTGGACTCAGGAATCTTCTATTCAAACTCAGGAACCTTGTTGTAATCGGGAGCCATCACGAAACTTTGAACCTAACCCTTTATTCAGTCCAGGGAGTATCCTGTTCTCATTTCACTAACTATAGCTGGGGTACAGGTGTTAAGCTGTGTTAATTATTATTCTACGTTACTGCTGCTCCTAACCAGGATTGAACCTGCAGTCTAGAGATAACTGTCACTTAGAACTATCTTAACCTAACTCCTTTATCCACTAGCCTATGTGTCCAATTGGACATCGGCTGAAACATACAGATAACAATGAAAATGAGGACAATAGTCCGAATAATCCAAATAATACTAATTATGTCCCTTTATATATATTTACCAACCTCTCTTGCACGAGTAGGATGTGACACAAGGTCAATGTCTTAAGCAGAGTTCAATAGGTTTAACTTCAGAGTTTTCCTTCTAGACTGGTTGCCTAAACAGGGTTCAAGAGCCCAACTGCCCTATTATTTACCCATAGCTGAAGGAGAATAGTTCCCAAGCGTATCAGCGCTATGTGAAATGCAAACAGCCTCATTCAGGATTTGAACTCGTCTCGTCATGTCCATTTCTTATGGTGGTAACCATTACACCACGCATTCAATATATCCCTTTACATCTCAGTGAAAAATATTTTTAATAAGTCATTTTATCTATCACAGAAGAAAATGAGGACTATATGACCTTTAGGCACCCCTTTTTGATCTCGATTCAGAAGGACATGTTTTTCATTTACACCGTCAATATCCGGTTGTTTGTTTACAGACGATTTTAAGAGTTTTTTTTTTTAAATTATAAAACTAACCGCTAACCCTAACAAACAACCGGATGTTGATGGTGTAAATGAAAAACATGTCCTTCTGAATAGAGATTAAAAAGGGGTGCCTAAAGGTCATATGGTCCTAAAATGAAGAGAGGAAAGTTGAGCCCGAAGGTAGGATATGCGCACAAAAATTACAAAAGCACAGCTGATATTGTTTTAAAGACCAAGGCAATTTTTTTTTTTTTTTCAAACGTTATAAATAGAGTCAGTATGGACTTCAAAAAACTCTATATGTGGCACAAATTAATTCTTTTTAAAATAATTTTTAAAAGAAGAAGCAAAATTAAATAATTCAACCCCAAATTTATAATCAAATTGATTTCCCAATGAGCTTTTTTTTTTTGACCTACCAACTTCAATATTTGGACTTTCATACCAAGTATCAGAATTAAAACCTGTTTGAAAAAAAAAATTTAAAAAACAGTCAACCCTTAAATGCAGTAGACACTATAAAACAATATCTAATTTTTTAATTAGATGAAAAATTGTTGACTATTATTAATTAGTATGTTTAATTTTTTTTTGTGATATATATATATTCACCAACTCCTCCGCACGAGCAGGATACAACACAAGGTCAATTTCTTAAGCGGAGTTCAACAGGTTTGAATTCAGAGTTTTCCTTCTCCTAGACTGGTTACCTAGCCATGGTTAAAGAACCCAGTCTGCCCTGCTATTTACCCATAGCTGGAGGGAGAGTAGGATTCATACCTTTCCCAAGGGTATTAGCACTAAGTGAAATGCAATTACCACGTCCAGGATTTGAACTTGTGGCGACGAGTCCATTTCCCATGACTTTAACCATTACACCACGTGCTTCCTACTCTTAACATCCTGTTGAGAATTTTCTAAGTCCAGAGCCCCATTCCTATAAGAAGTTTTCAATAAATGGCTAAAAATGGCCTTTTCATTTAAAGTTACCTGTTATTTCCATATATATGCTAAATGTTCAATATTACATTTAAACAAAGGCTACCATTTGGGGTGGATTAGGAAAACAAATGTGACTTCTGGCCAGGTGGAATGAGGCTGTATAGGATGTTAAGAGTTAACTTGAAATCATAGAGAAATTGTTGGTAAGTTGATATTTTTTACTAATATTTGTTTTGTATTACTGCATAATATTTTAATAACTATTTTTTGTTTGTTTGTTTGTTTACAATCTTTTATTACATTTCTGAAGAAAAAGAAAAAACAACTAGTTTGTGTATTTTTATACAGTTTTATGGTTAACAAACTAGATCCATCTATACATATATAAATAAAAATTTCAACTATTATTAATTTCTATTTCTTTGATTTTGATGATCAACAAATAATTTGACTCTGAATTCTAGTTCCTTAGGTAAATAAATTTTATATATACCCACGGCCAACTTGTAAATACGGACCCACATGTCAGATAAGCAGGTCAATTTGTTTTATAGTCAATTTATGTCTGTTCTGTCTGAAAAATGTTAAAATTACAAAAACATACAAACTGGTTATTTTTTTAAATTTTTCTTGAGAAATCTAAGATTGTAAAGAAACAAACAAAAAATAGTTATTAAAAAACATGCAGTAATAAAAATAAAAAAATTAAAAAATATGAGTAAAGGAAAGTTCAAACAAACTCTGCTATTTAGCTAGATTGAACTGTAAGTCCTCCTCAAGATATAAGGCTTCTCTGTAACATCATCACTACCACGACCAGGGGAATACATTTCACATTGAAAACATTTGATTAATTTTTTTTTTTGTGATATAACCTGAATTTATAGAGAAATTTTTGGTACGTTAGTATTTTTATTAGTATTTATTTTGTATTACTGCATAATTTTTTGGACCATATGACCTTTAGGCACTCCTTTTTGATCTCAATTAAGAAAGGACATGTTTTTCATTTACACCGTCAATATACGGTTGTTTTAACAGACGATTTTTAGATTTTTTTTTAATCATAAAACTAATCCCTAACCCCTAACAAACAACCGGATATTGACAGTGTAAATGAAAAACATGTCCTTTCTTAATCGAGATCAAAAAGGGGTGCCTAAAGGTAATATGGTCCGATTTTTAAAACTATTTTTGTGTTTGTTTACAATCTTTTATTATTAATTTTCTGAAGAAAAAGGGAAAAAAAACATCCAGTTTGTGTATTTTTGTAATTTTAACAATTTTCAGACAAAACAGACATAGATTGATTATAAAACAAATCAGACTGTTAGAAATCGACTTGTTTATGTGAGATGTGTGGCCATATATAATAGTGGGTCATAATATACCTCACATGCATGTGCACAGAGGTATAAGGAAAAAGGTAACACAAATACTACTAAGTTATTTTCAATGCTAATATTTTTTTGTTTAAAGTGCCAGTCTTTCACAAGACAAATGAAATCAAATTTAATCTCTTCATTATTCAATAAATTCAATTTATTTCTTCCTTCAATTACGCAATCCCAGATTTCATATGAAGTCAATTACAATATTTTTTCTCTGAATTTTTGAGATGAGGCTTGATAATTTGGATTATTTGGATTCTTCAGACTATTGTTGTCATCTTATCTCCCATATTATTAATGCATTTAAAATCCTGAAATATGTTTTATATATCACTAAGAAATAAAGATTTTACATAGTATATGCTGGGAATAATTTGCATAATGATTTTAACAAAACTGGGTTTAATAAATAATTATTTCTAATACTATCATGTTATTTTCAAATGTATTAAAAGCAATCCTATATATAATTTTATATAGAAACCAATTAAAATAACCTTAAAATAGGTAATATTTTTATATTCATTCTGATTTAGTTTTGTTAGTCTTTCTAATTTAATATACTATTTTATTACATTAAAACTTGCATACTTTTGCTAGTTTAAATAATTTAATTAAATAAAGGAAACAATCTATTTAGAAGAATTTTCTTTTTAAATTTTTTAATGACATTAAAAGAAAATTACCGAAACTTTTTCAGTATTTTTTTTTTACTTATTCAAATATTACTAACAAAATGATTTTTTGAATCCCAATATGCACATTGCAACTCTGGCTGTTCTTTTGAAATATTTGTGTGCATTTGGTTATAAAAAAAAATATTAAAAGACAAAGGTTATTAAAAAAAAAAAAGACAAAACATACCAGGATGGTGAGCTTTCCTGTATTCCCCAGGAGAATCGATCTTTCTTGCTATGAAATAAAAATTCACAAAAGGCTTTTTATAGTTCCACATTCTAAAATTTATCTATCTATACATATATAAAGGACAGTTGGTGTGTATGTATGTATAAAGGACAGTTGGTGTGTATGTATGTATGTATAAAGGACAGTTTGTATGTATGTATAAATGACAGTTAGTGTGTATGTATGTATAAAGGACAGTTTGTATGTATGTATAAAGGACAGTTGGTGTGTATGTATGTATAGTTTGTATGTATAAATGACAGTTGGTGTGTATGTATAAATGACAGTTGGTGTGTATGTATGTATAAAGGACAGTTTGTATGTATAAAGGACAGTTGGTGTGTATGTATGTATAAAGGACAGTTTGTATGTATGTATAAATGACAGTTGGTGTGTATGTATGTATAAAGGACAGTTTGTATGTAAGTATAAATGACAGTTGGTGCGTATGTATGTATAAAGGACAGTTAGTGCGTATGTATGTATGTATGTATACGAGTTTTGCTTTCTAGGGCTGGCTATGTCAATCATAGGAAGTCTCACCTGGGTCAGTCCATGCAGATTCCAGGAGCAAACAATGTGTCTTGTGCTATATGTGGCAAGGTGTGTAAGTCAGCTTCTGGTCTTAAGAGACATATGGTGGTGCATAAGCATCAAATTTTATCATCTGATTCATCTCATTCAACGAGAAGGAAGTCTTTTCAATGTCATATTTGCATCAAACTTTGTGGATCTGCAGCAGGTTTGATGAGTCATTTGAGGGCTCATGCAAGGAAGGGTTCTGGTGGTGGGATTGTGAGGGACGGCAATGATCTGTAAAGATTATGCTATTGCCATATTGCCATGTATACAAGACAGTTGGTATGTATGTATGTATAAAGGAGAGTTGGTGTGTGTGTGTATGTATAAAGGACAGTTATATAAAGGATAGTTGGTGTGTATGTATGTATGTATAAAGGACAGTTGGTGTGTGTGTGTGTATGTATGTATGTCCAGAGGAAACTACTAAAATACAACAATTTACAACAAAGTAAATATATATACACATTCACAATCACTAGAGAGTGCTTTTTGTGTAAAAATAATGAAGATTTTATTTATATTCGTGAAGATATTAAAAAATTAGGATTTGAATGGTAAGAGAACGGAAAGTCATTCATAGCATTTGTAATAATAAATATTTCAGTAATAAACAAATAAATTATGGATGATCAAAACAATCAATGGATCTGCAAGACTAAATTTTCATCCCCTCCCCCCCAGGCAATACCAAGTAGCCACTTCTAGTAAAACTATAAACCACAAAGTTCATGACAAAAATTAATAACTTATTGTTCTTGTGACAATACTTAACGAAAAGGTACTTCTCGTATATACTAGGTAAGTCAAAGATTTTTACAATATTTTGGTTGGTTTATTTTATTTTACAGCATATCAACCCTTTTCAGGTCATTTAATGCTGAATCAAGTTATTTTCATATTTGGTTGCTTACAGTACATGTTGTTGCTTAAATGGTCACCCATGTAAGTATTGAACAGGTTGAGTGGTGCTTAACTTTTCTGATCTAGCAGGAACTGGTTATTATTTTTGGGTCATTTAATGCCAAATCATGTCATTTTGATATTTGGTTGCTTACAGTACCTGCTGTTGCTTAAATGGTCACCTAAGTACTGATCAGATTCAACACTGTTCTAACTTAACTGATCTAGCAGGAACTGGTACTTTCAAAGTGACTTGACTGTAAGCCCACAATATTTTAGTATGTACTAGTTTGTAGCATGTATACCATGTGACCAAAGCAGTTCAAGCTGTGGTACCCAATGTGATTAGTAGTATTGTGGTAGTAGGTGCACTGACACGTTGTGCATTGCTTCACTCCCTATATGATTTGAAAGCTGTACAGATGAAGATGCAACATAGTCTAATTTGGGAATTTATTCTTTACAAGTTCAAATTGGAACTTAACACCGTGGAAACAATCAAAAACATTTGTTGTTCAAAAGTTGAAGGGCACAGTTGATCACAGTACAGTAACCAGATGGTTCAAGAAATTTTGCTTGGGCTGCAAGAACCTCGACAATCAGGCAAGGTCAGGTAGTCCTAACACCACAGATTCCAAGGCTGTGCTCCAAGCTATAGAGGCAGATCTAGCGAGTACCATTTAGAGATTATCAGGCGAGCTCGGCATCTCACAGTCCAGGGTAGTTCATCACCTTCACAGCATCTCAATCCAGTGTAGTTCATCACTTCCATGGCCTCAGCATCTCACAGTTCATCACTTCCATGACCTCAGCATCTCACAGTTCATCACTTCCATGACCTCAGCATCTCCAGTGTAGTTAATCAACTTCACTGCCTCGGCATCTTACAGTCCAGTGTAGTTCATCATTTTTAAGGCCTCAGAATGTCACAGTCCAGTGTAGTTCATCACCTTTACGGCCTCGGCATCTCACGGTCCAGTTTTGTTCATCACCATCACAGCCTGGTCTCGGCATCTCACAGTCCAGTGTAGTTCAACACCTTCACGGCCTCGGCATCTCACAGTCCAGTGTAGTTCAACACCTTCACAGCCTCGGCATCTCACAGTCCAGTGTAGTTCATCACCTTCACGGCCTCGGCATCTCACAGTCCAGTGTAGTTCATCACCTTCACGGCCTCGGCATCTCACAGTCCAGTGTAGTTCATCACCTTCACAGCCTCGGCATCTCACAGTCCAGTGTAGTTCATCACCTTCACAGCTTTCGTAAAAGCATCTGGAATTGCTGAATTGTGCCTCATGTCACTAAAATATTGCAAAACTTTTGACTCACCCTAGTATATTCTAAATCTGTCTAGATTGAGAGTGTGCTCTCCAAATCGCAGTCCAGGGAGAAACTCTCTGACTTTAATCATCAGGTGATCAATGACATAGTTAAAGGTTTAAGTCCACCAACACAGGCCCCCACCTTATTCGATTGTTGATTGAGAACTACCCTGAGTTTACATGTATTATTTTCTTGATTTAAGTGTTTACATGTTAAGAAAAAGAAATAAAAATTAAATGTAATTTACCTCTAAAGTCACTTTCATAATCAGAAGCATCGTTGTCGATCAGTTCCATATCATCAAGATCAATGACTGATGAAGACTGACTCTGGAAAAAAAAGAGTCGAAACATGAAATGTCAGGATTTTTCTTTCTTTCTTGGTTTGTTTTGTTTTATGGCACATCAACCTCAGTACTTTAATACTGATAATGTTTTGAAATAAATTCATTCTTAATGGATACCCAAATTTTTTTTTATAAAAACATTTTTCTATTTAACCCATAGATGGGACCCTAACAGGTACTACCACTCTGGGTCAGTGGACCAGGGAGCAATGGTGATGAAGGGGTGCTCCACATTCCCCAAACCTCCAAAACTGGAACCTCACCATCAGAGAGTTTAACGTCATTCCCCAGGACATGAAGACCCTCAGCCACCACCTTCTAGCACATATATGATAAAAAGTGTTGGTGCTTGCCATAAGGGCAATAGGGTTGGAGCAATCATATAGGTGCTAGGGCTTGACCATGGTTTTATTGAATTTCCAATATTTTTTGGGGGGGGATTATTAAACAAAAAAAATGGAAATAAGATATTTAAATATGCGTCATTATTATCTGCGTTATTTGGACTATTGTCCTCATCTTCATTGTTATCTGTACAACGTTTTGGACGATATGCCCTCCGGCCTTCTTCAGGTATTTCTTCTCAGACTCGGGAACCTTCTCAGAAATGTTGTACAGATAACAATGAAGATGAGGACAATAGTCCGAATAACACAGATAATACTAATCATCAAGCCTCATCTTAAACATTCAGAGAAATGTGTCATTATATCATAATTTCAGCTAGATATATTAGGTCTGAGACGCGTCAGCTGTTTCTTATATTTCAACATCTGAATCCTTGAATTTTTTTTTTTTCCATTGCACATTTACAATCCTTCCATAGTCTATACTTAGCCTATATCTATGATTTTTCCATAATATGTTATATGTAATAGAATATTCTCCTAAAAGAGATCTATCTTATTTCCTCTGAATATTTATATTCTTTCCACAATTCATCCAACTTTGCCTTAAAAGAGTTCAGAGATGGAGCATTCGCTACTGATGATGGTAGTTTATTCCCTGAATCTAATACCGTGTTATCAAAATAATTTTGTCTTACATTTGTTTTGCAAAATTCTTTTTGAAAGTTTTAATTTGTGCCCCCTAGTATTGATTTTTTTGAGCAATGTTCAATAGATTAAAATTTGTTGAATAAAATCCATGAGTATATTTATAGACTTCAATCATATCTCTTCTGACTTGTAGATAAAACAAATTTGTTCATAAGTCTTTCTTCATACAAAAGGCTTTTCAAATCATTCATTATTTTAGTAGCTCTTCTTTGTACTCCTTCAATGAGTTGCAGTGATGCTGTTAGCATTTTAATTTAGTGCATCCTGGGATGCATGTATTTGATTTGAACGAGTCCTCAGGGAAATTTGAAAGGTCCCAACTAAAGTTTCTTGATAAATTGTAAAGTTTTTATCTATGAACAACTGAAGTCATCTAACCCCTACGTTGTACCCCATAGTGTGTAATTCATTTCCAAGAAAATATTGAAATGTATTTACAGTTAGCTGGAAATGGTGGGGGAAGAATAATAAAAAAAAAACACAGGGACATACGTCACAATTTTACTTGTCTTTTTAGATTTTTATGCGTCAGTGACACAGGACACATACCTATCAGCATCTCTGGTGTTAATATCATAAACTGATGATGTATTGTTGTTTTCACATCAAATTGAAATTTCCTAGAAACCAGTGTAATTTCATACACTTGGCCTACTTTTTTGCTTAAGAGTGGAACCAAAAATTAATAGCTCAATTCCAGAAAGCCTTGCCTGTAGGTAGTACCTGCCTCTTTGCCTAAAAGGGGTCAGAGCTGGGTTTATTGCCCAGTGTGCCTGAGGTGCCCCGCAAAGGGAATGCTAACGGAATCTAAGCAATCTCTAAACGTGTTGCTATGAGAGGCTTGATTTCTGTGTGGTACCCCACATTAAAAAATATAAACAAAATAAACCCTACCGCTAGCTTCTGATATGTAAATAAATAAATAGATAAATAAAATCCTATAACTAAACAATTAACCAATGTTAATTTATTCATTGTACTTTTTTTTTTAACTGGTTTTCTTTAAGTAACATCAGATTTGTTGAAAATTTGGAGAAAAAAAATTAAACATTTTAATTCATATGTTGAAAACTGACACTTTTTCTATTTCTCTGAATTTTTTAGATGTGGCTTAATAATTTGGATTATTCGGACTATTGTCCTCATCTTTATTGTTATCTATACAATGTTTCAGTTGTTGTACAGGTCAATGGCAATAGTAACACAGAATAATAATTAACACAGCTTAACACTTGTACCCAGCTATGGTTAGGGGATTGAATAAAGTAGGTATACCCAAAAATTCAGCTACTTTTCATTTTTAAAAACTATTGTCCTCATCTTTATTGTTATCTATACAATGTTTCAGTTGTTGTACAGGTCAATGGCAATAGTAACACAGAATAATAATTAACACAGCTTAACACTTGTACCCAGCTATGGTTAGGGGAATGAGAACAGGATACCCCCGTGGATTGAATAAAGTAGGTATACCCAAAAATTCAGCTGCTTTTCATTTTTAAAAACAAATTAAAATTAATCAAATCGATTATTTAAAGTCAAATTTTTGTCTAAGTTG
Organism: Doryteuthis pealeii; assembly: GCA_023376005.1. NCBI lineage: Eukaryota > Metazoa > Mollusca > Cephalopoda > Myopsida > Loliginidae > Doryteuthis > Doryteuthis pealeii. The sequence continues at coordinate 36,274,697 of CM042161.1, read as the reverse complement.
AAAAGTAGTAACATCAGTAAAAAAAAATAATAATATTACATATGTAATTTATTTTAATACATTTTAAACAATTTTTCCGGTCAATTTTGATTGCAGATGACCTAACGCTGTTTAAAGATGGCATGTTTACAAAATAAATTTAACATTTTCTCGATTTAAAAAAATCTACTAAAAATCAGGGAATTATTCGATTTTAATGAAATTTTCAATATTGATTTATCAATTAATGACTTTTATATTTCATCAGTTATTTTATTTCAAAACTTTAATTAGGTATTTCTGCTATGATAAATTAATATATAAAATTCATTTAAAATATTTTAAGTTTAAACTGTCATATTATTAGATTCTAAAAAAATATTTTTTTAATAACTACTTTACTTTAGTATCAATCACCCATATTTTTTTGGTTGAAAACTGTATTGGAAATTTAGCCCACCCCCCTTTTAAAAAGAATAAATATTGATGTATATCTTTTATAAGATAATAGCCAATTAAATAATTATCGAAATGAGTAAAAAAAACTCTCCCAAAATTATTTTTTCAGTTTTTATTTTCATTTTATTTTCCGATATTCGGTACCTATTTACTACCCGAGCAGATTCATTATTTTTTTTTCTTCTTCTTCTATTCATACCTTCGATTTTTTGTTTGAAAAAAAGTATCAATCACATATAACCCCACCGATATATTACGCCCCCAAAATAAGGGGGGGGGGGCAAAGTTAAGTGACATGAAAAAAATCAGAAAGTTTTGAAATAAAATAACTGATGCATTATAAAGTTGATTCATTGCTAAATCAACACTGAAAATTTCATTAAAATCGGATAATTCCCTGATTTTTGGTTAAAAAAATTTCAAACGGAGGGGCGGGGGCTAAATTTGTTTTGTAAAAACACGGATTTTTCGACAAATTGGGTATACCTAGAATAAAGGGTTGGGTTCAAAGTTCCGTGATGACCCCCGATTACGACAATGTTTGTGAGTTCGAGAAGGCTCCCGAGTCCAACAAAAAATACCATAAGAAGACCGGAGGGCACATCGGCCGAAACGTTGTACAGATAACAATGAAGATAAGGACAATAGTCCGAATAATCCAAATAATCCAAATGACACATTTCAAAAGCTTAAACTTTGTCTGAATTAACATTAACAGTCAAACGGATTTTTTTTTAATAATGCGAATAATAAATAAATAAATTTTTCATTTTATAATAAATGCCATCGACTTTAAAGAAAAGGAGAAAAATATATATAATCCTAAAACTTGTAAAATAAAGATGTTTACTAAACTGAAAAGGCCTGAGACAATTTTTAAAATAAATCAGATATACGTGTTCATCGTTTCTGATTAAATAAAAAAATCAAATAAAATTATTTTTAGGTGGTGACAATTTTTTTCTTCTTTATTTTAAATATCAACAATTGACATACACCACTGATTTTGTTTGCTAAAAACAAAAAATAACTGGTCCGTCACCTGTCAGTGTGTCATTGACTGATTTTGATTTCAAAGTTAAAAAGCTTCCCCAGATAAACAACTAAAGTATTAAATTTTCAAAGGATTGTAAAAATCAATGATCAAGATTTTAAATTTTGTAAGAGAAAATACTGACTTGAATTGTTTAAGCTGCTTTTTTTGGGGTTCGCTTTTCGTTTCTATATTTCAGTTTGCGTGGCTTTTCTCAAGAAAAAAATAAAATACTTAATATTTGCAGTCGTAAGCAATCGACGAAGACAGTGTTTAATTTCAGCCAACCAAAAAACAGAAAGTCTGAACGAACAAACCAAGAGCCTGTCATGATTTTTTTTTTTAAATTATTTAACAAAAAAACAAACAAAAAAAAAATATTGCCAACGTGTTTACCTGAGACTGGAGATGCCAGTCTGCTTTATCCGCCATTGCTGCAAACGAGATTAAAGTTTTAGTCACGTGACTTCCGGCGAGAATTCCAATAGACGTTAATGGCGAGCAGCGCTAAAGTTTGGATGTTCAATTTGCTGGATTTTAACGTTTACACATTGACCTGTTCGGATTTCTTTGATTTAACCTGTAATTAAATCACCGTTGAGATCTGCATGAACGGTAGGAAACCTGAATTCTTCTGTCTTTCCATAATTTACAAGACTTTTTCATTTAATCCCCTAAAACAAATATAAACGTTATTTTTTTCACTTTATGATTAAAAACTGTTTAACCTAGAAGGAGAGAGAAAGAAATATCCCCAAAATTCACAAGTTAACACATGGATATTTTGATTTGTAACATTTAAAGTAAGTAGTTAGTTAAACGATTAATAAATTATGTATATGTCATTTATTTACTCTCTCTCACTCTCAATTAAATAAACTTACTAAAAGTTTTGACACTTAGTTGTCCAGAATAGCCCGCTGCGAAAATTGTCATTAAGTCATTCAAAGTTAGTTATTGTCACATACAGTTACATATTCTGTGTAAATACCATGGGGTTTTTTTTTGGGGGGGGGGGTTCAAATTTTTATTTAGTGTGATAAATTAACCAGAAAAGCTTGTGGTCATAGATGGACAAAGACATTTTAGTGTATTTTAATAGCTTCTTTTTTTTAAATGACCCATGCTGAACTGTGCTATTTTGTCACTAATGCAGAATATCGCACAAGAGAAAGTATAAAAAACAAACATTACATTTCACGGAAATACCAGAAACCTTTGAGACGCTAGGATTAGGGTTAGAGTGAGTTTTAGGGTCAGGCTATTTCGGGAGTTTCCTTAAATCTAATGCTATTTATTCGTAAAATGCAATTCTAATATTATCTCTTGGGTGCTATTATTCTGCATTTGTACCCAATATAGAAGGTGTATTACAAAATATCGGTATAGTTTTTAATGAAAGGCAGTAACTTTCAAGTCAGAAATTCAATCGAAAGAATAGAAAACGCGTTGACCCAAAGAATGCCAAAGGAATTTCTGACCATATTACCTTTAGGCACCCCTTTTTGATCTCGATTAAGAAAGGACATGTTTTTCATTTACACCGTCAATACCCGTTGTTGGTTAGTTTTATAATTTTTTTAAATAATCTAAAATTTATCTGTTAAAACAACCGGATATTGACGGTGTAAATGAAAAACATGTCCTTTCTTAATCGAGATCAAAAAGGGGTACCTAAAGGTCATATGGTCCGGAATTTCTAATTACATGAAATAGGCATTCCACCTTACGAGACCATAAGTGAGGCTGTTCTGAATCCCTAGAATACTTTAGCGACTTTAATTTAATTACCCCCAGAGACGATGTTGCTACAGGTAGTAGAGATTTTTCACTAGAAACAGAAAGCCCTGTCGGTGGGGCTTTTAGAATCACCGACTTCACCTCTGCAGAAGGGTAACCTGTTGGCCGTGGGTGGCGACCAGTGATGCTTAAGGATGGAACCCAGGTGGATGAGCAGTCCATGACATGCAACACTCCACTTTGGCCCTTACTTAGGCTAGACGGTCGGTCAGAGATGCCTACTTCGATCAATCGGCTGGTCATGTCAAGCCCTAGCACCTATATGATTGTCCCAACCCTATTGACCTTATGGCAAACCTTCAACTCTTTTTATCATATATGTGCTATCTGGAGTTCTGGGAAATGTGGAGTACCCCTTCGTCACCATTGCTCCTACGTCCACTCTGGCCCAGGGTGGTTGTACCTGTTAGGGTCCCCTCTGTGGGTTAGATAGAGAAAAAAAAGTTTGCAAAAATGATTTTACAAAAAAATAAATAAATAAAAAAATAAACCTTGAGTTAAAAAAAAATGAGTACCCATCAAGAATGAATAAAACAAAACGTCTTCGGCATAAAATGACCCAATAAGTTGACATACCAACCAACTAGGAACAGAAGAAAAACAAAACATTCTATTTTTTATTTTTTTAAATTTTGTCTCTTGAGAGAGACCCCTCGATCCAATCCCATCGGCTCCAGTCACGAACGAATTTAGTAACATGCAGTCCCTTCTGGAATGTTCAAATACCGTGTTAGCAAAAACCTATATGCATAAGAAATTATATAAGAATGATCATAACCTGGTTCTAAAAATGTAAGTGTAGTTTTAACTTTTGTCACTTAAACGTTTTGTCAATATCGCCAAACAGCGCAGACGTCATTAAAGTAATAAAAAGTTATGCATAAATTTAAATAAGGATTTATAATATAATTTTACTAAAACCGTAACCCAATTCGCAAAATGTTAATTCATAGACTAGTTAAACTGTCATTGAGTACCACCAAAAAACTTTCCGTTTTAATTTTCCGACCTAAATCCGAAGTCAGCTAGAAAATCATAACAAAAGATAGATAACTCGTGTATACCGGAAATAACCGAAAATTAGAAGGAACCCGTCTACACCTATTTAAAAATAATAATAATAATAATTTAACAAATAGAGGAATTTTTTTTCCTGAATGGAAAACGCCCAAAAAATAGGTGCATATTGCATAAATGCGTCCTGGCCTCCTGCCCTAAAAAACGGTTAGCGGTGCATGATGAAAATCCGAAGTTATTTCCTATAAGTCTAACATAATCAAAGGGGAACCACTCTTGACTGATAAATTATTTATTTTCCCATTAAACTGACCCTAAACCCTAACCCTAAACCCCGTCTTCTTTTTTCCTAGTGGATCAATAAATAAATAATTTATCAGTCAAGAGTCATGTTAGACTTATAGGAAATAACCAAAATCCGACCCGTACTACTTATGAACTCCCTAGCTGTTTGAAGGCGTTTTTCCCGAAAAGTTACTGCGATATGAAAGCGATATATTACCCCTCCTCCTCCCAGTCTTTTCTAGACAAGTAAATGTAAATATTTTACCCCTCCCCCATCTTTAAAATATTTTTTAGCGGTTTGAAGGCGTTTTTATTGACAAATAACATTTTTTTAGTTGTTTGAAGGCGTTAAAAGTAAGTCTTCCCCAGGTTTTTGTCGACAAGTAAATGTAAATATCCCCCTCTCCTTGAAATATCTTTTTTAGTATATTCATTTTATTTTAATTTAAAACAACTGTCACAATTTTTTAAATAAATACAACCAAGTTTTGAAAATAAAAACAATCAATACATTATTAAATAAATACAAATAAAAAATCAAAATATTTAGATATTCTTTTTTATTCTAATTCAAAACAAATGTCCAAGAACAATCAAGACATTAAACAAACACAAATAAAAAAAATCATAATATTTAGATATTTAGGTAAAATATCGCTTTCATATTGCATGAACACATCACTCAATATGTCCCGAGCCTGACATATAGATGGCGCCACTAATAATAATAAAAATCCATATAATTTTTATAAAGTACTAACCTTCAAATGGCACGTGTCAAAATTTGAGCCCAGTCAGATTATTAGTTTACAAATTACAGTTATTTAAGTGAAACTACTGTTGGAAATTTTCAAAACAATGGAAAAATCTGAATTTTATTTTGATAAAGCATTGCTTTCTGATGGGAAAAATACTGTTCAAGCAAATCAATGGCTTGATAAGTGTTATTCGGACTCTGCTCCATCGGAAACAATGGTTAAGAGATGGTATGCTGACTTTAAACACAGTCGTACAGACACAAATGATGCTGAATGCTCAGGTTGTCCAAATTCAGCAGTTCTCCCAGAAAACACAAAAAAATCCACACACTCGCTTTGGCTGATCGTAAATTAAAGTTGCGTGAGATAGCAGAGGAGTTAAAGATATCAGAAGGCAGTGTATTCACCATTTTGCATGAGCATTTTTCAATGAGAAAGCTGAGTTCAAAGTGGATGCTGCATTTGCTCACAGTTGATCAAAAACAACAACGCGTTGACGATTCAAAGCGTTGTTTGCAACTGTTTCAATGTGACAATGGATGAAACATAGATCCACCACTTCACTCCGGAGTCAAATCGGCAGTCAGCTGAGTGAACAGCAGCAGATGAGAGTTGTCCAAAGCGACCAAAGATGCAAACATCAGCAGGCAAGGTTTTGGCCTCTGTATTTTGGGATGCACAAGGTATTTTGTTCATCGATTACCTTGAGAAAGGAAGAACCATCAATAGCAAATATTATATAGCATTATTGGTGCATTTGATATTATTGGTGCATTTGAAGGAAGAAATCACCATAAAATGGCCACAAATAAAGAAGAAAAAAAGTGCCCTTTCACCAAGACAATGTACCGTGTCTATCACAACAACGGCAAAATTACATGAATTGCATTTCAAATTGCTTCCACACCCACCCTATTCTCCAGATCTGGACCCCAGCGACTACTAACTGTTTGCAGGCCTCAAAAGAGATTTGGCTTCATTGAAGAAATTATATCAGTCACTGAGGCATACTTTGAGGCCAAAGACAAATCATTCTACAAAAAAAGGCATCAAATTGTTAGAAAAGTGTTGGAATCAGTGTATCACCCTAGAAGGAGACTGTTGATGAATGAAGTTGAATTTTGCCTAATAGTTGTTGTTTTATTGGTTAGGCCCGGGACTTATTGAGTGATGTGTCAACTTTTTGGGGAAAACGCCTTCAAACAGCCAGAGAGTTTATAAGTAGCACGGGCCAGATTTTCAGCAACACCGCTTAGCGTTTTTTAGGGCAGCAAAAAATATATGCAGAACTAAATTTTAAGTGGACAAGTATTATCTCCCCTTGATTTTTTTTTTTTAAGCCTTATATTCTTCCCCTGCAGTAAATACTTTTTAAAAAGTACAAGTATGATCTCTTGATATTCAAATAAATGGCCTGTGTACAAAGACATTCATTAACATTTTCTTGCAATACATGCCTCAAATTTTGTTGATTTCAACTGAGGAGATCCATGGATAAAAAAAAGTTTGATTTGAATTGCCAGTACCATTATAGTATGTGGCCTACGAAATCATGTCTCTCTTATAGTATGTGGCCTACCATAAAAAGCATATTATAACGTTAATAACTGCTAACCCTAACCCTATTTCAGAATTTTAGAATTAAATAGATCTCTGATTCATATAAAATTATGGATAAATTTTTTTTTTGATTATTCTTAATTACTATATACAGCTTATGACTGAATTGCATTTCTTGAAATTGAATATATGTGAAAAATAATTAGTTTCAATAAATTGCCTACTACTTATATCTATAAATATACTCTTACTGAGATAGGACACATATCAAACCAAAAATAAAAATATCAACCTCCTCAAAAATATTTTCTAATTTTTCTCTAAATTTTTGAGATGAAGCTTGATAATTTGTATTATTTTTCAGAGAAATTTCCTCATCTTTATTGTTATCTACAGAATGTTTTGGCCGATGTGCCCTCTTACGTTCTTCAGGACAAGAAACACCTGAAGAAGGCCGGAGGGCAAATTGGCCGAAACGTTGTGTAGGTAACAATCAAGATGAGGAAAATAGTCCGAATAATCCAAATTTTCTATTTTGTTTTACATTTTCCCCAAATATCTCAAGTTATTTTCTTGTGTTTGATTATGTAACCACAGTTTATTTTATTGTTTTTATGCCAGAAAAATTAAAAGAAATACTCTTGACGCGGCTTTTAAAAATTCGGACCATATGACCTTTAGGCACCCCTTTTGCGATCTCGATTCATGCGGACATTTTTTCCATTTACACCGTCAAAATCCGGTTAATTATTTAACAGACAATTTTTAGAGTTTTTTTTTTTTTTTAATTATAAAACTAACCCCTAACAAACAACCAGATTTTGACGGTGTAAATGAGAAAAGTGTTGTTAGTTGAGATTGCGGAAAGAGTGACTAAAGGTCATATAGTCCAAAAATTCAACAATTATCACAGAAATATTGTGTAATTCTTCATTATTTTAATTTTTCTCTGTATTTTCTTTTATTCATTCGTACTTGTATTCTTTTTAAACCGACACAGGGTGAATACAGACAGAAATGGCTTTTATCTTCTATCTTTGAGCATCTACCTGGTTCACTACTGGTTCATCTCTGCCCTGTCGGTGGGGCGTTAGAATGTACCTCTGCAGAGGGGTAAGACTCCCCCAATGGGGCCACCTGTTGGCCGTGGGTGGCGACCCATGATGCTTAAGGATAGAGCCTAGGTTCTTGATTTGCAGTACTCCACTTTGGCCCTATCTTGGGCTAGACGGGCAGTCGGAGAGACCCCCTCCGATCAATCGGCTGGTTACGTCAAGCCCTAGCACCTATATGATTTTCCCAACCCTATTGCCCTTATGGCAAGCCCCAACCCTTTTTATCATATGCGTGCTAGAAGGCGATGACTGAGGGTCTACATGTCCTGGGAATGACGTTAAACTCTATCTGATGGTGAGGTTTCAGTTTTGGAGGTTTGGGGAATGTGGAGCACCCCTTCAATTCCATTGCTCCCTGATCCACTCTGACCCGGAGTGGTAGTACCTGTTAGGGTCCCATCTATGGGTTAAATAGAAAAATGTATTTATTAAAAAAAAAATGGTATTATCCATTAAGAATTGATTTATTTCAAAACTTTATCGCCTTAAATGACCCACCGAGGTTGATATGCCATAAAACAAAACAAACCATATCCTGGCTCATCTGTCATCTCGGCCAAAAAACTCTCATTTTTATCTCGATCTCCGGGAAACGTTTTGTCATCTGTTTCTATTCTGTCACAGCATTCACCTTAGGTCAGTTGAGCTGACTCCAACCAACGAATTCACCTGTGATAAATTCATGGAAGGAGTATCAAGGGAATATGAAATCCAGAAGTGGTCCCCAAACCCCGGATTCATATCCTGGTCAGAGGAACAAGATGCCCTTGTTTGCCACTGATTTTCCTGATGCAGTGACAAGTATGCCAAAAGCCATTGTTCCTGACAATGATGGAGATGCCTTTTGATTTTTGTTAGAGCCCCTTTAGCCTGGTTGTGGCCCTAATACCACTGGGTGCCAGACCCGTCCGCCTTGGGTGACTCTACCAGGAACTTTTCCTAACAGCATGGCCCTGCCGCGATGAGGAGGAGTTGGACTTTAGAAATAATGTGCTAGATGGCTGTTGAGCAAAGAGCTTCCTCCTCCCTTTTACAGGTCTTGTTTTTCGTCCTGCAAGGTGTCTAGCCACTCTCCTCACCAATCTATGGGATTACTGTTTTAGTCACTAATGATCTATGAAAACGGTACTGGGTTACATAGTACCAATAGCACATTGAGTGACCTGACACAAATGTTTGGTCATGCGTTTAAATAACTTAAATTCTGATACTCAAGTCCATATTGTTATTTTCAATGGGATTTTTTGGACTTTGTCTTGTATTTTGGGCTTTATACTGGTTCTCTCGCAACATATCATTGGTCTCAGCCAAAAGCTCTTTTTTTTTTTTTTTATCACGCTGTCCCTCCCTTTTTTGTTTTGTCATACCGTTATGTAAAGTTTTTAAGTGCCATCCTTGGCCAGTTGAAAAGGGCTTAAAGAAAGTCCTATGTTATGGAATCTTTTGGTGATCCTTTGGTAAGTGTATAAGTCCTATCCTGTGTATTGGTAAAGTCCAGTGATTTAATCCTATGAACATTGGCGTAATTATGACCAGTAAGGTCGGTTAAGTATTGTATCAACCTCAGAGTACTGCCAGTGATTGGCCAAGGAAAAGATCATATGATCTGGCCTAGTCTATAAGTAGGAGCAGGGATCTAGCACACACCTTATATGACAAAAAGTCAACACATTAAATAACTTAATTGTTGTTTTCAATGGCACCTATCAATTAGTCATTTCATTCTCCACGTGTTTGCAGCCCTGTCAGCTGGGGCTTTAGAATACACCGACTGCACATCTGCATTGGGGTCACCTGTTAGCTGTGGTTGGTGACCTGTGATGCTTAAGGATGGAACACTGGTGACTGAGCAGTCCCTGACTTGCAGCGCTCACTTTGGTCCTTACTCCAATCAATCTACTGGTCATGTCAAGCCCTAGTACCTATATGATTGTCCCAACCCTATTGCCCATATGGCAAGCCCCAATCATATATGTGCTAGAAGGTGGTGGCTGAGGGTCTTATTGTCCTGGATATGACATTAAACTCTATCTGATGGTGAGGTTCCAGTTCTGGGGGAATGTGGAGCACCCCTTGATGATCACCATTATTCTGACCCAGAGTGGTAGTACTTGTTAGGGTTATTTCCTATACAACATAAACAAAGGGGGACTACTCTTGACTGATAAATTATTTTATTTTCCCATTAAACTAACCCTAAATCCTAACCCTAACCCTAATCCCGTCTTCTTTTTTCCTAGTAGATCAATAAATAAATAATTTATTATATCAATATTGTTCCCCTTTGTTTATGTTGGAGTTATAGGAAATAACCCTTGTTAGGGTCCCATTTATGGGTTAAATAGAACAAAAGTTCTAAAAAAATGTTTGAAAAAAAAAAATTGAGTATCCATCAATAATGAATAAAACAAAATGTCTTCAACATAAAAAAAGTAAGTAAAGTCGTTGGGGTGGCCTTAAGTCGGTATCAGCCAATTAGCGAGGGAGTCTATCCCCTTTTCACTTGCGCTAGACCAAGGAGATTATTTTAGCGTCTGAGGTGGAGCGCCACACCTACCATCAGCTCTTTACTTTACCGCACAGATCCCTGTGCTACTCATACGCTGAGTTGGCGAGGACCGGTATCGAACTAGGAACCTTGTGGTTTCTAGCCAAACGCTCTACCGACTGGGCTAACCCGGCCCCTGGGGGTAGAATCCAACCAACCAACCATGTTTGCTTTAGATTTTTTAAAGAAAAATTCTATTTTTATCCACTTGCCTGTCAAATAAACACATCACCACAACATTCCTAACATTTTGTTATTAACAATTTGACATTCCAAACTGGTTATTGGGATAATCTTCTCTTTGTGCCACTGATATAAATAATAATCTAGTTTCATTTTAAAAGGTACTTGCAATTTGCTTGTAAAATCTATGGCATCCTATTACATAACACAGTCTTGCCCAAGGAATCCAGTAACTTTAGAATGCACAGACTGCACCTCTACAGAAGAGTAAGACTCTCCCAATGGGTCCACCTGTTGACCATGGGTGGCAACCCGTGATGCTTAAGGATAGAACCCAGGTGGTTGAGCAGTCCATGACTTGGAATAATCCACTTTGGCCCTTACTTAGGCTAGACAGGCGGTCGGAGTGGCCCCCTCTGATCAATCGTCTGGTCACATCAAGCCCTAGTACCTTTATGATTGCCCCAACCCTATTGCCCTTATGGCAAGCCCCAACCCTTTTTATCATATGGGTGCAAGAATACGGTGGCTGAGGGTCTACATGTCCTGGGAATGATGTTAAACTCTATCTGATGGTGAGGTTCCAGTTTTGTAGGTTTTGGGGAATGTGGAGCACCCCTTCATCACTATTGCTCCCTGGTCCACTCTGGCCTGGAGTGGTAATACCTGTTAGGGTCCCATCTATGGATTAAATAGAAAAATGTATTTATAGAAAAATTGTGTATCCATTAAGAATTAAATTATTTCAAAACTTAATCGGCATTAAATGATCCACTGAGGTTGATATGTCGTAAAACAAACCAAACCAGTTAAAAAAAGAAAAAAGGGGGGGTATGAACCAATTCATCTCCCCAACTATGGGTTAAATAGTACCACTACTGTTATTCTACAAGGATGGCTTTAGTATTAAATAACCCACACAGGTTGATATGCCATTAAACCAAACGAAACCTGTAGCTTTCTCCAGTGCTGTACACTAGGCATGTCAGACACGCAACCCACAGTAATCACAGGTACGGCCCACACACAGACAGTGCTCTCATAAGCACTTTTATAGTATCCCAGGTTTTTAAAAAAGTTTTTTTCAAAAATTCTTGGGTGAAAACAGTCATTTATTTTCATCAGGGCAATGTGTTATTAAGAAACAGTCTGTTATCAATGCATTGTCTCTCACCCCTTCCTTTAAGTTGTGGGAGGAGACTAACCACAGTCAATGAAAGGGAGTGAGTCTTTCCTCTTGCCTCTTCCTGCTTTTAATCAACACATGATGAAATTTTTCCGGGGGTCCAGCGAGCTTGGCAGCTGGATTCATCGAGAGTTTAATAATAGCGTTGATCCCAGGGGGCTACCCCCTCCCCCAGGCAACGACGCAATTTTTGTTTTCTTTCCCGACCATGAGCTTCGGCTTGTGGGTGGGCCCATGTTAAAACAAGGCCTTGTGCCCACGTTAAAACGAGGCCTTGTGCCCAGTCCATACAAGTGGGGTATGAGACAAATACCCCACACATGATGAAATGTGTCACTGTCACTTTCAAATATATTGAAAGTGACAGTGACACATTTTATCATTTGAACTCTGCCAGTAATAGTCTTTTTTTCCTTTCTTTTTAACAAGCATGTTTTTTTTTTTTAGATATGTATTCATTGACTTTTAGTTGATAATAAAGAAATTATTGACAGCACTCATCACTTTGTTCTGTTAATGTAGTAGAAGGATTTAAAGACATAATTGTCATGTGCGGCCTTCATGACAGACATGTGTAATCTGTAGAAGTTATCCTCCAGATATAGAAACAATGATACTCACCATCGCAGTGGGGTTCTAACTACCGTCGAGTTAGTAGACGAGAACAACAGGCAAGCTGTAACTTAATACAGTCCTTGCATGCTGCTGGCATAATGCAAAGTGGTGGCTGAAGAGTGGGTACTTATCCCTGTTCTTACTAACCCTGAAATCCAACAGCCAATCAGAACTCAGGAAATTAACTTGCCTGAGTTCATAATGGAACAATCCAAAGCTCCATATAAGCCACCTACCAAACTCTAGTCTTGCATTCATCTTGTAACAGAGTTGAATACTTTACACAAAATCCTAGGGTGCTACTCAGTTTACATACCTGCTGTACACTGCTTGCCAAAAAGAAAATACTTTGTATTGTTTATTTTAATAGTTTTGGAAAAATTTTAATGTTCTCAAACATTTTTCTAAATTTTGATTTTTCGGACTGTTGTCCTCATCTTTATTGTGGTATGTTTCAGTCGCTGTGTCCTTTGGCTTTCTTCAGGTGTTCCCTGTCTATTTGAGCATAGCAATGACTCAACCTGGGAAATCATTTGGAATAGTTTGACTGTTGATCAAACAAGGCATCAAAAAACTTTTGAAGATCTTATTCAAATAATGACATCATTGTAGCATTTCCAGCACTTTCACTATTTTTGGTGGACATTGACAAATTCAGATTTTAATCAGTTCAGCTTGCAATTTCTTGCATAATCTTTAAAAATATTTGTATGGTTGGAAAGAAAATAAAATAATCTTTCTAAATATGTAATTTGTATGTGTTTTTATCCATTGAATTATTTTTTACAGCAAGTTAAAATGGTATTTTGCTCGAACAGCTGAAAATGCAAAATATGAATTTTTTTTCGAAACTAGATTTTACAGGTTACTTTGTTTGGCAAAATGAAAGTGACTAATCTTTATCAATATTTTTGAAATTGTACACTCAATTTGAAGACACCTTAAACTATAAGCAAGAACTTGTTTTTTTATTGATAGAGATTTCTTCAAAAAGTATAAGCAAAAAAAAAGAGCACTATATCATTAATAGAAGATAGTCTCAGAATTATTTTTATATATAATGTGTGAAATTTTGATAACGCTTTAACATCAGGATTTTTTGTCAAACTTTCAATTTTGAAAGCTGTCTGCATCAAAATTGCTTTAGAAATAAAGAAATGGTAAAGAAATTACTGAAGTTCTGGTTTTGAATTGGTCCGTGATTTAACTTTCTTTCTTTTTTTTTTCTCTTTTTTCTTTCTTTCTTTTTTTTTTTTTTTTTTTTTTTTTTTTTTTGAGCAAAATCATTTCACTTTGTACCCCCAATTTTGGTCTTTAAAATTCTCATAACTTTTGAACCACTGGGAATATTTGCATAATTCAAACAGTTTTGAACTTCATTTACAGAGATCTATATGATTAATGTGATTAAATAACACTAACCTCAAATAAAAAAAATCAACTGGGAATGCTACATAATTGTTTATGCACTCCTATCAGTCCAAGATGTGTTACCAGAAATGTCCCGGTCATTTAAAAAAAACAAAAAACTTGGATTGATGACAAATTGCAGACCAAATTTTTAAAACTTTTCTTAAAAACCTTTTTGAATTTTGTGTTCCTTTCAGATGAATGAAGATGAGCGACGTCAACGACGAAGAACGCAGGACATTTTATACATGTATGACTCAGAGTCAGATCTCGATTATCTTCCAAGTTATAGCGATGAATCCAGCCTCGACGATCCGGTTAGCTTTTTTGGAACAGATGATCTTTAAGCATCCCTTTTGCAATCTCGATTCTTGGGGACATTTTTTCTATTTACACCTTAAGTAAGTAAGTAAAGTCGTCGGGGCGGCCTAAAGTCGGTATCAGCCAATCAGCGAGGGAGTCTATCCCCTTTTCAATGGCGCTAGACCAAGGAGATTGTTCTGTTTTTTAGCATCTGAGGTGGAGCGCCACACCTACCATCAGCTCCTTATTTTACCGCACAGATCCCTGTGCTACTCATACGCTGAGTTGGCGAGGACCGGAATCGAACTAGGAACCATGTGGTTTCTAGCCGAACGCTCTACCGACTGAGCTAATCCGGCCCTTATACACCATAAACATCTGTTTAATTGTTAACGGACGATTTTTAGTTTATTTTTTAATAATAAAACAAACCCCTAACCCTAACAAACAACCGGATTTTGACAGTGTAAATGAGAAAAGTGTCCGTGTGAGTCAAGATTGTGGAAGGGGTGCATAAAAGTCATATGGTCCGCTTTTCTTTCTTTTTTTCTAACTTTTATCTATATATTAATACTGGTGTTCATTAATCTTCCGACTGTTATCATCTTGCAACACCCTCTGGTTAAAAATAAGACCATCAAATAAAAAATTAGAAAAGCCATTAAGCATGTATGGAACAAAACATCTTCAGCATAAAATAACCCAACAAGGGTTGACATGATGTAAAATCGTCAAAAACCGAACCATATAACTGTAAATTATTTGAATTAAGAAGTTACTTGAAGCTATAACTGTTCACTAAGGATTATTATTAGTTATCTGAAAGCATATAATTGGTTGCAAACAAATGAATATCATTAAATAGAAATAATTACTTGAAACCATATAACTATTTGTATTAGATAGGAATACTTGAAACCATATAACTATTTGTATAGATAGGAATACTTGAAACCATATAACTATTGTATTAGATAGGAATACTTGAAACCATATAACTATTTGTATTAGATAGGAATACTTGAAACCATATAACATTTGTATTAGATAGGAATACTTGAAACCATATAACTATTTGTATTAGATAGGAATACTTGAAACCATATAACTATTTGTATTAGATAGAAATACTTGAAACCATATAACTATTTGTATTAGATAGAAATACTTGAAACCATATAACTATTTGTATTAGATAGGAATACTTGAAACCATATAACTATTTGTATTAGATAGGAATACTTGAAACCATATAACTATTTGTATTAGATAGGAATACTTGAAACCATATAACTATTTGTATTAGATAGGAATACTTGAAACCATATAACTATTTGTATTAGATAGGAATACTTGATGCCGTATAACTATTTGTATCAGATAGGAACACTTGATGTTATACGACTGCTAAATAACTTCGGAAGCAAGGACAAACTCATAAGTAAGGTGTGTCGGTGTCCACAGGAGAACGTCACTTATGAGTTTGTCTTGGCTTCTTGTTTTCTGTATATCGGGATCCAGATGGTTGAGAAAGTGTCCCTTATTTTTATCCAAGCGCTTTCAACCATGTCACTAGTCATCCTCAGGTTGTAGTGATCCTATTGGTTGTAGTGGTTGTTTGGTGCAAATCTTATTCATTTGGAAGGGTTTCTTGCAGGTGGCTAATTTTTTTTTTTGGTGGGGGGGTTGATTCAACGGTGGTAATGTTAGTGCTAAGGTTGCCATCTGGATCCCAATATATACAAAACAACAAGAATCTTTTAAAATTTAAAAAAAATCTTTTTGTTAGCTTTTTAAGAATGTTTGACTCCATTTAAGCTATGGGTTGCTGGTTGTGAAATTTAATATAGAAATACATTTCAAATTCTCCCAGTTCTCTCTACTCTCCAGAGAAACTAACATTATATAACGAGGAGGTAGTCAAGAGATACATAGAGGAAAAGTAAGAGATTGGTCAGTTTTTTACTTAATTGCAAATTATGACTACTTAGAACCAATTAAAACAGAATTTTTTTTTAATATAATTTAATCTTAAAGGTAAGGAATAATTTAGAATAATTTTCATGTCATTAGACTAAACAGTAAAAAAGCCTTTTGGAAGCAGAAGTTGATTAATTCAGATTTAGTATAATAATAGATTATTGCAAAACTTTTTACACAACCTAGTATTTACAGTTTGGCCCATATGACCTTTAGGCACCTCTTTTGCAATCTCGATTTGTGGGGACATTTTTTCCATTTACACTGTCAAAATCCAGTTAACAGATGATTTTTAGAGTTTTTTTTTGTTTCTTTTATATATATATATATTATAAAACTAACCCCTAACCCTAATCTTAACCCAAACCCCTAACAAACAACCGGATTTTCACGGTGTAAATGAGAAAAGTGTCGTTAGTCGAGAACACAGAAGTGGTGCCTAAAGGTCATATGGTCCTACAGTTTTAAAGAGCATTGAGTACATTTGTCTTCTTGTCATTTTATATTTTTTATCTGATTAAAAATGTAAAATACTTTTGTTATTGTAGGTAGAGAGGTTTCCTAGGGTTATTGCTGAACATGGATTACCAAACTCAACAAATGAAATCTCTCTCTCTGGACAAATCTTCTATACATTTGCAAACGCCATATTTCCAGTAGGTACCAATGATTGCCCCCCACCCCCTTCTGTCTCCCTCTCTCTTCCATTTAGGGAAGAGAAAAAGGGTGAGAGATGTATTTGTGTTTACTGGTTCTCTTTTACGGCATGTCAACCTTTGTTGGGTTATTTTATGCTGAAGACGGTTAAATTCTACTTAATGGACATAAATTCCACCATCATGTCACCCTGCTGAAAGAAAAAAAAAATACTAAAAATCAAGGAATTAACCGAATTTTATGAAATTTTCAGTGTTAATACATCAATTAATAAAAGATATCATGCACCAGTTATTTTATTTAAAAACTTTTACATTTTTTCAGGTCAATTAACTTTGAACCACGTATATTTGTGAATCTGTGTTACACCTCAGAGATACGTGGTTCAAAGTTAACTGAGCTGAAAAAATGTAAGTTTTGAAATAATTTTTTTGGCGGGGTGACATACGATGGTGGAATTTATGTCCGTTAAGATTTAACAACAAAGACATTTTTGTTTTATTCATTCTTGATGGGTACTCAAATTTTTTTAGACACATTTTTTTAAAACTCATCTATTTATTTAACCTATAAATGGGATCCTAACAGGTACTACCACTCCAGGTCAGAGTGGAACTGGGAGTTATGGTGATGAACGGGTACTCCATATTTCCAGTGTTCCAGAATTGGGGACTTCACTATTAGATAGTTTAATGTCATACCTAGGAGACTAAGACTCTCAGTCACTACCTTCTAGCACATATATGATAAAAAAGGTTAGGGCTTGCCATAAGGACAATAGGGTTGGGACAATCATGTAGGTGCTAGGGCTTGGTTGATCAGAGGGAGTCTCTCTGACCATCCATCTAGCCTAAGTAAGGGCCAAAGTGGAGTGTTGTATGTCATGGACTGCTCAGCCACCAGGGTTCCATCCTTATGGGTTGCTACCCCTGGCCAATAAGTGGCTCCATTGGTGGGAGGATCTTGATCCACAGCGTATTCTGTATTTCTGGTAATGCTACATTTCTCTACATTCTTCAAAAGTGTACATATTACGGTAGAAACTTTTGGTGTCTGGGGCTCTAAAGTCCAACCCCTCCTCACTGTGGCAGGGCCGTGTAAACTTGGTAGTGTCAGAGCCTTGCCATTGCGAACTTAAGTTCCCAAGGCTATTAGGTCTGGCACCTAGTGGTATTAGGGCCACAACCTGACCAAAGGGTCTCTGATGAAAATCCAAAGAGTGTCTCCATCATTGTCAGGAATCAACAGCTTTTGGCATACTTGTCACTGTGTCTGTGGAAAATCTCCCTCCCCTGACCGAGATATGCATGCAGGGTTTGGGGACCGCTTATGAATTTCCTATTCCCTTGTAACTCCTTCCATAAATTCACCACAGGTGAATTCGTTGGTTGGAGCCGGCTTAATGGACCAAGGGTGAATACCATCACAGAAACAGAAACAGTATCCTTCATAAACTCATGCTAATAGCACAGATTCCCTTGATTTTCTCTTGCCATAAGTCCCTATCAGCCTTTGCTCCTGGCAGGTCCTTAACACGGCATCCAGTATCCATACAGAGCTGATGAATGCAAGGTTTTGTTGGTTGGCCAACATTGGTCTTGTTCTGTATTATTTACTCATTTAGCAGAGCATTCAGCTAGAAGCCACAAGGTTCCTAGTTTGATACCAGCCCTCGCCAACTCAGCGTATGAGTAGCACAGGGATCTGTGCGGTAAAGTAAGGAGCTGATGGTAGGTGTGGTGCTCCACCTCAGATGCAAAAAACAATCTCCTTAGCCTTAGGGGATAGACTCCCTCACTGATTGGCTGATACTGACTTTAGGTCACCCCGACGACTTACTCATAGTTGCAGGGAGACTAGTTGAATATATATGTTAGGTTTAAAGGTATTATAGTTGATTGGATTGGGATACTTGATATCATATAACTATTTGTATTAGATAGTTAGATAGGAATACTTGATATCATATAACTATTTGTATTAGATAGGAATACTTGATATCATATAACTATTTGTATTAGATAGGAATACTTGATATCATATAACTATTTGTATTAGATAGGAATACTTGATATCATATAACTATTTGTATTAGATAGGAATACTTGATATCATATAACTATTTGTATTAGATAGGAATACTTTATATCATATAACTATTTGGGTTATTTCCTATAAGTCTAACATGATCAAAGGGGAACCACTCTTGACAGATAAATTATTTATTTATTGATCTACTAGGAAAAAAGAGGTTAGGATTTAGGGTTAGTTTGATGAGAAAATAAATAAATAATTTATCAGTCGAGAGTAGTTCCCCTTTGATCATGTTAGACTTATATGAAATAACCACTATTTGTATTAGATAGGAATACTTGATATCATATAACTCAGCATCTCTACAAGTGGATGATGTTTTAAAAACTTTTTATTATATTTTATTTTATTTTAAACCTTATGATCCGTATTTGATTCTTTACTTCTTGTTTCTTTTTGAATACAGTCTGACATAAGTGAAACTTCAGATGAGGATTACCTGTCTTCGGATACTGAGCTATCTGACGTCCAACCAGGAGAGACTGAGCAGCCAATGGAGGTCAACTCAGATACTGAGCCATCAGAGGTTCAGCCAGGGGAGGTCACTTCAGATACGGAACCATCTGTGATCCTGTCAGGAGAGGTCACTTCAGAGACTGAACCATCATCAGTGGTCCTGTCAGGAGAGGTCACTTCAGAGACTGAACCATCATCAGTGGTCCAGCCAGGAGAGGTCACTTCTGAAACTGAACCAGCAGTGGTCCAGCCAGGGGAAGTCACTTCCGAGACTGAACCAGCAGCGGTCAGGCCAGGAGAGGTCACTTCCGAGACTGGACCATCAGTGGTCAGGCCAGGAGAGGTCACTTCTGAGATTGAGCCAGTGGTTCAGCCAAGAGTGATTGCTTCAGATGTAATTCCATCTCCAAAACGTCGAAGAGTTGTTTCTCCAGTAAAGGAATCTGAGGAAAAGAGGCCTGCAAAAGTTACTGCAGATGACGAGGATGTAAGTGAGAACTTATTTATCTGATAACTAGCAGTGGCTACCCGGCATTGCCTGGGTAGAGGGGGATTTTTTAAAAATTAGCCCCGCAGATCCATTATTACTTAATCATGAGTTGAATCCTCATAGGATGCCCCATTTAAACCCATATGTAAAAAAATGGACCTTGCATTGATCCAGCTACTCTGAAAAGAAATGCTAATGTCTACTATCTAAAATATTAAATGGAAAAAAAATTCCATGCTGTTATCATTAAAATTTTATTTTTTAATTCTCTTCACGAATATAAATCAAATCTCTATTATTTTTGCTTAAAAACCAAGCCCTGGTAATATTTAATGTGTATATATATTTACTTTGTCGTTAATTGTTTAATTTTCAATTTTCCTCCGGACATACATATACACCCAACTGCCCTTTATGTATAGATAGATAGAACTGTTTGCCTACTTTAAGCTGCTCGCAGCTGCTCTCCCACCACTGTGATCATACCATACAATGTTGGTTAGTTCGTTCACGGCTCACTATTATATACGGCCATACATGTCAATGATAGCGCATGATAAGCAATGATAGTGATGATGCTACAGAGAAGATTTACAGTTCCATCTAGCTAAATGGCAGAGTTTGTTTGAGCTTTTTTTTTTTTTTTTTTTTACAAGTATTTGTTTTGTATTACTACTGCAAATTTTTTTAATAACTATTTTTTTGTTTGTTTATTTACAATCTTTTATTATTAGATTTCTGAAGAAAAATAAAAAAATAACCAGTTTGTGTGTTTTTGTAGTTTTAACATTTTTCAGACAAAACTGACTATAGAACAAATCAACCTGTTAGAAATCTGCCTGGTTATGTGACATGTGGGTCTGTATTTACAAGTTGGCTGTGGTTCATTATAACTAAGTTGAATGACTCAGATTACAATAAATAATAATAGGATTTATTTGAATAGAATGAGTTCTAGGTGTATAAATATTGAAGGGTCCAAGTGATGCAACCATACAATAGTACTGACATGGCTACAGCTTAGAAGAATTCCTGTTTTATTTTCACATCATTGTGAAAGTGATTTACAAGTTGGGTGTGGTTCATTATAACTAAGTTGAATGACTCAGATTATAATAATAATAGGACTTTATTTGAATAGAATGAATTCTAGGTGTATAAATATTGAAGGGTCCAAGTGATGCAACCATACAATAGTACTGACATGGCTACAGCTTAGAAGAATTCCTGTTTTATTTTCACATCATTGTGAAAGTGATTTACAAATTGGCTGTGGTCCATTATAACTAAGTTGAATGACTCAGATTACAATAATAATAATAATAATAGGAGTTTATTTGAATAGAATGAGTTCTAGGTGTATAAATATTGAACTTTGAAATATCCCATCATACAAGTAAAAAATACCAAGAAAATTTGGTACAGCCATGTGGGGAATTTGGTAGGCAAAGAGTTTTTTTTTTGTTTTTTTTTTTCTGTACAGCCATGGAGGAAATTTGGTAGGCAAAGAGTTAAAATAGATAACACAAAATGACATCGAACTGTTTTGTTTTTAATTTGTCAATAATTGAGAAATTTTTGAACTTTTTGTTCTTTTGGTCTTAAAAAAAAATAGTCTGATAATTTTCTTTTAAAAAAAATGCCCATTTTAGTAATTTCAAATTATAATTAGATGGTTTTAAAAATCTTTCCAGTTTAGCTCAGTCAGTAGAGTATACCCCTGGGAACCACAAGGTTCCAGTTTCAATACCAGCCCTCATTAACTAAGCACATGTGTAGCACAGCCTGGATATGTGTGGTAAAGTGGGGAGCTGATGGTAGGTGTAGTACTTTACCTCAGATACAAAAACCATCTCCCCGGTCTAGTGATAGTGAAAAGAGGATAGACTCCCTCACCGTCTGGTTGATACGGACAATAGGTCACTCCACTTACACCTACTTAGATTTTTATTAATAATTAGATCAACCTGATATATCTATTGTTCATTGAAATTAAAATTTTTAACCAGTTATTAAAAATCTTCCAATAATAAAGTATTATTTATTTGCTGCAATTCATAAAACTGCCATGTAAGCTGGGGCTGTAGAATACACCAATTGCACCTCTGCAGAGGTGTAAAATCCCACCTCTCCCATGGGGCCACCTGTAGGCTGTGGGTGGCAACTCATTATGCTTAAGTATGGAATCCTGGTGGCTGAACAGTCCATGACATGCAACTCCACTTTGGTCCTTACTTAGGCTAGACAAGCAATTGGAAAGGCCCCTGCGATCAATCAGCTGGTCATGTCAAGCCCTAGCACCTATATGATTGTCTCGACTCTATTGATCTTATGGCAAACCCCCAACCCTTTTTAACATATATCTACTAGAAGGCAGTTGCTGGGGGTTTTAAGTGTCCTGGGTATGATGTGAAACTAAATCTAGTGTTGAGGTTCCAATTTTGGAGCTCTGGGGAATGTGGAGTACCTCTTCATTGGCAGAGACAACTGCTCCACTTTTGTTTTATTGACACATCTTAAGAATTTAGGCTTTTATTCTTGGATTATTTACTTGTGAACTGTGAATCCACCCTAAGAACTACGCAACCCCCTCCCATAAGTAAACAGGACAAGAATAAACAGAAGTCATTTCTTACCAAAAAAAAAACAAGGAAGTGTTATAATTTGATGTAGCTTAATATATATGTGTATGTGTCTATTTGCTCTCATCCTTACATAAATGGAATAGTATGAATCTATGCATGTGTGTATATATATATATATATATATATATATATATATATATATATATATATAATGTGTGTGTCATTGGGTGACCCATACTTCTGGCCTTGTGCCACATCTAAACTAAGCTTAGTAAATAACTGTGTGTGTGAGTTTATGTATCTACTTGCTCTCATCCTTCTTAGATAAATTGAATATATATGCTTCTATCTAGCTATCTGTGTGTGTGTGTGTGTGTATGTGTATATATTATATATATATATATATATATTATATATATATACATACACACACACAGATAGTTAGATAGAAGCATATATATTCAATATATATATATATATATATATAATCTGAACATTTGCTACATAAAAGAGTAACCTCCCCTAGTTTGTTTCACTTTGAGGAAGCCGTGTGTTTCGTTCGTCCATTTTCATTTCACTATAAATCTACACTGAAAATACGAATTTAATTGAATCAATGCAACTGCATGTTTTAACACGAAAATATCATAAAATGTCTTAATAACAATTAAGTTCATTTCAAATAAGCGCAAGCACAATTAAGAACATATTTTATGATATTTTTGTTGTTGTTTGCAGTTGTATTGATTTGATTAAATTCATATTTTCAGTGTAGATTTACAGTGAAATGAAAATGGCCTACCAAAACATACGGCTTCCTCAAAGTGAAACAAACAAGGGGAGATTACTCTCATTTATGTAACTAATGTTTAGATTACCTATATGTGTGCATGTGGTTTCATCATTCTTAAATAAATTTAATTAATACCTGTGTTTGTATAAATTGGGTTTACCTTTTATTTTAACAGTGTTGCCCTATTTGTTTTGAGTCTTGGACAACATCAGGTGACCACAGACCTGCTTCTCTAAAATGTGGACATCTTTTTGGCTTCATGTAAGTAATGATTTCATTTTTGTTTCATTATGTGATTCTAATTGTTGAGATCTTTCTCTGTTTAAAATAGGAATCTCTTATTGAAGACAGAGGTAGTTCTGTACATCAGGGACAGATTTATCAATCGGAATATCAGCCAATTGATCTAGGCCTACAGATAATTTACCAATGATAAAACGTAAAAAAATAAAAATAAAATTTGAAGTTTTATCATTTAGATTTTTCAGACTGTTGTCCTCATCTTTATTATTATAAACACAACATTACAGCCGATGTGCCCTCCAGCCTTCAGGTGTTTCTTGTCAAACTCCAGAGCCTTCATGGAACTTTGAACCAAACCCTTCATCCATTAAGGTAGATTGTTCTCTTACCGTTAACCATGACTAGGTACAAGTGTTAAGCTATGTTAAGTATTTTATATTATTATCGCCCTTGGCCAGGATTGAACCTGCAACCTCCAAATGACTGTCACTTAGAACTGTATTAACCAAACCCTTTATTTAATCCATTGGGGTAGATTGTTCTCATTCCATTAACCATGAATGAGTACAAGTGTTAAGCTATGTAGGGTTTGGTTCGAAGTTCCGTGAAGGCTCCCAATTGCGACATGAAGATTCCTGAATTCACCTGAAGAAGGCTGGAGAGCACATCTGCTGAAACATTCTGTATATAACAATAAAGATGAAGACAACAATCTGAAAAATCTAAATAACACAGATGAAAACCATGTTATCAAACACTTTCTTTGTTTTTTCTTATTAAAAATGGATGTTTGTTTTTATTAAAATATCTTTTCTTCTTTTTTTTTTTTGGTGATCAAGAATTTCTAAAAGAAAAAATTCTTTAAGAAAAAATTTTTTTTACTGGACTGTAGGAGTCCAGTAAAAAAAATTTTTTTCTTAAAGAAATGTATAGATACACACAACTGCCCTTTATATATGTATAGATAGATGTATTATGAATAATGTTTATTCTGATATTATTCCAAGTAGTGTTCTAGAATTTATAAAACTTTCTTTTTTAGGTGTATAGATAAATGGTTAAAAGGTCGAGGAGAAAAATGCCCACAATGCAATGCGAAAGCAAAAAGGACGGACATCAGAATAATTTTTACCAGAAACATTAAGGTACTTTTTTATTTTTGTTCTTTGTTTGTTATTTATTTTCTGTTATTTGCTTTAATCAAGAGAAATATTAAAAAGAAATTTCTTTTAAATTACTTTTCTTCCATAATGTTAATGAATTTATTTCAAAACTTTGTTGGCATTAAATGACCCATTGAGGTTGATATGCTGTAAAATAGACCAAACCAAACCCAGAGTAGTAGTACCTGTTTAGGGTCCCATCTATGGGTTAAATAGAAAAATGTGTTTAAAAAAAAAAAGAATTGAGTATCCATTAAGAACGAATTTATTTCAAAACTTTGTCGGCATTAAATGACCCATTGAGGTTGTGATATACCATAAAACAAACCATAATGTTTTAAGTTATGAATATTTGGTTGTCATTTAACTCTTAACATCCTATACCGCCTCATTCCGCCCGTCCGAAAGTCACATTCGTTTTCCTAATCTGCCCCAAATGATAGCCTTTGTTTAAATGTAATATTAAACATATTTAGAAGTCTTATATTAAAGGGAAATAACAGGTAACTTGAAATGAAAAGGACATTTTTAGGCATTTTTTTGATAAATCCTTATAGGAATGGGGCTTGGAAAATTCTCAACAGGATATTAAGAGTTAATAAACTCTAAAAGTATGTAGTGCCCAATTAGGATTGAACTCCCTAACAATAATCTGCTAGCCTATCTCTCTAACCACTACTCACCCTGTCAACAGGACTTAGAATGCACCGACTGTATGAGAAATGAAGGATTGAATAAATCCGACAAAATGTGGTTGAGAATAGAGGAAAAATGTGGGTCAATGTGTATTGACTAAATACACATTGACCAACACTCTAAACATCAAATTCTCTTCAAAGTCAACCGACTGACCCCATAAAAATACCATTCCCTACATACTAAGCCCACCCCTACTTCTTTCTCATTCCTCTATACCACACACCAAAACCCTCCCTTTCTCTCACCCCTTACCCATTTACCTTTTCACTATAAAAGCAGAATGTACAAGCACTTTTTTTTTCTTTACTTTTTTACTTTTTTTCTTTTTTTTTTGCCATTTTTTTTCACCTCCCTTTGACTTGTCTGGTTCATTATTTTGTATGTGAATTATTCAGGCAGTGGACACAGTTGAAAGGGATCGTGCATTAACAGAACTTGCCAAGGTTCAGAAACGAAACTCTGAACTGATGGTGGAAACAGCCCATTTAGGCCTCAAATATCAAGTTGTAATGTCCGAATGTAGCCGGCTTCAAATAGAACTCGGTAAAGCTAAAGATGAAATTTTTCAGCTCAAGTAAGTTTTTCTTTTCTTTTTAAATAATAATAATAATGAAACTATCATGTTCAGGTGCACTACAACTTATCAAAGGTGCATATATAGTACATAGAACAATGTACAAATCTCGAGAAAATGAACAGTGTATGAGTCATGATATATATATGTGTGTGTGTGTGTGCATGTGGTGGAGGGATATCAGGTATAGTGTTGGCGAATTTCAGGAAGCAGTGTCTCAGCAGCTAACAACTGATGCAGCTGGTCACATCAAGCCCTAGCACCTATATGATTGCCCCAACCCTATTGCCCTTATGGCAAGCCCCAACCCTTTTTATCAAATGGGTGTTAGAAGGCAGTGGCTGAGAGTCTATATGTTCTGGGAATTATGTTAAACTCTATCTGATGGTGAGGTTCCAGTTTTGGGCAATGTGAAGCACCCCTTCATCACCATTGCTCTCTGGTCCACTCTAACCCGGATTGGTAGTACCTGTTAGGGTCTCATCTATAGCTTAAATAGAAAAACATGAGTTTATAAACAAAAATTGATTATCCATTAAGAATGAATTTATTTCAAAACTATCAGCATTAAATGACCCACCGAGGTTAATATGCCATAAAACAAAACAAACCAAACCAAAAGTCATGGTAATTGTGCTGTTTTCTGACTTTGTAGACATGCCCCCACATGTATTAGACACTTGGAAATCCAAAAGGTGTTCAGGTTTGCTGTTGGTGAGAGGGTTATTTCTGGTTTACATAAAACTTCTACCAACATTGTCAATTTAAAATTCCTGAATTTAAAGAAGAAAAAAAGTTTGTAAAGTGAATCAAATGACTGAAACTTACTATCATCTGGATGTTGAATGTATTGCATTTCAATGTAAAAAAAAAAAAAATTTAGGAAATTTTTGGTGCCATTATAGTATGTAGCCTACCTTTTTGATTCTGTTATAGTATGTGGGTACCTGGTTTGAATTTGCCCTACCTCAGTAAGAGTATATTTATACATATAAGTATTAGGCAATTTATTTTTTTATATATATTCAATTTCAAGAAATGCAATTCAGTCATAAGCTGTATATAGTAATTAAGAATAATTAAAAAAAGAATTTATCCATAATTTACATGAATCAGAGATCTATTAATTCTAAAATAGGGTTAGGGTTAGCAGTTATTATTATAACCTTATAATATGCTTTTTATGGTAGGCCATATAGTAAAAGAGAGACGTGATTTTGTAGACCACATTCAAAAGGTAGGCTACATGCTATAATGGTACCAAATTTTTTTGTTGGTTATTCTGTACTAGTAAGAATATGTGCCCTCCAGGCGTAAGTATTTAAGTTTTAATGTAATGAAATATATTAAATTAGAAAGATTAACAAAATTAAATAACAACACACATAAAGATTTCACTTATTTGAATTATATTTTGATTTCTATATAAAATCATTCATAGAATTGATTTTAATACATTGGAGAATAAAACAATGATATCAAGTAATAAAACATTATGTAAACCTTTATTTCTTAGTGATATATAATACACATTGCAGGATTTTAAGTGCACTAATAACAAGGGCTGTTTCGAGACAAATCTCAGATTTTCATACAGACATTGTTAATAAATAAGATTTATTCTATCTATTAATGATTTTGACTATAAATTGATAAACTTATGCAATTCCTGAGAGTATTGTGACATAAGCAGTGACATACTTTCGGTTACAGACACTGAATTTTCCATTATAATAGGATATATTCTGTTGTATTTTTTTAACTTGCAAAAAATGTTATAAATATTCTTGACTTGTTTTGTCATGATCCTTACTTTCACTTTCGTGTTAAACTCCTCAATGAAAAACATTAAAAATGTTTTTTTGTTTTTTTTTCTTTTTCTTGTAGGTGCAAATTAAGTGGTAACACATCATCATCATCATCTCAATTTCCATCAACTCAAGACATTGAAGGTGTGACAAATGGAATCCTGAATGTTAATAACGCACAATTGGATCATGGGAAATTTGTTTGGGAAAAAACGCTGACAATTTCAGAAGTAAGTTGATACTATTTCTCTGAATTTATGAGATCAGGCTTGATAATTTGGATTATTTGGACTATTGTTCTCATCTTTATTGTTGTCTACACGTTTCAGACCATGTGCTCTCTGGCTTTCTTTAGGTGTTTCTTGTCAAACCCTGGAGCCTCCTCTTTGAACTCTGGAGCCTTCTCTTTGAACTCTGGAACCTTCTCTTTGAACTCTGGAACCTTCTCTTCAAACTCTGGAGCCTTCACGGAACTTCGAATCGAACTCTTTATTCAATCCACGGGGGAAACTGTTCTCATTCCGTTAACCATGACGAGTAGTGTTAAGTATTCTATGTTATTATCGCCCTTAGCCAGGATTGAACCTGCTACGTAAAAATGATTGTCACTTAGAACTGTATTAATTCAACCCTTATATCCATTGTGCCATATGTCCACAGCTGAAATGTTGTGTAGATAACAATAAAGATGAGAACAATAGTCCAAATAATACAAAGTGTGAGATACATTTTACCTCCTTGAATAGTTAAATCAGTGATCATGTAGCATCTCTAGCAACATGAAACAGATTAACATTATCACTTATGCACACTCACGCCCTCTCTCTATCTTTCCCCTACTCACTTTCTTTCTTATTATATTTTTTCTGCGTAGCATATCTTTTTTCTTCTCTTTCTAGCATATCTTTTTTCTTCTCTTTCTTTCTTTATAATAAAAACAGAATGGTCTATTATTTAGCTTAGGTGACGACACTCATAAGATTTCGGTGGACAAGCAGCACCAAATAATCAGGATATATATTTTTTAATTTCATCTTGGATGATTTGGACGGTCTCGTTTTTAACCTGAAGGTGTTGTAAGCATGATGTTAGTAAGGATTAGTAATTCATTTTCAGTTAATAATGAAGAAACAGACATAACAAGATAGGCATACCGTTCCTTCACGCCTGAATAACTGTTAACAATATGACTAACCAGCTGTTAATTTTACATATGCTCTGTTTGTTTGTCTTTTTTTTTTTTTTGTGGAGTTTGGTGGTCATATGGCATTTCTGGTGTGAAACCAATGACTATAAATGTTAGTAAAGATTAGTAATTCACTTTCAGTTGAATAGTTATAAGGAAACTAAACTTTCTTGCGTGACCAACTGTTAACAACGTGGTTAGCCAAATTTTTTCTGCAATCTTAAACAAAAAACAAAAAAAAAACTTCCGAATGATCCCAGGATTCTTTCCCCATGAGAATTAAAATTTTAATGATAAAAGTAAAATGAATTTATTTTTGTATTTCAGGGTGGCAATTGTCGTGTGATGACCTACAGTATGTTTCTTGGGACAATTGCTGTGTCACAACCGTCCAGTGTGACTCTGTTTCCAGGGTTTGGTGTCAAAAAGGTAATTTGATTTACTGACAATTCTTAGACCTTACAAATAATTCTTTGTAAATTTATCAGTTTCCATTTTCTTCATATGATGAATTTAATGCCAATAAATTTACCACGCGATGAATTTAATGCCAATAAATTTACCACGCGATGAATGGTTCTTATCTTCAGTCATAACAACTTTTGTCAAAATTTCATGTAAAAACTTTTATTTTTTATCTTTGCAGATTAGTTCCCTTGACTTCAAAACAACAGAATACATGACACTTCATTCAAAACCAATTCGAAATATGTGTTTCCACCCAACGTACAATGATGGAGTCCTGCTCAGCTGTTCTCTTGACAAAACTGTTAAACTTACCAGTATGATTAGTAACACCAATGTGCAAGTGTAAGTTCATTGATAATATTAATCATTAGTTGATTGATTTTAATAGCATATCAACCCATCTAGGATAGAATATCCCAACAAGGGTTGGCATGCTGTAAAATCCAACCAACCAACCTAATATTAGGGGGTAAATAGAAATAAATGCGTTTGAAAAAAATTGAGTACCCATTATGAGGAATGGTCAGATTTATGAATTTTTTAAAGGATTTTTCTTGATTTTGATAGCAAATTGTCTGTAGTTGTTTGTTGCTAAATGGATTGGGAATTGCTTTGAGGGATAAGTTTATAGGATAACGTTCAAGTTTGTATTTTGGAATAATTTTGTTTCAGGACAAAATGTCATTTATACTGATATTTTTAAATATATCTAATGTTTGTGTTGTAAAAACATCTAATAACAGCAAAATTGCTGCATTCTATTAGAATGTGTATAACAATATAGAGTTGACATGCAATGCATTCTGGTTGGTTTCATCTATGAGTTAAATAGAAAAAAATTAGTTAAAAAAAATATGATTAACTCTTAACATCCTATACCACCTCATTCCACCCGGTCAGAAGTCACATTCGTTTTCTTAATCCATCCCAAATTATAGACTTTGTTTAAATGTAATATTAAACATATTTAGAATTCTTTAATTTAAGGGAAATAACAGGTAACTTTAAATGAAAAGGAATTTTTTAGACATGTTTATAGGAAAGGGGCTCTGGACTTAGAAAATTCTCAACAGGGTGTTAAGAGTTAAAAAAAAAAAGAAAAATTGAATACCATCAAGATTGAATAAAACAAAACATCTTCAGCATAGAATATCCCAACAAGGGTTGACATGCCGTAAAATCCAACCAACCTAATATTAGGGGTTAAATAGAAACAAATGCGTTTGAAAATAATTGAGTACCCATCAAGAATGAATAAAATTGTAAAGTTTTTAAGTGCCATCCTTGGCCAGTTAAAATAGGTCTTTCTTCAAGCCCTATGTTATGGAATCCTTTGGTAATCATATAAGTCCTATCCTGCATATTGGTAAAGGCCCAGTGACTTAATCCTATGTCTGTTGTCAAAGAGCGCTGTAGTAATTATGACCAGTAGGGTGGGTTAAGTATTGTATCAGCCTCAGAGTACTGCCGGTGATTGACCAAGGAATAGATCATATGATCTCGCCTAGTCTATAAGTATGGGCGAGGATCAAGCACACACCTTATATACTCAAAAAATCTCAACAAAAACAAAACTGTCTTTAGCATAAAATGACCCAACAAGTGTTGACATGCCGTAAAATCCAACCAACCAACTGCACATAATTATGTGGATGATTAATTTTGTCTTTTCAGCTACAATTTACCAATGGGTGCGTGGAGTTGTGTGTGGAATACAGATGACTATAATTACTTTTATGTGGGTCTTCAAAATGGTTTGGTGCAAGAATATGATGTGCGAAACACGGATTCTTGTGTCCGTGAATTAAATCAAGGAGGAAGTCACTCTCCTGTTGCTTCCCTACAATATGTGCCAGCCTGTCCCAATGCCCAATTTAGGTATGTCTCTCTCTTTCCTTCTCTTCTCTTTCCTCTCTCTCTCTTTCCTTCTCTCTCTTTCCTTCTCTTCTCTTTCCTTCTTTCTCTCTTTCCTTCTTTCTCTTTCCTCTCTTCTCTCTCTTCTCTCTCTCTCCTTCTCTCTCTCTCTCTCTCTTCCTCTCTCTCTCCTTCTCTCTCTCTCTCTCTCTTCTCTCTCTCTCTCTCCTTCTCTCTCTCTCTCTCTCTCTCTCTCCTCTCTCTTCTCTCCTTCTTCTCTCTTTCCTTCTCTCTCTCTCTCCTTCTCTCCTCTCTTTCCTTCTCTCTCTCTCTTCTCTTTCCTCTCTCTCCTCTCTCTCCTCTCTCTCTCTCTTTCCTTCTCTCTCTCTCTCTCTCTCTCTCTTCTCTCTCTCTTTCCTTCTCTCTCTCTTTCTCTTCTCTCTCTCTCTCTCCTTCTCTCCTTCTCCTCTCTCTCTCTTTCCTTCTCTCCTCTCTCTTCTCTTTTCCTCCCTCCCTCTCTCTCTCTCTTTCCCCCTCTCTCTTTCTTTCCTTTTATCCTCCCCCTTTCTCTCTCTTTTCTTTTTCCTCCCCCCTTTACCCTCTCTTCTTTCCTCTCCCCTTACCCCCTCTCTTTCTTTCCCTCCCCTTTACCCTCTCTCTTTCTTTTCCTCTCCCTTTCCTCTCTCTTTTCCTTCCCTTACCCCTCTCTTTCTTTCCCTCTCCCCCTTTACCCCCTCTCTTTCTTTCCCTCTCCCCCTTTACCCCTCTCTCTCTGTTTGATAAATGAAAATGTAGTGAATAAAATACTTGTAAAATCTTAATTGTCCAATTGATGAATGTCAACTCTTTCAAATTTCAGACCTGGTGGTATATTGGTTGGACAACTCAACCAAGTTAGTTTCTATGAAAAGATTCCTGGTAATGAATACAAAACTCATATTCTTCCTTTGGAGGGTAAGAATAATTTTTACTATTTCTCTGAATTTTTGAGATGAGGCTTGATTATTTGTATTATTCAGACTATTGTCCTCATCTTTATTGTTATCTACGAAATATTTTGGCTGGTGTGCTCTCCGGCCTTCTTCGGGTGTTTCTTGTTGAATTCAGGAACCTTCTTGTCAAACTCAGGTTCGAAGTTCCGTGAAGGCTCCTGAGTTCGAACAGAAGTTTCCCAAGTCGGACAAGAAACCTGTGAAGAAGGCTGGAGGGCAAATCGGCCAAAGCATTGTGTAGATAACAATAAAAAGGATGAGAACAATAGTCCGAATAATCCAGAATAATTTTTGTTTTCCTCTCATTTGATTAAATTTAACCAAGTCAGTTGTTTATTCACCCAGCCTTCTCACCAGGCAGGGTGACACAAGGTCGATTTTTAAGCAGAGTACAGCTGGTTTTTAATTTTTTTTCTCCTAGACTGGTTGACTAACCAAGGTTAAAGAACCCAGTCTGACCTACTATTTTCCCATAATTTGTGATGTGGTGGGCACAGATGAATTCATGCCTTTCCCAAGGGATTTGAAGTCGGATCCCAATTCTATTTCCTAGAATGCTGTTACACTAAACACACCTCCTGAAAATATTTACCTATAGCTTGACGTAGAACAGAAAGATTCATGCTTTTCCCAGTGGCATAGCGCAAAGTGAAACACAAACAGCCTCATCCAGGATTTTAAATAGAGTTGCTGATTTCATTTCTGATAATAATAATACTCATTACACTAAGTGTGCCTCCATTAATTTTTAAGATTGTAGAAGGGTTTCATTTTATTCATTAACAAATATTTAGCAAAATGTTGTGAATGAGCAAAATGTGATTTATTTGCATTGTTTCAAAATCTAGCATCAAATTTTCTATGTGAGAAAAGAAAAAGATTGAAATAAATAAAAAATCAGAAAAAGAATCTTTATATATATATATATATATATATATATGAAAGTTACCAGATTTGGTAGTGTTCAATGTTAAATGATAAAAGTAAAATCTGTATATACATACGCAACCCCTCTGCCACAAGCAGGATGTGACACACGGTCAATTTTTAAGTGGAGTAAAGCTGGTTTGAATTCAGTTTTTCTTCTAGATTAGTTGGTTAACCAATGCTGAAGACTCCAGTCATCACTACTATTTATCCATAGTTAGGAGAGGACAAATGGTTGTGCCTTTCTCAAGGGCATTAGTGCAAAGTGAAACACAAATGGTTTAATCTAGGATAATTTCTGACTGTCAGAATTATCCTTAATTTGAACTCTGGTTACCAATTCCATCTCCTATGATGATACATTACACTAAGCACACCTCAACAAGTTGTCCATTGTTAACCCTTTGAACCCCAACTACCCTAAAGTATTCACTAAAATTAGTTGTGACACAAGGCTAGAAGGGCACCCACTAAAAATCAGACCCTTATATAATGGTCTGCCCAGAAGGGTAAAATCCCCCCCCCCTCAATAAGACAACTGTTGGCCGTGTGTGGTGAACCATGATGCTTAGGATGGAATGCTGATGACTGAGCAGTCCATGACATGCTACACTCCGCTTTAGCCCTTACTTAGGCTAGACGGATGGTCAGAGAGCCCCTCTGATCAATCAGCTGGTTACATCAACCCCTAGCACCTATAGATTGTCCGACTCTATTGCCCTTATTTGGCAACCATAACCCTTTTATCATATGAATGCTAGAAAGCAGTTACTGAGGGTATGACGTTAAACTCTATCTGATGGTAAACTCAGGTCTACTCTGACCCTGGAGTGGTTAGTACCTGTTAGGGTCCCTCTATGGGTTAAATAGAAATTTGGGTTATTTCCTATAACTCCAACATAACAAAGGGAACCACTCTTGACTGAATAAATTATTTATTTTGATTACGAGGAAAAAAGAAGACGGGGTTTTAGTTTAATGGGAAAATAAATAAATAATTTATCAGTCAAGAGTGGTTCCCCTTTGTTTATGTTGGAGTTATGGGAATAACCAAATTGTTGTTTATAAAAAATTTCAGTACCCATCAAGAGTGAATTTATTCAGAATTTTGTCAGCATTAAAACAACCCACCGAGGTCGACATGCTATAATTAACAAACAGATCAATAAATTTTAATTTGGCTAATGCTGGAGCCAATCAGCTTTCAGAGTAGATGTTATAAACAAGTCCACAGGCACAGACACTTTTTTTCCTCTTCAATTCATTGGCAGGGTTGGAACTAGCAGTATGTAACATTCCTTTTTAACAAACTAGAAAAAAGAAATTTTAGTTTGAAACTTAATCTTTTGAATTGTTATTTTTGTTTTTCAGGTAATAAGCAGTTTATATTTTGATCCAATACACACAGATGTTGGCCAGTTTCGATCCTCAAGCGGTCACCAAAAGTTCGGCACATAGTAAGTTTTTGTCATTTAGTACTTCTCTTACAAGTTTTTACTATCACTGAAGCCTCGAATAGGCTGTATCTCTTGTAAGGGGTATGACCCCACCACCACCACTACCAGGTAAAGTAAATACAGTACAAAATGCATCCGTGGTGACTCTCCAATTCGGAGCTCTTGTAGTATGAGTCAGCCCTTCATTGCCCTTACAACTAGGTCCACTCTGACCCAGAGTTATGTGAAAAAGTAAAGTCGTCAGCAGTCAACAGCAAGAGTCTATCCCCTTTTCACTAGCGCTAGACCTAGGAGATTATTTGGGCGTTGAGGCGGAGCGTCACTCCTACCATCAGCTCATCACTTTACCGCATGTATCCCATCTACTACTCATACGCTGAGTTGGCGAGGGCCGGAATCAACCCAGAAACCTCGAGGTTCCCAGCTGACAACTCTACCGACTGAGCTGAAGCCATTTTATGCTGAATTCCAAAGATACCATCTTTATGTTTAGTTCAGGTCTGGTTTTTAAGATGAGCTTGAATACTTGACAAGTTGTACATAATAACATTTATTCAAAAGCCTATGGACTCTACTGTTACAAATAAATTGATATAAATGCTGTTCTATACATTTCAAGTAAGAAGCTTGTATCTAAAAAATTTGATTGCTTAGAAAAAACATGAGTGATTTTTGGATTCAGCATTAAAAAAAAACTGCCTTAAAATCAGCTATTATATACTTCAACCTTGAACATCACAAGCCAGTGTTATTAACCAAATTGATTATCTGATAAAATACCATTCATTATGTTTGGTCAGGTCTGTTTTTAAGATGTGCTTGAATACTTCCAACAAGTTGTACACAATAATAACACTTACTCAAAAGCCTGTGGACTCTACTTGTTACAGCTATAATACTGTTTCTGTACATTTTAAATAAGAGCTTGTCTCTTAAAAAAATATCTGATGATTTTTGAAAGGGTGATTTTTTGATTCAGCATTAACTTGCGGGATCAGTGGTATCAATAACTTCAGTGAAATTATGCGTGTGAAAGCCAAGCCAATGACATCACATATTTCACTCAAGTTTAAATATTCTCTCAATTAAATGGCATTTTGCTAAGCTTTTCTGTGTGAATTTCTTCAAAATATTTTTGTTTTTTTTTCCTTCTAGGTTTGTGAATTAGCATGGTTGATGAGAGTAGCTCTGTGTGCGGCTGTAATCCCATTCGACATTTTATGGGTTCAACACAAACCCGGCTTCACTATCTTCTTCTCGTCCTTCACCCTCAAACAAAGACCACTTACTCGCCTATGTCAGGAGATAAGCTCTCTCGGGGTAAGAGGGTCACTGACTTATGCCTTGTTTATTTTATTTAATTTAAGATTTTTTACTGTGTATATGAGAATCTAAACGATATGAATATCTTTAAATGTTTTTTGTCTGGGGGAATACCAAAAGAGTTATCTGTAATGTATATTAAAGATCTTTCCTACAGATTTTCAATTAGATTTGATTGATAGATAACTAATAACATTATATATATGAAAGTAAACCAAACAATCTGTTTGAGAGGTGTAAGCCGACAATTTATGGGCAGAATTTGCTTAATTGAAGTCATACTAATTTTGAAAATATTAGTATAGCAGGCATACCTGTTGTTAAAATGTAAAAGCAGGTAAACTAAATCCTGTGGAATAAGTCTTATTAACTCTGCTGATAGTAGATATGCGAAATGTACGAGTAATGTAGATGACCTTTTCGATTTTGTTATTACGCTTTACATTGAAAGCATTGATGCGACCGAATTCATTATATTATCATACTAGATAATTTTCAAAATTAGGTTATGTTCAATTAAGGCATATATAATATTTTCTAACTCAACCGGTGGGAAAAATACCATTGTCAGCTTGCATAAATAAAAAAATTTCAATACTGGATATCTGAGACCAACACACCCAACTTTCTGAAAAATAGTACAGGGTTATCGTACTGTAGCGGCAAAAAGAAAAAAACACCAAAAAGTTTTCTATGTAAAATGCTAAATAAAAGCAATAATTATACAGACAAAATGAGTCAAGACAATTCTACCTAGGTTTCACCCGAATCGCTCTTTAGGATAATTCTGACTTCAAATTATCCTTTGAAATCTGTGTACACCTCAAAGATCATGGGTTACAATGTAACTTACCTGAAAAAAAAAATGTAAAAGTTTTAAATAAAATAACTAGTGCAATTATATCTCTTTCATTAAATATATCAACACTGAACATTTTCATTAAATTCGGTGTGAATTCCTGTTTTTTTTATTTTGTTTTCTATTCGGCGGGTGACATACGATCGTGGAATTTATGTCTAGTTAATGTGATCGATTAACAAAAAAAAAATTATATGGATACATTTCTTAACTTAAGAGTTAAAAAAAAAAATATAATAATGTAAATGGGTTATTTCCTATAACTCCAACCTAAAATCAAGGGAACACTCTAAGTGGATTTTACCAAATTGTGGTTTATAAAAAAATTTCAGTACCCCATACAAGAGTGAATTTATTCAGAATTTTTTGTCAGCATTAAAAACACCCACCGAGGTCGGACATTCTATAAAATTAAACAAAACAGATCAAGCATAAATTTTAATTGGCTAATGCTGGAGCCAATCAGCATGTTCAGAGTAGAGATGTTATAAACAAGTCCACAAGGCACATGACACTTTTTTTTTCCTCTCAATTCATCTGGGCAGGGTTGGAACTAAGCAGTATGTAGACATTCCTTTTTAACATAACTAGAAAAAAAAATTTGAGTTGGAAGCTTAATCTTTTGAAATTGTTTTTTTTGTTTTTCCAGGTAAATATGAAGGCAGTTTATATTTTGATCCTAATACAGCGACAGATGTTGGCCAGTTTTCGATCCTCAGCGGTCACCTCAAAGTAAATAAATAAATAATTTATCAGTCAAGAGAGTATTCCCCTTGATCATGTTAGACTATAAACGAAATACCACTATGTATTAGATAGGAATACTTGATATCATATAACTCAGCATCCTCTACAAGTGATGATGTTTTAAAACTTTTTATTATTTTATTTATTTTAAACCTTATGATCCGTATTTGATTCTTTACTTCTTGTTTCTTTTTGAATACAGTCT
Source organism: Doryteuthis pealeii (assembly GCA_023376005.1). NCBI lineage: Eukaryota > Metazoa > Mollusca > Cephalopoda > Myopsida > Loliginidae > Doryteuthis > Doryteuthis pealeii. The sequence goes on along the minus strand of CM042161.1, from coordinate 36,236,886 downwards.
GACATAAGTGAAACTTCAGATGAGGTACCTGTCTTCGATACTGAGCTATCTGACGTCCAACCGGAGAGACTGAGCAGCCAATGGAGGTCAACTCAGATACTGAGCCATCAGAGGTTCAGCCAGGGGAGGTCACTTCAGATACGGAACCATCTGTGATCCTGTCAGGAGAGGTCACTTCAGAGACTGAACCATCATCAGTGGTCCTGTCAGGAGAGTCACTTCAGAGACTGAACCATCATCAGTGGTCCAGCCAGGAGAGGTCACTTCTGAAACTGAACCAGCAGTGGTCCAGCCAGGAAGTCACTTCTGAGACTGAACCAGCAGCGGTCAGCCAGCCAGAGTCACTCCGAGACTGACCATCATCAGTGTCAGGCCAGGAGACGTCACTTCCCAGATTGAGCCAGTGGTCAGCCAAGAGTGATTGCTTCAGATGTAATTCCATCTCCAAAACGTCGAAGAGTTGTTTCTCCAGTAAAGGAATCTGAGGAAAAGAGGCCTGCAAAAGTTACTGCAGATGACGAGGATGTAAGTGAGAACTTATTTATCTGATAACTAGCAGTGGCTACCCGGCGTTGCCTGGGTAGAGGGGGATTTTTTTTAAATTAGCCCCGCAGATCCATTATTACTTAATCGTGAGTTGAATCCTCATAGGATGCCCCATTTAAACCTCTATGTAAAAAAATACACCTTGCATCGATCCAGCTACTCTGAAAAGAAATGCTAATGTCTACTATCTAAAATATTAAATGGAAAAAAATTCCATGCTGTTATCATTAAAATTTTATTTTTAATTCTCTTCACGAATATAAATCAAATCTCTATTATTTTTGCTTAAAAACCAAACCCTGGTAATATTTAATGTGTATATATATTTACTTTGTCGTTAATTGTTTTATTTTCGATTTTCCTCCGGACATACATATACACCCAACTGCCCTTTATGTATAGATAGATAGAACTGTTTGCCTACTTTAAACTGCTCACAGCTGCTACCCCACAACTGTGATCATACCATACAATGTTGGTTAGTTCGTTCATGGCTCACTATTATATACGGCCATACATGTCAATGATAGCGCATGATAAGCAATGATAGTGATGATGCTACAGAGAAGATTTACAGTTCCATCTAGCTAAATGGCAGAGTTTGTTTGAGCTTTTTTTTTTTTTTTTTTTTTACAAGTATTTGTTTTGTATTACTGCAAATTTTTTAATAACTATTTTTTGTTTGTTTATTTACAATCTTTTATTATTAGATTTCTGAAGAAAAATAAAAAAAAATAACCAGTTTGTGTGTTTTTGTAGTTTTAACATTTTTCAGACAAAACTGACTATAGAACAAATCAATCTGTTAGAAATCTGCCTGCTTATGTAACATGTGGGGCCGTATTTACAAGTTAGCTGTGGTTCATTATAACTAAGATGAATGACTCAGATTACAATAATAATAATAATAGGACTTTATTTGAATAGAATGAGTTTTAGGTGTATAAATATTGAAGGGTCCAAGTGATGCAACCATACAATAGTACTGACATGGCTACAGATTAGAAGAATTCCTGTTTTATTTTCACATCCTTGTGAAAGTGATTTACAAATTGGCTGTGGTTCATTATAACTAAGTCGAATGACTCAGATTACAATAATAATAATAGGACTTTATTTGAATAGAATGAGTTCTGAGGGGAATAGATGGTGAACTTTGAAATATCCCATCATACAGGTAAAAAATACCAAGAAAATTTGGTACAGTCATGTGTGGAAATTTGGTAGGCAAAGAGTTAACTCTTTGTGTACTTTAAACCACTCACAGTCACTCTCCCACCACTGAGATCCTACTGTAAACCGTTGAGGATTAGTTCATTATAATTGAGTAGAAGGACTCAGATTACAATAATGATAAGAGTTTATTTGAATAGAATAAGTTTTGAGGTGAATAGATAGTGAAATTTGAAATATCCCATCATACAAGTAAAAAAAATACCAAGAAAATTTGGTACAGCCGTGTGGGGAAATTTGGTAGGCAAAGAGGTTTTTTTTGTTGTTTTTTTTTTTCCGTACAGCCATGGAGGAAATTTGGTAGGCAAAGAGTTAAAATAGATAACGCAAAATGACATCAAACTGTTTTGTTTTTAATTCGTCAATAATTGAGAAATTTTTGAACTTTTTGTTCTTTGGTCTTAAAAAAAATAGTCTGATAATTTTCTTTTAAAAAAATGCCCATTTTAGTAATTTCAAATTATAATTAGATGGTTTTAAAAGTCTTTTCAGTTTAGCTCAGTCAGTAGAGTATCCCCATGGGAACCACAAGGTTCCAGTTTCAATACCAGCCCTCATTAACTAAGCACATGAGTAACACAGCCTGGATATGTGTGGTAAAGTGGGGAGCTGGTGTAGTATTTCACCTCAGATACAAAAACCATCTCTCTGGTCTGGTGCTAGTGAAAAGGGGATATACTCCCTCACTGTCTAGTTGATAAGGACAATAGGTCACTCCACTTACACCTACTAGTTTTATTAATAATTAGATCAACCCGATTTTTGTATTGTTCATTGAAATTAAAATTTTTAACCAGTTATTAAAAATCTTCCAAAAATAAAGTATTATTTATTTGCTGCAATTCATAAAACTGCCCTGTAACCTGGGGTTGTAGAATACACCAACTGCACCTCTGCAGAGGGGTTGTTTTAACACAAAAATATCATAAAATGTCTTAATAACAATTAAGTTCATTTCAAATAAGCGCAAGCACAATTAAGAACACATTTTATGATATTTTTGTTGTTGTTTGCAGTTGTATTGATTTGATTAAATTCATATTTTCAGTGTAGATTTATGGTGAAATGAAAATGGCCTACCAAAACATATGGCTTCCTCAAAGTGAAACAAACAAGGGGAGATTACTCTCATTTACGTAACTAATGTTTAGATTACCTATATGTGTGCATGTGGTTTCATCATTCTTAAATAAATTTAATTAATACTTGTGTTTGTATAAATTGGGTTTACCTTTTATTTTAACAGTGTTGCCCTATTTGTTTTGAGTCTTGGACAACATCAGGTGACCACAGACCTGCTTCTCTAAAATGTGGACATCTTTTTGGCTTCATGTAAGTAATGATTTCATTTTTGTTTCATTATGTGATTCTAATTGTTGAGATCTTTCTCTGTTTAAAATAGGAATCTCTTATTGAAGACAGAGATAGTGCTGTACATCAGGGCCAGATTTATCAATTGGAATATCAGCCAATTGATCTAGGCCTACAGATAATTTACCAATGATAAAACATTAAAAAAATAAAAATAAAATTTAAAGTTTTATCATTTAGATTTTTCAGACTGTTGTCCTCATCTTTATTATTATAAACACAACATTACAGCCGATGTGCCCTCCAGCCTTCAGGTGTTTCTTGTCAAACTCCAGAGCCTTCATGGAACTTTGAACCAAACCCTTCATCCATTAAGGTAGATTGTTCTCTTACCGTTAACCATGACTAGGTACAAGTGTTAAGCTATGTTAAGTATTCTATATTATTATCGCCCTTGGCCAGGATTGAACCTGCAACCTCCAAATGATTGTCACTTAGAACTGTATTAACCAAACCCTTTATTTAATCCATTGGGGTAGATTGTTCTCATTCCATTAACCATGAATGAGTACAAGTGTTAAGCTATGTAGGGTTTGGTTCGAAGTTCCGTGAAGGCTCCCAATTGCGACATGAAGATTCCTGAATTCACCTGAAGAAGGCTGGAGAGCACATCTGCTGAAACATTCTGTATATAACAATAAAGATGAAGACAACAATCTGAAAAATCTAAATAACACAGATGAAAACCATGTTATCAAACACTTTCTTTGTTTTCTTATTAAAAAATGGATGTTGTTTTTATTAAATATCTTTTCTTCTTTTTTTTGGTGATCAAGAATTTCTAAAAGAAAAAATTCTTTAAGAAAAATTTTTTTTACTGGACTGTAGGAGTCCAGTAAAAAAAATTTTTTCTTAAAGAAATGTATAGATACACACAACTGCCCTTTATATATGTATAGATAGATGTATATGAATAATGTTTATTCTGATATTATTCAAGTAGTGTTCTAGAATTTATAAAACTTTCTTTTTTAGGTGTATAGATAAATGGTTAAAAGGTCGAGGAGAAAAATGCCCACAATGCAATGCGAAAGCAAAAAGGACAGACATCAGAATAATTTTTACCAGAAACATTAAGGTACTTTTTATTTTTGTTCTTTGTTTGTTATTTATTTTCTGTTATTTGCTTTAATCAGAGAAAATATTAAAAAGAAATTTCTTTTAAATTACTTTTCTTCCATAATGTTAATGAATTTATTTCAAAACTTTGTTGGCATTAAATGACCCATTGAGGTTGATATGCTGTAAAATAGACCAAACCAAACCCAGAGTAGTAGTACCTGTTTAGGGTCCCATCTATGGGTTAAATAGAAAAATGTGTTTAAAAAAAAAAAGAATTGAGTATCCATTAAGAACGAATTCATTTCAAAACTTTGTTGGCATTAAATGACCCATTGAGGTTGTGATATACCATAAAACAAACCATAATGTTTTAAGTTATGAATATTTGGTTGTCATTTAACTCTTAACATCCTATACCGCCTCATTCCGCCTGTCCGGAAGTCACATTCGTTTTCCTAATCTACCCCAAATGATAGCCTTTGTTTAAATGTAATATTAAACATATTTAGAAGTCTTATATTAAAGGGAAATAACAGGTAACTTGAAATGAAAAGGACATTTTTAGGCATTTTTTTGATAAATCCTTATAGGAATGGGGCTTGGAAAATTCTCAACAGGATATTAAGAGTTAATAAACTCTAAAAGTATGTAGTGCCCAATTAGGATTGAACTCCCTAACAATAATCTGCTAGCCTATCTCTCTAACCACTACTCACCCTGTCAACAGGTCTTAGAATGCACCAACTGTATGAGGAATGAAGGATTGAATAAATCTGACAAAATGTGGTTGAGAATAGAAGAAAAATGTGGCCCCTAAATACACATTGACCCACACTCTAAATATCAAATTCTCTTCAAAGTCAACCGACTGACCCCATAAAAATACCATTCCCCACATACTAAGCCCACCCCTATTTCTTTCTCATTCCTCTATACCACACACCAAAACCCTCCATTTCTCTCACCCCTTACCCATTTACCTTTTCACTATAAAAGCAGAATGTACAAGCACATTTTTTTTCTTTTTTCTTTACTTTTTTTCTCTTTTTCTCTTTTATTTTTTTTGCCATTTTTTCACCCTGTTGTAATTACCTCCCTTTGACTTGTCTGGTTCATTATTCAGGCAGTGGACACAGTTGAAAGGGATCGTGCATTAACAGAACTTGCCAAGGTTCAAAAACGAAACTCTGAACTGATGGTGGAAACAGCCCATTTAGGCCTCAAATATCAAGTTGTAATGTCCGAATGTAGCCGGCTTCAAATAGAACTCGGTAAAGCTAAAGATGAAATTTTTCAGCTCAAGTAAGTTTTTCTTTTCTTTTTAAATAATAATAATGAAACTATCATGTTCAGGTGCACTACAACTTATCAAAGGTGCATATATAGTACATAGAACAATGTACAAATCTTGGGAAAATGAACAGTGTATGAGTCATGATATATATATATATATATATATATATATATGTGTGTGTGTGTGCATGTGGTGGAGGGAAATCAGGTATAGTGTTGGCGAATTTCAGGAAGCAGTGTCTCAGCTGCTAACAACTGATGCATCTGGTCACGTCAAGCCCTAGCACCTATATGATTGCCCCAACCCTGTTGCCCTTATGGCAAGCCCCAACCCTTTTTATCAAATGGGTGTTAGAAGGCAGTGGCTGAGAGTCTATATGTTCTGGGAATGATGTTAAACTCTATCTGATGGTGAGGTTTCAGTTTTGGGGAATGTGAAGCAACCCTTCATCACCATTGCTCTCTGGTCCACTCTGACCCGGAGTGGTAGTACCTGTTAGGGTCTCATCTATAGGTTAAATAGAAAAACATGAGTTTATAAACCAAAATTGATTATCCATTAAGAATGAATTTATTTCAAAACTGTCAGCATTAAATGACCCACCGAGGTTAATATGCCATAAAACAAACCAAACCAAACCAAAAGTCATGGTAATTGTGCTGTTTTCTGACTTTGTAGACATGCCCCCACATGTGTTAGACACAGACACTTGGAAATCCAAAAGGTGTTCAGGTTTGCTGTTGGTGAGAGGGTTATTTCTGGTTTACATAAAACTTCTACCAACATTGTCAATTTAAAATTCCTGAATTTAAAGAAGAAAAAAAAGTTTGTAAACTGAATCAAATGACTGAAACTTACTATCATCTGGATGTTGGATGTATTGCATTTCAATGTAAAAAAAAATTTTTTTTAGGAAATTTTTGGTGCCATTATAGTATGTAGCCTACCTTTTTGATTCTGTTATAGTATGTGGGTACCTGGTTTGAATGTGCCCTACCTCAGTAAGAGTATATTTATACATATAAGTATTAGGCAATTTATTTTTTATATATATTCAATTTCAAGAAATGCAATTCAGTCATAAGCTGTATATAGTAATTAAGAATAATTAAAAAAGAATTTATCCATAATTTACATGAATCAGAAATCTATTTAATTCTAAAATTCTGAAATAGGGTTAGGGTTAGCAGTTATTATTATAACCTTATAATATGCTTTTTATGGTAGGCCACATACTATAAGAGAGACATGATTTCGTAGACCACATTCAAAAGGTAGGCCACATACTATAATGGTACCAAATTTTTTTTGTTGGTTATTCTGTACTAGTAAGAAAATGCACCTTCCAGGCGTAAGTATTTAAGTTTAACAAAATTAAATAACAATGCACATAAGTAAAGAGTAAAGTCGACAAGGCGGCCTAAAGTCGGTATCAGCCAGTCAGCGAGGGAGTCTATCCCCTTTTCAATAGTGCTAGACCAAGGAGATTGTTTTAGCATCTGTGGTGGAGCGCCACACCTACCATCAGCTCCTTACATTACCGCACAGATCCCTGTGCTACTCATATGCTGAGTTGGCAGGGACCGGTATCAAACTAGGAACCTTCTGGTTTCTAGCCGAACGCTCTACCGACTGAGCTAACCCGGCCACATTCACAACGCACATAAAGATTCACTTATTTTAATTATATTTTGATTTCTATATAAAATCATTCCTAGAATTGATTTTAATACATTGGAGAATAAAACAATAATATCAAGTAATAAAACATTATGTAAACCTTTATTTCTTAGTGATATATAATACACATTGCAGGATTTTAAGTGCACTAATAACATGGGCTGTTTCGAGACAAATCTCAGATTTTCATACAGACATTGTTAATAAATAAGATTTATTCTATCTATTAATGATTTTGACTATAAATTGATAAACTTATGCAATTCCTGAGGGTATTGTGACATAAGCAGTGACATACTTTCGGTTACAGACACTGAATTTTCCATTATAATAGGATATATTCTGTTTTTTTAACTTGCAAAAAATGTTATAAATATTCTTGACTTGTTTTGTCACGATCCTTACTTTCACTTTCGTGTTAAACTCCTCGATGAAAAACATTAAAAATGTTTTGTTTTTTTGTTTTTGTTTTTTTTCTTTCTTGTAGGTGCAAATTAAGTGGTAACACATCATCATCATCATCTCAATTTCCATCAACTCAAGACATTGAAGGTGTGACAAATGGAATCCTGAATGTTAATAACGCACAATTGGATCATGGGAAATTTGTTTGGGAAAAAACGCTGACCATTTCAGAAGTAAGTTGATACTATTTCTCTGAATTTATGAGATCAGGCTTGATAATTTGGATTATTTGGACTATTGTCCTCATCTTTATTGTTGTCTACACGTTTCAGACCATGTGCTCTCCAGCTTTCTTCAGGTGTTTCTTGTCAAACTCTGGAGCCTTCTCTTTGAACTCTGGAGCCTTCTTGTTGAACTCTGGAACCTTCACGGAACTTCGAACCGAACCCTTTATTCAATTCATGGGGGTAAACTGTTCTCATTCCATTAACCATGACAGAGTACAAGTGTTAAGCTGTGTTAAGTATTCTATATTATTAATGCCCTTGGCCAGGATTGAACCTGCAACCTACAGATTATTGTCACTTAGAACTGTATTAATTCAACCCTTATATCCATTGTGCCATGTGTCCACAGCTGAAATGTTGTGTAGATAACAATAAAGATGACCAGCCTGTCAGTGGGGCGTTAGAATGCACCAACTGCACCTCTGCAGAGGGGTAAGACTCTCCCAATGGGGCCACCTGTTGGCCGTGGGTGGCGACTCGTGATGCTTAAGGATAAAACCCAGGTGGCTGAGCAGTCCATGACTTGCAATATGACTTTAGGCTTTTCTTGGGCTAGACGGGCAGTCGGAGAGGCCCGCTCCGATCAATCAGCTGGCCACATCAAACCCTAGCACCTATATGATTGCCCCAACCCTATTGCCCTTATGGCAACCCCCAATCCTTCTTATCATATGGGTGCTAGAATGCGGTGACTGAGTGTCTACATGTCCTGGGAATGACATTAAATTCTATCTGATGGTGAGGTTCCAGTTCTGGAGGTTTGGGAAATGTGGAGCACCCCTTCATCACCATTGCTCCCTGGTCCACTCTGACCCGGAGTGGTAGTACCTGTTTGGGTCCCATCTATGGGTTAAAGAGAAAAATGTATTTATAAAAAAATTGTATCATCCATTAAGAATTGATTTATTTCAAAACTTTATCAGCATTAAATGACCCACTGATGTTGATATGCCGTAAAACAAAACCAGACCATTGCGCCTTGTGCCCTCAGCTGAAATGTTGTGTAGATAACAATAAACATGAGGACAATAGTCCAAATAATACAAAGTGTGAGATACATTTCAACACATTGAATAGTTAAATCAGTGATCATGTAGTATTTCTAGCAGCATGAAACAGATTAACGTTATTGTTTCTACACACTCACCCCCTCTTTCTATCTTTCCCCTTATATTTTTTCTGTGTAGCATATCTTTTTTCTTCTCTTTCTTTATGATAAAAACGGAATGGTCTATTATTTAGCTGAGGTGATGACACTCATAAGAAATGAGATTTCGGTGGATAAGCAGCACCAGATAATCAGGATATACATTTTTTAATTTCATCTTGGATGATTTGGACGGTCTCGTTTTTAACCAGAGGGTGTTGTAAGCATGATGTTAATAATGATTAGTAATTCATTTTCAGTTAATAATGAAGAAACAGACATAACAAGATAGGCATACCGTTCCTTCACGCCTGAATAACTGTTAACAATATGACTAACCAGCTGTTAATTTTACATATGCTCTGTTTGTTAGTTTTTTTTTTTTTTTGTTTTTTTTGAGTTTGGGTGGTCATGGCATTTCTGGTGTGAAACCAATGACTATAAATGTTAGTAAAGATTAGTAATTCACTTTCAGTTAAATAGTTATAAGGAAACTAAATTCACAATACCCTTTCTTGCGTGACCAATTGTTAACAACGTGGTTAGCCAAATTTTTTCTGCAATCTTAAACAAAAAACAAAAAAAAAACTTCCGAATAATCCCAGGATTCTTTCCCCATGAGAATTAAAATTTTAATGATAAAAGTAAAATGAATTTATTTTTGTATTCCAGGGTGGCAATTGTCGTGTGATGACCTACAGTATGTTTCTTGGGACAATTGCCGTGTCACAACCGTCCAGTGTGACTCTGTTTCCAGGGTTTGGTGTCAAAAAGGTAATTTGATTTACTGACAATTCTTAGACCTTTACAAATAATTCTTTGTAAATTTATCAGTTTTCTATTTTCATCATATGAATATGATGAATTTAATGCCAATAATAAATTTATCATAAGATGAATTTAATGCCAATAAATTTATCATAAGATGAATTAATGCCAATAAATTTATCATAAGATGAATGATTTTAATGCCATAAATTTATCATAAGATGAATTTAATGCCAATAAATTTATCATAAGATGAATTTAATGCCAAATAAATTATCATAAGATGAATTTAATGCCAATAATTTATCATAAGATGAATTTAAATGCCAATAAAAATTTATCATAAGATGAATTATAATGCCAATAAATTATAAGATGAATTTAATGCCAATAATTTTACCACGCGATGAATTTAATGCCAATAAATTTACCACTCTATGAGGGGTTAAAGAATGAGGATAGTTCCTATCTTCAGTCATAACAACTTTTGTCAAAATTTCATGTAAAAACTTTTATTTTTTATCTTTGCAGATTAGTTCTCTTGACTTCAAAACAACAGAATACATGACACTTCATTCAAAACCAATTCGAAATATGTGTTTCCACCCAACGTATAATGATGGAGTCCTACTCAGCTGTTCTCTTGACAAAACTGTTAAACTTACCAGTATGATTAGTAACACCAATGTGCAAGTGTAAGTTTATTGATAATATTAATCATTAGTTGATTGATTTTAATGGCATATCAACCCATCTAGGATTATTTTATGCCAAGTGGTAAATTATGAGGAATGGTCAGATTTACGAGTTTTTTCAAGGATTTTTCTTGATTTTGATAGTAAATTGTATGTAGTTGTTTGTTGCTAAATGGATTGGGAATTGCTTTGAGGGATGAGTTTATAGGATAAAGTTCAAGTTTGTATTTTGGAATAATTTTGTTTCATTCAGGAAGGACAAAATGTCATCTATACTGATATCTATCTATCCATATATAAAGGGCAGTTGTGTGTATCAGTATGTCCGTAGGAAATTACGAAAATAAAACAATTAACAACAAAGTAAATATATATATATATATATATATATATATGTATATATATGTGTGTATATATATATATATATATATACATTAAATATCACCAGGGCTTAATTTTTGAACAAAAATAATGAAGATTTGATTCATATCTGGGAAGATATTTAAAAATTAGGATATGAACAGTAAGAAAAGGTGAAGTCATAAGTTGTGTTTGTGATTAAAACATAAATCAATTATGGAAGACCAAAACAATCAATGGATCTGCGTGACTAACTTTTTAATATACCCCTCTACCCAGTCAAGGCTGGGTAGCCTATTCTAGTTTTTAAATATATCTCATGTTTGTGTTGTAAAAACATCTAATAACAGCAAAATCGCTGCATTCTATTAGAATGTGTATAACAATATAGAGTTGACATGCAATGCATTCTGGTTTGTTTCATCTATGGGTTAAATAGAAAAAAATTAGTTAAAAAAAATATGATTATAAAAAGAAAATTGAATACCATCAAGAGTGAATAAAACAAAACATCTTCTAACATTAGAATATCCCAACAAGGGTTGACATGCTGTAAAATCCAACCAACCTAATATTATGGGTTAAATAGAAACAAATGCGTTTGAAAATAATTGAGTACCCATCAAGAATGAATAAAACTGTAAAGTTTTTAAGTGCCATCCTTGGCCAGTTAAAATAGGTCTTTCTTCAAGCCCTATGTTATGGAATCCTTTGGTAATCATATAAGTCCTACCCTGCGTATTGGTAAAGGTCCAGTGACTTATTCCTATGTCCGTTGTCAAAGAGCGCTGTAGTAATTATGAGCAGTAGGGTGGGTTAAGTATTGTATCAGCCTCAGAGTACTGCTGGTGATTGGCCAAGGAATAGATCATATGATCTCGCCTAGTCTATAAGTATGGGCGAGGATCTAGCATACACCTTATATACTCAAAAAATCTCAACAAAAACAAAACTGTCTTTAGCATAAAATGACCCAACAAGTGTTGACATGCCGTAAAATCCAACCAACCAACTGCACATAATTATGTGGATTATTAATTTTGTCTTTTTCAGCTACAATTTACCAATGGGTGCGTGGAGTTGTGTGTGGAATACAGATGACTATAATTACTTTTATGTGGGTCTTCAAAATGGTTTGGTGCAAGAATATGATGTGCGAAACACGGATTCTTGTGTCCGTGAATTAAATCAAGGAGGAAGTCACTCTCCTGTTGCTTCCCTACAATATGTGCCAGCCTGTCCCAATGCCCAATTTAGGTAGGTCTCTCTCTTTCTTTCCCTCTCCTTCCCATTCCTTCTACCTCTTTTTCTTTCTCTCTCTCTCTCCCCCCTTCCCTCTCTTCCTCTTCTTTCTTTCTTTCCCTCTCTCTTTTTCCCTCTCTCTTTCCCTTTCCCCCTTTCTTCCTCTCTCTCCCTGTTTAATAAATGAAAGTGTAGTGAATAAAATACTTGTAAAATCTTAATTGTCCAATTAATGAATGTCAACTCTTTAAAATTTCAGGCCTGGTGGTATATTGGTTGGACAACTCAATCAAGTTAGTTTCTATGAAAAGATTCCTGGTAATGAATACAAAACTCATATTCTTCCTTTGGAGGGTAAGAATAATTTTTACTATTTCTCTGAATTTTTGAGATGAGGCTTGATTATTTGGACTATTCAGACTATTGTCCTCATCTTTATTGTTATCTACGAAACATTTTGGCTGGTGTGCTCTCCGACCTTGTTTGGGTGTTTCTTGTTGAATTCAGGAACCTTCTTGTCAAACTCAGGTTCAAAGTTCCGTGAAGTCTCCCGAGTTAGAACAGAAGTTTCCCAAGTCGGACAAGAAACCTGTGAAGAAGGCTGGAGGGCAAATTGGCCAAAGCATTGTGTAGATAACAATAAAAAGGATGAGAACAATAGTCCGAATAATCCAGAATAATTTTTGTTTTCCTCTCATTTGATTAAATTTAACCAAGTCAGTTGTTTTTATTCACCCAGCCTCTCCACCATGGACAGGGTGTGACACAAGGTCGATTTTTAAGCAGAGTACAGCTGGTTTTAATTTGTTTTTTTTTCTCCTAGACTGGTTGACTAACCAAGGTTAAAGAACCCAGTCTGACCTACTATTTTCCCATAATTTGTGATGGTGGTGGGGCACAGATGAATTCATGCCTTTCCCAAGGGTAGCACGGAGTGAAATACAGGATTTGAAGTCGGATCCCCAATTCTATTTCCTAGAATGCTGTTACACTAAACACACCTCCTGAAAATATTTACCTATAGCTTGACAAGTAGAACAGAAAGATTCATGCTTTTCCCAGTGGCATTAGCGCAAAGTGAAACACAAACAGCCTCATCCAGGATTTTAAATAGAGTTGCTGATTTCATTTCTGATAATAATAATAATTACACTAAGTGTGCCTCCATTAATTTTTAAGATTGTAGAAGGGTTTCATTTTATTCATTAACAAATATTGAGCAAAATGTTGTGAATGAGCAAAATGTGATTTATTTGCATTGTTTCAAAATCTAGCATCAAATTTTCTTTGTGAGAAAAGAAAAAGATTGAAATAATCAAAAATCAGAAAAAGAATCTTTATTTATATATATATATATATATATATATATGAAAAGTTACCAGATTTGGTAGTGTTCAATTGTTAAATGATAAAAGTAAAAATCTGTATATACATACGCAACCCCTCTGCCACAAGCAGGCACATTTTTAAGTGGTAACAGTTTTGATTAGTTGGTTAACCAATGCTGAAGACTCCAGTCATCACTACTATTTATCCATAGTTAGGAGAGGGACAAATGGGTTTGTGCCTTTCTCAAGGGGCATTAGTGCAAAGTGAAACACAAATGGTTTAATCTAGGATAATTCTGACTGTCAGAATTATCCTTAATTTGAACTCTGGTTACCAATTCCATCTCCTATGATGATAACCATTACACTAAGCACACCTCAACAAGTTGTCCATTGTTAACCCTTTGAACCCCAACTACCCTAAAGTATTCATTAAAATTAGTTGTGACACAAGGCTAGAAGGGCACCCACTAAAAATCAGACCCTTATATAATGGTCTGCCCAGAAGGGTAAAATCCCCCCCCCCAATAAGGACAACTGTTGACCGTGTGTGGTGAACCATGATGCTTAAGGATGGAATGCTGATGACTGAGCAGTCCATGACATGCTACACTCCACTTTAGCCCTTACTTAGGCTAGACGGGTGGTCAGATAGGCCCCCTCTGATCAATCAGCTGGTTATATCAAAATATAAGATTGTCCCGACTCTATTGCCCTTATGGCAACCCGTAACCCCTTTTATCATATGAATGCTAGAAAGCAGTTACTGAGGGTATGACGTTAAACTCTATCTGATGGTAAACTCAGGTCCACTCTGACCCTGGAGTGGTAGTACCTGTTAGGGTCTCATCTATGGGTTAAATAGAAAAAAATTTGGTTATTTCCTATAACTCCAACATAAACAAAGGAGAACCACTCTTGACTGATAAATTATTTATTTATTGATCTACTAGGAAAAAAGAAGACGGGGTTAGGGTTAGTTTAATGGGAAAATAAATAAATAATTTATCAGTCAAGAGTGGTTCCCCTTTGTTTATGTTGGAGTTATGGGAAATAACCAAATTGTGTTTATAAAAAATTTCAGTACCCATCAAGAGTGAATTTATTTCAGAATTTTGTCAGCATTAAAACACCCACCGAGGTCGACATGCTATAAAATTAAACAAACAAGATCAAATAAAATTTTAATTTGGCTAATGCTGGAGCCAATCAGCTTTCAGAGTAGATGTTATAAACAAGTCCACAAGGCACAGACACTTTTTTTTCCCTCAATTCATTGGCAGGGTTGGAACTAGCAGTATGTAGACAATTCCTTTTTAACAAACTAGAAAAAAAGAAATTTTAGTTTGAACTTAATCTTTGAATTGTTATTTTTGTTTTTCAGGTAATATAAGCAGTTTATATTTTGATCCTAATACACGACAGATGTTGGCCAGTTTTCGATCCTCAAGCGGTCACCCAAAAGTTCGGCACATAGTAAGTTTTTGTCATTTAGTATTTCTCTTACAAAGTTTTTACTATCACTGAAGCCTCGAATAGGCTGTATCTCTTGTAAGGGGGGTATGACCCCCACTACCACCACTACCAGGTAAAGTAAATACAGTACTAAAATGCATCCAGTGGTGACTCTCCAATTCTGGAGCTCTTTGTAGTATGGAGTCAGCCCTTCATTGCCCTTACAACTAGGTCCACTCTGACCCAGAGTTATGTGAAAAAAAGTAAAGTCGTCAGCAGTCAGACAGCAAGAGAGTCTATCCCCTTTTCACTAGCGCTAGACCTAGGAGATTATTTGGGCGTCTGAGGCGGAGCGTCACTCCTACCATCAGCTCATCACTTTACCGCATGTATCCATCTACTACTCATACGCTGAGTTGGCGAGGGCCGGAATCAAACCAGAAACCTCGAGGTTCCCAGCTGGACACTCTACCGACTGAGCTAAGCCATTTTATGCTGAATTCAAAGATACCATTCTTTATGTTTAGTCAGGTCTGGTTTTTAAGATGAGCTTGAATACTTGACAAGTTGTACATAATAACATTTATTCAAAAGCCTATGGACTCTACTTGTTACAAATAAATTGAGTTATAATGCTGTTCTATACATTTCAAGTAAGAGCTTGTATCTAAAAAATTTGATCTGATTAGAAAAAAATGAGTGATTTTTGGATTCAGCATAAAAAAAAACTGCCTTAAAATCAGCTATTATATATTCAACCTTGAAAACATCACAGCCAGTGTTATTAACAAATTGATTATTCTGATAAAATACCATTCATTATGTTTGGTCAGGTCTGGTTTTTAAGATGTGCTTGAATACTTCACAAGTTGTACACAATAATAACACTTACTCAAAAGCTGTGGACTCTACTTGTTACAGCTATAATACTGTTCTGTACATTTTAAATAAGAGCTTGTCTCTTAAAAAAATGATCTGATGATTTTTGAAAGGAGTGATTTTTGGATTCAGCATAACATTGCGGATCAGTGGTATCAATAAACTTCAGTGAAATATGCTGTGTGAAAGCCAAGCCATGACATCACATATTTCACTCAAGTTTAAATATTCTCTCAATTAAATGGCATTTTTGTAAGCTTTTCTGTGTGAATTTCTTCAAATAATGTTTTGTTTTTTTTTCCTTCTAGGTTTGTGAATTAGGCATGGTTGATGAGAGTAGCTCTGTGTGCGGCTGTAATCCCATTCAGACATTTTATGGGGGTTCAACACAAACCCTGCTTTCACGATCTCTTCTCGTTCCTCACCCTCAAAACAAAGACCACTTACTCGTATGTGCAGGAGATGAAGCTTCTCGAGGGGTAAGTAGGGTCACTGACGCAACTTTCTGTTAATCCTCACTGGCATGGAATGGGCCTTGTTTTTGTTTTATTTTATAGTGTTAAGAGTTTTTACTGTGAAGAAAATCTAAATACATGAATATCTTTAAATGTTTTTGTCTGGGGAATACAAAGAGATATCTGGTAATTATATTAAAGATCTTTCCTACAGATTTTACAATTAGATTTTGTTGATAGAGTAACAATAACATTATATATATGAAAGTAAACAAACAATCTGTTTGAGATGGTGTAGCCGACAATTTATGGGAGAATATGTGCTTAATTGAAGTCATACCTAATTTTGAAAATGAATTAGTTGATAATTAATGAATTAGGCAAGCATACCTGTTCAAATGTAAAGCGTAAACAAATCGAGAAAAAGTCTATAACTCTGCTGATGAGGCATAATATGCCGAAATGTACATACAGAGATTGACTTTTCTCGATTTGTTTACGCTTTACATTTGAACAGGTATGCTTGCCTAATTCATTAATTATCAACTAATTAATTTTCAAAATTAGGTATGATTTCAATTAAGCATATATATATTTTCTAAACTCAACCGGTGTGGAAAAACCGATGTCAGCTTGCAAAATAAAAAAATTTACAAACTGATATGCTGAAGACCAACACACCCATACTTTCTGAAAATAGTCATCAGTATCGTATGTAGCGGCCAAAAGAAAAAAACACCAAAGAAGTTTTCTATGTAAAAAGTGCTAAATAAAGCATAATTATACAGACCAAAATGAGTCAGACACTATCTACCTAGGTTTCACCCGAATAGCTCTTTAGGATAATTCTGACTGTCAGAATTATCCTTTGAGAATCTGTGTTACACCTCAAAGATATGTGGTTCAATGTTAACTTACCTGAAAAAAATGTAAAAGTTTTTAAATAAAATAACTAGTGCATTATATCTTTTATTCATTAATATATCAACACTGAACATTTCATTAAATTCGGTTAATTCCCTGATTTTTGGTATTTTTTTTCTTTCGGCGGGTGACATACGATGGTGGAATTTATGTCTGTTAAGTTCGATTTAACAAAAAAAAATTATATGAAAGATACATTTTGTAACTTAAGAGTAAAAAAAAAAAATAATAATAATGTAAATGTGGTTATTTCCTATAACTCCAACCTAAAATAAGGGGAACAACTCTGAATGGATTTTATCTGTTAATTACTACCCATTAAACTAACCCTAAACCCGTCTTCTTTTTTCCTAGTAGATCAATAAATAAATAATTTATCAGTCAATCAGAGTGGTTCCCTTTTTTAGGTTGGAATTATAGGAAATAACCATAAATGTGATTTATAGGCAACAAATTCTGCAATTCTGTTGCTTTTTAATCCCAAATTTATTAAATGACAATTATATTTCAACAAAAACTTTTGTATCAACTGAACTAACTTTAAGAGAAGAGTACAGGTTCATTTGAAAACTTTAATTTTTTTCTTTTTTTTTTCTTGTAGGTGAAAATTTGGAATGGCAATAGTTTTAGATTTACTCAAGACATTCCTTGTGAAGGTGCAGTTGTTGATTTGTGCTCCATCAATATAAACCAACGCCATTACCTTTTGGCCCTCACAGACAAGAAACTCAAATTTCACGAATGGAAAGAATGAATTTCAATTCTGTTTTTAGTGATCTTTTATATTTACCTAAACAGAAGAACGTGCTCCA
This sequence comes from Doryteuthis pealeii, assembly GCA_023376005.1. Classification (NCBI taxonomy): domain Eukaryota; kingdom Metazoa; phylum Mollusca; class Cephalopoda; order Myopsida; family Loliginidae; genus Doryteuthis; species Doryteuthis pealeii. Next base: position 36,218,943 of record CM042161.1, on the reverse strand, counting down.
ACGAAAGTGATGATTGCAAACTGGCTTTAATCAGAGACTTTAAGGACTCCAGCTATTGAGTCAGGCAGCTCTACCGCTTAATTTTTTTTTTTTTTAAGGTCCTTGGGACCTTCTACTCCAAACCTTTAGTCTTGTCATTTAATAAGACTTTTTGGTTTGTTTTTTTCTTTTTTTATAAATTAAAGATATTTTTGTAAAAAAAAAAAAAAAAGAAAAAAGAAAAAAAAAAGACTGCTATATTTTTTCCTTACATGCGAAAAACGTGATCAGGTTTTAACATTTGGCTTTTTGCGCCACTCTGTTAAAAAAAATAAATTTTAAAAAATTTAATATTATTTTTGTTACTGACACCTTTTTTTTTTTTTTTTTAATGTTTCTTTTACACAAATGTTGTCAAGTAGGAAAAGCAACAATACCAACAATAACTCTGCACTGTCAACTGGGACATTAGAATACACTGACTGCACCTCTGCAGAGGGGTAAGACCCCCTCCACCCAAATGAAACCACTTGTTAGCCATGGGTGGCAATCCATGATGCTTAAGGATGGAATCCTGATGGCTGAGCAGTCCATGATATGCAACACTCCACTTTGGTCCCCCCTCCAATCAATCGGCTGGTCACATCAACCTCTAGTACCTATATGATTGTCCCAAGCCTATTGCCCTTATGGCAAGCCCCAACCCTTTTTATCATATATATGCTAGAAGGTGGTGGCTGAGGGTCTTCATGCCTTGGGAATGATGTTAAACTCTATCTGATAGTAAGGTTCCAGTTCTGGAGGTTTGGGTAATGTGGAGCACCATTGCTTCCTGGTCACTCTGACCTGGAATGGTAGTACCTGTTAGGGTCCCATCTATGGGTTAAATAGAAAAATGTGTTTGAGTATCCATTAAGAATGAATTCATTTCAAAATTTTATCGGCATTAAAAGACCCACTGAGTTTGATATGTCGTAAAACAAAACAAACAATTAATAACTGGTTGATAATCATGTGGGAATGTTGTTCTTCAGTTCTTGTAAAAAAAATGTTTTTATTAATATTACTAGCAAAACAAACCCCACCCTCTGAACAGTTTAAAAGTTAATTTTGGAAAGATATTGCTTGAGGGGATGGTAGTTAAAAATTCAATGTACCATAATAAGTAAAATCATCAAATTTATTAAGGAGTAAAAAATAAAACAATTTGAAATGGAAATTTAGTTCTGATAACTTTAAATATATATCAAAATAAAACAAAATATATAATTCCAGGCATGTATTTATTAAATTGCTTTAAAAAACAATGAGGACCATCTAATGTTGCATACTCAAATTTTGAGTGTATTCATTGTTATGACGATTTTTGGGTAATGTGACATAGTTTCGGTTACAGACAAAGAGACTTTAATCTCTTAATAAATGCTAGCAAGAATATATGCCTCTGAGCATATTTAACTTTTAATGTAATTAAATGTTGTGGTTGGCAGCCTTCCGTCTACGAGAGACGATGGAGTAGTGTCAAAGTTTTTTCCCCTCTCTTTGAACTACATAGCCTGGGCGGGTTCATATGGAGGATAAGATGTTGCCCATGCAGCAAATCCCCCCTCCCGCTGTGATCCAAAGGAAAGGTGAGGTACCAATGCGGTTTGGTAACGGTAGTGTCACAGGGGTTGATGGGTAGAACTGGATTTCAGCATCACACCACCTTAGGGGCTCCGGCTCCTGACTTGTTTTCAGGGTTTACTCCCCTAGCCTTTCCTTGGAAGGCAGCAGAGGTTTTGTGTCGGACTTTTCCTTGATTTTGTTTGGTTGCCGTCCAAGGCTAAAGAGCTCCTTTTGACCCATTTGGGGATCCATGCGAGTAGCAAGTACCGTAATTGGTGAAATAAGATTAGGGATACGGTATATTTTGTATTTGTGTATCAGATAAGCAACAGTACCTTCAGGTCAGTTTTTTTTTTGGGGGGGGGGGAATTAAATAATGCATATAAAAAGATTACTTATTCTAATTATATTTTAATTGGTTTCTATATAAAATTATTCATGGGATTGATTTTAATGTTGGAGAATAAAATAATAGAGATCAATATCACCAAGTAATTATTTATTAAACCAGTTTTGTAAAACCAATATGTAAATTAACCACAACATATAATGTAAACCTTTATTTCTTGGTGATATGACACATGGCAAGATTTTAAATGCTCTAATAATATGGGCAGTTTTGAGGCAAATCCAACTTAGATTTTTATGGACACATCATTAGTAAGATTCTATATACTAATGATTTTGACTATAAAATAAATACCCTTTGATAAACTTATGCAATTCCTGAGGGCATTGTGATGTAGTTTCAGTTACATAAATAACAGCTAGTAAAATAAAAGTTTAATTTTAATCATTTTTGGTGTGGCACATTTGGCTAACAATTTTTTTTAATGGCTGTAATACACTTGACTATAAATATTTATTGGAGTTCCACAATTCAAAGGTTTTATTTCTAGGATGAAGGCACAGGGTTGCGTCAAAAAGTAATGCCATTTTCTTTATTTCATGTGAAGTTTTTTTTTTATAAACTAAGGCTTACACATTGTGAGACCCTGAGGCTGAGAGCAATAATCCAACAAGACCCAACTTGCCAATCGACAATGCTTGACCACACACAAGCATCAAGACAAGGGAGAAAATCACTTCATTTGGGTAGACAACTTTACCATCCCCCATACTCACCAGATTTAGTGCCTTTCATTTGTTCAGCTCCAAAGAGGCAAACATTATTCCAGTGATGAGAAAGTGAAACCTGGAGTGAAGAAGTGGCTCAAAGAACAAGTCAACAGAATTTTATGAGGCAGGGATACATGCTCTCATTCAAAGGTGGACCATTGCTATTGAGAGGGATGTGATCCGAGGACCAGCTTCATTTTGATGTATAATACATGTTCAGGTGTTGGTAATTATACCTGTCCTAAACAAAATGCATTACTTTTTCACTCCACTTCGTATCACAAGTTTATTGCGTTGACTAAAGCTGCAGGTCACTCTGTACTGTGTGGATGAAGGGTGGTTTTACCTTAATCTTGTACCAGGATGCAACACAAAGGTCTTTAATGTGGGAAGTATGGCAAATAACATAATTGAAGGGTCAGGTGTTTCCGGGGGGTGGGGTGACAAAGCCCTGGGAATAGGAATACATGGTTAATCAGTCTACAGTGTTTATCAAATAAAGTCAGATTTAGCATCCAATACATTAGGTAACACCAATTTTGTCACCATAGACCTATTTATCAAAAATCACGGAATTATCCAATAAAATGATTTTAATGTTGAGTTATCAATACACAAGTTTTATAATGCATGTTATTTTATTTTTAAAAATTTTTTTTTAGGTCAAAATACCTGGGGTTATATAAAGTGAAGCTAAATACAGTATAAAGAAAAAAGGTGCTAACAGAAAAACTATGTAAAATGTTAGATATGTTTAGGGGGGCTGAGTTTTCTGTAAAGATTAGATAACCATACTAAAGTAGCCTTATCAAAATGTTTTTAGAATCTAAAACTTAAAAGCAATTATATTTTAAATGAATCTTATCTATTCATTAGGTATATAAATTGTTATCAAATGGATGCAAATGAACAGTAATATTTTAAAAGAATTCAGTAATTTAAAACTACTTGATTAATAAGTCAACAGATAATTGAGATTTTTTTGTAATTTGTTTAAAAATTACATTTAAAAAATATAAAGTTAGTAATTTTTCTGTACATAGTGCATTTAATATGTTTTGGCATTGATTTTTTAAATTTTTGATAGGAGGGTTTGTTTTGAGTGCATTATAAATCTTCACTTAGTCATTTTTTAATGTTTAAAATGTTTTTTTTAAACTGATGCTCATTATTACTTTTTAACTAAAACTAAATTTAATTTGTTTTAAAGTGAAAATCATCTCCCATTTTGTAGGTACAAAGGATGATGTAATAAGTATACTGACAACACCTCTTACATCTTCAGTTTGGTACGTCTCCAATACAGTTAAAGTTCTTTTACGACAAAAAATACAACAAAAACAAGATTATAGTTTCATTCAATCATTTATTGTCTGATATGAATTATGAAAATGTTCATTCCTTCAATGATTCCTCAGATTAACAAATGATTCTTTCTCCTCCAGTTGAAAACAAGCGCACATAACACCTTACATCTTCAGTTTGGTACGTCTCCAATGTCTCCTCTTGGCATTGTACCTGAAAATAAAAACAATCAACCATTAGTTATGAATTGTTGTCTAACTGCATTTTTACAAGATTATTAAAATACAATATAGACTAGAAATTTTCTTATTTCAATTTATGATTCGAGCAGAAAAGCTTTGAAATAAAAGATTTTATAATATATTTGAAAATCATTATTTGTGTATGATATTTCTGAGTAGAAGAAAAAGTTACAATTGGTGCCTTTCTCAGCAAGAACCATATCTTCACTAACATCAGTAGCAGAACTGGACAAGTTATCATCCTTGAATGGCACCAAATTATTTTTACTATTGTAATGAGATTAAAAATATTTAAAAAGGAAGAAGAAAACGAACCTTGTGGTGTTGCCTGTCTTCATTCTGACCCACTGAGGAACAGGTCTGTTTTGTTTCATTTTCTTAGCTAACTTCATTTTGGTTCGGAAAGATTTGTGGGCACCCTGAAAAGTAGATTAAAAATAAATCAGTAAACATTTAAAACAAAGTTTTTCATTTGAATTCTTCGTTGCATCATTTCTACAAGCAAATGCAATTACACAAGAAATTTCAGTCTCAGGAATGAATTATCTTCAAAATTAATTTTCAGTAGCAGAACTGGAAATCTCATCATTGAAAGATATTTCTTGTAATTTTATAATGCATGGGAAGAAAAAAGAAAGAAAGATAATGAACAATTTCAAATTAATAAGTTAGAGAATTGATCAATTGTTTAATAGTTAATTTGAATAAATAAAGAGGGGAAAGAAGCGAGAAATTCTAGAGTTAACACTAAAAGTAATAATTTTAACACTAAAAATAAGAAACTAGAGAAATTTTTATAGGAGAGGGAAAATTACAAAATTAATCACCGCTACGAGATGAATAAATTTTAAAATAATTAATGTGAACAGTAAAAATTCACGACACTACTCTTTTTAAAGACCTATAACTTAATTCATCCGAATAGGCTGCAGCATACTAAAGCCGTTGTATAGTGTTTAGCAAGCTAGTCTCGCATATCCATTACTATGAATAGCGAGTTCTATACTCGCTGGATGTCCCATACATGCGACATATCCTACCCGTGGCGAACACTCAACTTTGTGCAAGGGGAATTTATACCCGATCCATCCTCAGATTAATAAAATAATATCGTCAAAAATACTCAGTAGCAGAACTGGTCAAATATCATCATTGAATGGACAAAGGTTACTGGTTTGCTTCAGAATTGCTATTACAAGCAAAATTAGATAATTTTATTTAATGAGTCATAACTAAATAAAATGTAGGTATTAACAGGTTTGAATATATTGAATATTTAACAGAAAAAGACATCCATGTTGAAGTTATCAAGAGACTAAAGAGATTTGAAGAATAATTTACCGAAATGTAATGCAAGAAAAATGGAAAAGGACGAACTTAAGAAATTGAGTCTTTTGATATACGAGGGAGGAAATTACAAAAATTAAACTAGCATTTTATAATAAAATCACAAGATGAATAAAAATATTTCAGGAGGTTGACATTTAATATATAGATTAATCAAATTCATCACAAGATATTTTTTTTTATATCTAAATCTGGTATAACTAAAAAAAAAAATAATTTTATTCACCTTTAAGAGGCAGAAATAGTGTAAGTATCTATCTTTTTTACAAAAGTAGGAGAAAAAGTTATAATTTGTGCCTTTCTCAGCAAGAACCATATCTTCACTATCATCAGTAGCAGAACTGGACAAGTTATCATCCTTGAATGGCATCAAATTAATTTAATTTTTTTTAAATTAATGTTATGCCTTTTAAGATACAGAAAGTGTACCTTTTGTAAGTTATAAGGCGACTTTAGTTTGTGAGGTTTTAAATAGCCTAATAAAATCAATTTATAATAAGATCCTATTGATTTTAAATTTAAATTTGACCAACCCAAACATCGTGCTGAAAAACGTGCAACAAAAGTTTTTTTCCCCTCTCGCCCACGTGGGTAGAAAAATAAATATATAATCAAGTACCTAAAAACAAAGCTATATATGCTAAAGTTTACATTTGATTAAGAAACAGCAATAATGAATATAATGCACTGTTGATCAAAAAATATTTAAGACTGAAAAAAAAAAAAAAAAAAAAAAGATATCAAGTTTTAATTGATATATTCATTTTTAATCAATATCATTTTTTCAAGATAGAGGGGGGACTAAGAAAATAGTTTTGTTCCAGATTATTCTACATAAAACTAAATTAACCATCTCAAATTTCTGCATTTTTTTTTTAGAATAAAAATTTCGGTTGAGTATTCTAGAATGACGTAGTTCAATTTTTTTTCAGCTGTACGAAAATTTCAGATGTCTCCTTTTATTTAAATAAGGTTTTTTTTGGGTTTTTTTTTTTTTAAATAAAACAAAGATAATTCAAACAAGACATTTTCGTTTTTGTAATTATATATTTGAACTTAATCCGATAAAAAGATTCTTTTATGAAACACATTTTCAATGATTTTATTCCTTTCAGTTGAAATTCAACGGAAAGCGATAAGCAATTTACTGTCTATGAACACGTGTATAGTTTTCTCTTCGCATTAAAACATCAGCGCAAGAATTAACATTACCGTAATTTTATATATTCATTCAAAATGAAATCGTATCAATAAATTTTACAAAAACTTGTCTCATCCAATATGATTTGTTAAGTTTCATTAAAATTAACATTACATCGCTTTAACAAGTTTAAATACTGAATATATAACACTAAAAAAACTACCTATCACATAAATAAATACACATAACGGTAGATTAACATCTAAAGATTATGTTAAAATATAAAAGGGCTTTCGATTATCAATTTTAACGGGTGATATTTGAAAAAATATTTGACCACTCACCATGATTGCGTCCGCACAGAATCCTGTCTTCCAACGGAAAGACCTAAATATGTCGGGCGGAAGTTAATCTCACTATGAATATGTCGGCTTCTGATTGGTGCATATTTAAAGCAACTTAGAAATATTTCTATCTTTATTAGAATATCAAATTGTTATTCTACATTTTTATTATGATATCTTATTGCGACAAAATACTTAATAGTAATTTATTTTTGTATTTAAAAAATATAGCTATATCTATAACTGCGGGACTAATGTAGCATCTAGCAACGCGTTGTAGTAACCACGTGTTCCGTAATGCCATAGCATCAGCGTAAACAAGACCGGGAAAATTAATCATAAGAATTATAATAAAAAAAAACAACTTTATTCAGGTTAGTTTTTCCTGGTCCTTATTTATCATTTTCGAATTTTGTTCAATATTAAAAAAGAAAAAAAACAAAAAACAAAGAAAAACAAATCTTTATTTGATTCTAAGTTTTAGGATCGATAAATTTATTCATTTATCTATTTTTATTTTAATATATTTATTGACGGTTATTGAATGACCGTCGATAAAATATATTAGAATAAAAATAGATAAATAAATAAAATAACTTATTGGATTCGTTTTCTATTATTGGCTAAAGTTTCATAAAATATCTAACGTACTTATTTATTTACTGTAATTAATTGAACTAAAAATAGATTTGTTTATTATTCATTCATTCAAGAAAAAAAACTAAAACTAGTTTCTCTTTGAAATTTTTCGACGAAAATCTTTCGCTCAAAAATTAAGTTAACTATTTTAGAATAACTTTTCTTTTCTTCTTATAGGTACCACCAAAATAGGTCACGTGATCAGTTTAGGCCATATTGAAGGAAGAAACGTAAATATTTTAAAACTTTTTTATTTAAATCTCGCAAAAAAGAAATAACGAACATAAAGAGTTGTTACAAAGAAAAACTGTTAATTCAAATATTAAATTTATCCGATTGGGGGAAATTACTCATCGTTATCGTGAAAATAAGTAAAACAGTCCGTTTATTTACAATGCGGTCAGTTCCTTTATTGATATTTTTTAGCAGAATCCTGTATTCATTGTTCTTTTACTAAAAAGCTCTCGCGTTGAGACTTATAAAAATCTTCTGATATAATTATTTAAACTCTTATTTTTATAGAGAAAAAGTAAAAATCGTTTTTTGCCGGTTCATTTTTTCATATATCATGAAATAAAAGGGGGGGGTGTAGACCTTGTAAAAAAATATTTCCCCTATATATTTTTGAAAAAACTATTTCAGAAAATTTTTATCAAAAGGTAAGTAATTCTGGAAATTTTCGTGAAAATCAGACCATTAATTGATTTTTCATAGATTTTTAAAAAAGCCTGTAGTCATGACTTATTTTTGGCTACGTTAAATTTCAATTGATTTAATGTGCAAAAATGTAAACCTTGTTTTTCGTTCATAATTTTCATTATTTCCGTAAGCTGAAAAAATTGTTAAAAAAATCATCAGGATTTTTTTTTAATGTTTCTTCTTTCGAAAATTTTCAAGATAATATTAACATTTATGCAAGTTTCATTGTGTTAAATATAGGGGGGGGGGGTTAAATTTCACAGGGAAAATTGGTGGTACATACTTTTTACCAATTAAAAATTTTCAAAGTTATAAGTGATAAATAACAAAGTTGAAATTTGAAAAGAATTAAAAATAGTGAAAAAGCATTTCAATTTGTCTCTTTTATTTGTTACTAGAAGGGCTACCTGGCGTTGCCCGGGTGAAGGGAGCATCATTATATAAGAGTATAGTTTGGCATATGTTGTTCTATAATATATATCTTTTGGGTACAAATGCAAAATAGCGTGCAAGAGATAATATCATTAGAATCGCATTTTATGTATAAATAGCATTAGATGTCGGAAACTCTGAAGTAGCCTAACCCTAACCCTTATCCTCACGTCTCAAAGGTTTCGAGTTTTTCCGTGAAATGTTATGAAATATAATGCTTTTTATACGTAATCTAATGATATCATTTCTTGCATTATTATGCATTAGAAATGTATATTTATAGATATAAGTAGTAGGCAATTTATTGAAACAAATTATTTTTCACAGATATTCAATTTCAAGAAATGCAATTCAATCATAAGCTGTATATAGTAATTAAGAATAATTAAAAAAGAAGTATCTTGCTTGACTGTTTTGAGCCAGGTTTTCAGTTGACCCCTAAAGGCCTGGGCCCAGGATCAGCTTGGTATCTTGCTTGACTGTTTTAAGCCAGGTTTTCAGTTGACCACCTTGGCGTCTCTTCCATCCCAGAAGTGGGTCAATGGATTCACAGATGATGTCACCAGGTTGTCAACATATACATGCAGGTTTGGGGATCACTTGTGAATTTTTTTTATTTCCCTTGGTACTCCTTTGACAAATTCACCTACAATCTCAAATTGATCTTTCTATCCATGGATCCTGCCAACACTGTCTTAACAACAGCAGTGGTCCTGGAGGGACAGGATCACTGACACAGCAGTCCTAGAGAGAGAGCTCAACTTCTCAGCTTGTGTTCTCTACTGAGACAGTGTCGTCTCTGATTGCTGGGCCATGTCCGCTGGATGAATGATGGAAATCCCGAAGGACATCCTCTATGCAGAGCTTTTGTCTGGTAGGAGACAGATTGGTCACCCCCAGCTGTGTTTCAAGGATGTCTGCAAGAATGATCTCAGGTGCTTTGGTATTGCCCCTTCCAGCTGGGAAAATTTGGCTCAAGACCACCCCCTCGGTGGCAGCAGGCTATCTGTAGCAGACTGTTCATGTCTGAACCACCTGGCATAAAGCCAGGAGGTCCAGAAGAAAGCAGCGGCAACAAAGCACCGGCACATCAATATCTTCAGGGAGGGCCTTCACATGTGACATCTGTAGTCGAGAATGTTTTTTGAACATTGGACTTTACAGTCACAGGAGGGCTGTAATTTTAGGGGCACAAAAACTACATTATAGTCTTCTGGGACTGAAATGCCAATGAAATGAACGAAATCCATGTCTCCTGCCAATACCGTCTTTAACAACAGCAGTGGTCCTGAACATTTCCATTTGTATTACTCAATAATTTAATAAACAACTACACAAAAGATGTGAATATAAACGTACTGTCGGCTAGGGTGTTAGAATACACCAACTGCACCTCTGCAGATGAGTAAGAACCCACAATGGGGCCGCCTGTTGGCCATGAGTGGCAACCCATGATGTTTAAAGATGGAACCCTGGTGGTTGAGTAGTCCATGACTTGCAACACTACACTTTGGCCCTTACTTAGACTAGACGAGTGGTCAGAGAGGCAGATCAATCAGCTGGTCATATCAAGCCCTAGAACCTATATGATTGTCCTGACCCTATTGCCCTTATGGCAAACCCAACTCTTTTTATCATATATGTGCTAGAAGGTGGTAGCTGAGGGTCTTCATTTTCTGGGTATGACGTTAAACTCTAACTGATGGTGAGGTTCCAGTTCTGGAGGTCTGGTGAATGTGGAGCATCCCTTCATCACCAATGCTCCCAGGTCCACTCTGACCCAGAGTGGCAGTACCTGTTAGCGTCTCATCCTTGGGTTAAATAGAAAATTTGTTTACAAAAAAAAATTGAGTTTAAAAAATTTTCTTCCAAACTATCGCTACTAATTTTTCAAAACTTTGCCGGCATTAAATGACCCACTATGGTTGATGTGCCTTAAAACGAAACAAACAAACAATGAACATGATTTCCTAATAGAACAACAAAGATCTGAATGCTATTTGAATAAATCAGGGAATCATAAAAATACTTCCATGAATTAACAAATAGAAAACATTGTTAAAAAAATGTTCAATACCTGATAGAATTTCTGCAAACATCTTATTATAATGGAGATTCGGTGTCTGTCTGTCTGTAACCAAAATTACATCATTGCTTACATCACAATACCCTCAGGAATTGCATAAGTTTATCAATGAGTAATTTATAGTCAAAATCATAAATACATAAAATAAATCTTATTTATCAATGATATCTCTATGAAAATCTCAGATTTGCCTCAAAACAGCTAATGTTATTAGTGCATTTAAAATCTTGCAATGTGTCTTATATATCACTAATAGAAACTTTTCGAATTATTATAGACTTCTTTGCAAATATACAAAGTCATCAGAATTGAAATAACTTTTTAGTTATTAAAAAAAAAGAGGAAAAAGTCAGAATTAACTTTTAACATCCTGTTGAGAATTTTTAAAGTCCAGAGTTCAATTCCTATAAGGATTTATCAAAAAATGGCTAAAAATGGCCTTTTCATTTAAAGTTACCTGTTATTTCCCTTAAATCAAAGACTTCTAAATATATTTAATATTACATTTAAACAAAGGCTTTCTAACTCCAGAGCCCCATTTCCTCTAAGGATTTATACAAAAAAATGGCTAAAAATGACTTTTTCATTTAAAGTAACCTAAACCAAAGACTTCTAAATATGTTTAATATTACATTTAAACAAAGGCCATCATTTGAGGCAGATTAGGAAATGTGACTTCTGTCTGGGTGGAATGAGGTGGTTATAAGATGTTAAGAATTAAATAAATTTTGGAATAGCTGGAAAGAAATTGTTTTTTTTTTTTTCAACATATAAAGAAAAAAACGAGGCGCTCATGGTATATATGGTTATCATTGTAGAATGGACCTGGTGTATTGACAACACCTCTCCTATAAATGGATGGAGCACTCTCTGGCAGCCTTTACATATACAGATGTGTGTATTTATCAATTATATCCCCTCCCAATATGTTGGTGACAATAAAGGTGGTTTAAGAAGCCTGGCTGATGATGAATCAATCAGGTTTCTGTCCGGCTGGAGGTAGCCTGCAAATGTTTAGCCACACTGAAGAGACATGATACGTCAAACACAGTGTCTGTGGATGACTTATATATATATTATATATATATATATATATAATTTATATATAAAACACAAAGATACAGTGTCAAATGCTACTGGCATTCAAGTATGTTACCAAGTAGTAGATATGTAGTTAGCCGGAAGTTAACTCTGAAAGCAAAAATAAAATGACAAAAATAAATGCATTGCATGGGATCGGCGCAGGATTAGAGAGAAAAATATAATATTAAAATGATAATTTTCAACCAATTAGAGGCGTTTGCGCCTAAAAAGAAGTTTATCAAAAAGATCTTTTTGGAGCCTATCTAGATCCATAAATAACAGGTTTTTCGAAGAACAAGACAGAAAGATCAAGCATGCCTGAATGAGTCCACGTCTTTCGTTTAAAAAATATTTGCCTACTGCTGAAGTACTACAAGCTCTCTCTCTCTCTCTCTCTCTTCTCTCTCTCTCTCTCTCTCTCTCTCTCCCTCTCTCCTCTTCTAAATAACTTGACTGCTGATTTGATTTTGAACAAAGACCCTTCTTTCTAAGTTGGAGTCAACTCAACAATTCTTATTATCTTATTACATGAACATTTAAAAAAGCATTTCTGCAGGACTTTTGATCAGTATTCTTGATTATTGTAATTTTTGTTTCATACACATTTTATTTGTTAAATGTTGAGTTTCTTTGTTTTTTCGTCTTTGCACATGTGTCGTTATGGTGTGATGAGTAAATTACCTAAATATATATAACTCTTTACTACTCACCATCCATATGATCCTTCAGGAGTCTTAGTAGACTAGAGCAGGTATCAAACTTTATACAGTCTGGGCGCACTTACAGTACTACAGATATGATAGCACACTGTATACAAAATAGGACTAATATGTGATTAAGTTAACTGTTAAATATATTAAAAAAATAACACATTTAACAAAAGCAAACTTAACATACCTCTATGAAGTTTATTCATTCCTGTGTTAATGAGAAACATGGCTTGATGAGACCTTGCGATTTCTTCAATGTTGGTCTATGTTTGAGAGAAAACTCTCATTTCCTCATCAATGCATTGAAGAGTTCCTCTCTTTTTACACTTAATTTGTTGTGAGGTTTAAAATCCCAGTTCACATAAATATGAGGTGGAAAATTGCAATAAAATAATTTTTCTCAATAAAATTGTTAAAACCTGTGTTTTTATTTAGTTGCAAGAAAAGTAACTTATAACTATCATATAATGTTGCAACGAAACAAGCAGAGTGTTCGTAAAGAAATGGTATAATATAGTAACTTAGTATACATTTGCTTTTCATATCTGGATAGATTTTTCAGGAATACTACAGAGGCACACCTGAAAAAGCTCTGGAGTGCACCAGTGCACCTGGGTCACTGTTTTGAGAACCACTGGACTAGAAAGTCATGTTCATGCTTGCACCCTGTCGGGTGTCTGCAATAATAAAAAAAGAACAAAAAAATGAGAGAAAAAGAACAAAAAGAAATAACAGGAATTGTTTTGCTCGTGCATGAGTTATCTATTTTTTTTTTCTCTCCCCCCCCAAAAAAAATGTTTTTTTCTATCTAATTGATGATTTTCTTCTTTTTTATTTCTTTATCCAGACATACTCATCAAATGCATCAACGACCCTCAAATCAAAAATTTTCACTCAACGTATTTTGTGCAAGACTCTAGCGGGCAACAAATTTATATTCTGACCATTACAAATCCATGCCAAAACAAAGGAGATGGCAATGTAAGAGGAATTCTTATTTCTATACACACTGAAATACTAATATATATATATATATATATATATATATATATTTCAAGAACTTTTCGTCTTACCGATGATGCTTTCAGCAAGAAACGTGTTGTAATACCGTTCCGTAATTAAATAAATAAAAGCAAAAACTTTTATTTGTTTTGATTCTCATTGATATATATATATATATATATAATATATATATATGACAGTTGAGGTTTTGAGTCACACACGGAGCAGTCTCCCATGTCTATAACCTTGCTGATGAACCTAATAGGTCGAAATGTACATTCAGGGATTGACATTTTCTCGATTTGTTTAGCCTTACATTTGAACATATATGCCCGCCTAAAATTCATTAATTATTAACTAATTAATTTTCAAAATTAGGATGACTTCAATTAAGCACATTATCCTCCAAAAAAAATATATATATATATGTAGAAAAATCTTTCTATTTTTCTACATATATATATTATATATGTAAATAAATGGAAATTAATCCGACAGAATGAATTTAACATTTTGAAAAAAACATTAGTAATTTATATCTGCTGACAGAAATCTGTTTCGACGCCTTAGTAAGGTCATCATCAACGAACAAAAAATATGAAAAAGAGAAGGGATAAAACGTTTGAAGAAAATAGGGGGTACAACACACGCTGGAATGCTTGAATTTTTTCAATGCGCATACTGTTTCAAAAATAAACGGTTTTATCCTTCTCTTTTTCATATATTTTTGTCGTTGATGATGACCCTTCTACTAAGGCGTCGAAACAGATTTCTGTCAGCAGATAATATACTAATTGTTTTTTCAAATGTTAAATTCATATATATATATATATATATATATATATAATACTAGCAAAATGGATTAAAAATTGGATTTCTTCCTTTCAACTGAGTTGTGCTGAGATTTCTGTACCCTTTTTTTTAAAAATCACCTCCTTTTAATATTAGTCTTTATGTGTTTGAAAAACTTTGACACAATTTATATCTCTTTCTTCTAATTATCAGCCCAAGAGCAGTCGTGATGACAGCTCGTGTCCATCCAGGTGAGAGTAATGCAAGTTGGATGATGAAAGGATTCTTAGTTTATTTACCATGATTCACCAGATGCACAGGTAAGTTTGTTTAAATATTTATTCTTAGTTAACTCTTAACATCCTATACCACCTCATTCTGCCAGCCAGAAGTCACATTCATTTTCTAATCCAACCAAANTGATAGCCTTGTTGAAATCCACTTTAGTCAATACAAATTAACACTAACAGACTAATAATAATAGTGGGGTCAGAAGTTATCTGCCCTAATCCATTTATTGTACAGGTGAGTTACTTGCCCTTTGACCTTTTGTTTTCAGTTATTGTTTTTAAATAAATTAAACACCTCGTGTTATGAAAAGCAGTTGTAATGTGTTGCCTCGTTAATCCAATGGAAGGTATCTCAATTGGAATATGGCTCAATGAATAACTACGCTTACCAGAGAGAAAAAGGTATGTCTCTTTTTCTGTGGGATTAAGTTTATAAATTCCCAACACGCCTTTGTTTAAATATAACATTAAACATGTTTAGAAGTTTTTATTTTAAGGGAAATAACAGGTAACTTTAAATGAAAAGGCCATTTTTAGCATTTTTGATAAATCCTTATAGGAATGGGACTCTGAACTTAAAAAATTCTAAACAGGATGTTAAGAGTTAAAAGATGAGAGAGCACAGCTTCCCAGCATGTGCTCTCTACTGAGACAGTGCCGTCTCCGCTGGCTGCACCATGCCTGCCAAATGAATGATGAGCTTCACCCATCACATTAGGAAATGTTCTTCCATGGTAAGTTATTAAGTAAGTGTAAGGTTCAAAGTCATAATTGAACATACAACTCCGACACATTTCTGAGACAAAACATTTTATATAATACAGCACATGAATAAACAAGATACATAAACAATAGAAGATAGAATAGGATAGTGTACATAAACATACATACATAAAAGGACTGGAGCATCCGTACATAGAAATCACTTACTTGGAGGGGTGGCCGAAGCCTCACCGAGAAAGGGGTAGACAGTAGTCTAACCCATGTGCTCGTACCGGAGATTTAGCTAAAAGAGGAAGAGAAGTTCAAATAAAGTGCTTAAATACCAGAGGTCCCCTAGTGGGAACAAACGGCAACACCGCAGGAAGATAACTCTTCCTGGCAAAGGGAAGATAATCCCCATATAAGTATTAAATATTTGAAGTTCTTTTTTATATGTTATGCTTACTTTACTGGTTATTTTACTATTAACAGTTTTGCATAAATGTTTGTGCCGATTTCATTAATTACATAATTGGTTGCAACAAAACAACTGCAAAGTGGACTGGGGTATATAAGGAGGGGGTCCATGATAGGTCAATGAAATTTTTGTAGGGGTCTACGAACTTAAAAGTTTGAGAACCTAAAAGGTATTTCAGGACTCTTATAATTGCCCAGTAGTAAGGAAGTAATTTCAGATGAAAGAAGACGAGAACAACAATTAAAGATAAAGAAACATATATTCAAAAGGTACAAAAAGGTTGCAAACTTATGGCGTTTGCTAGCCAGACTTATCTTGGTGAAGAAGGTAAAGGGCGCGCTTGAAAAATGCGACTCGCCTGGTTGACGGCTCCACGATAAGTGACTTTTGTCAAGGGATTTGATTTTGGTGCCAATATAGTATATTGGCAATTCACCCTCTGGTGCCAGGGGAGATAATCTAACTATAATTTTTCCAATAAACCCCTGCTCTAAATAAAGATTATTATTATTATTATTATTATTATTCATCATTGGCAATTCAGTCTCGAAAGACTATGATAAAAGTTTTTGTATGCCCCTGGAGTTGCAGCACCTCCTGTGACTTGAGAATCATTCTCGACCACAGATTTTGCATTTGTAGGTTGTCCCTGTAGATGATGATGTTCCGATGCTTTGTTGCCGTTGCTTTCTTATGGACCTCTTAGCTTCATGATGTTGTATCAGGGTGACTTCTGACATGTACAGTCCTCTATGGAGATTCTGCCACCACCGAGGGCGGTCTTGAGCCAAATTTTCCCAGCTGGAAGGGACAATGCCAAAGCACCTGAGATCATTTTTGCAGACATCCTTGAATCACAGTAGGGGGCGACCAATCTGTCTTTTACCAGATGTTAGCTCTCCATACAGGATGTCTTTCGGGATTATTATTATTATTATTATTATATTATGTGCTAACTAAAATTTGGACTTTTTAGTGTGTAAGATTTCATTATATTTTGGTTGGTTGGCTTATGTGGCCTTCCCACGTGTGTACATAAATGTACCAGACATATTCCGACAAAGGAGTTGAAACGAAGCGTAACAAACATAGACTTTATCACATGATCACGTGGAGAAACATTTATACAGAAATACGTATACAAGTAGAAGACATACAAAGAAGATATAATAAAGAACACATATATGAGATAAGGTACAATATATAAGTATATAGAAGATACATAAACGTACTATAAAGAAGGTAGGACTAAGTCCATAAAAGAAAGTCACTTACTTAGGCTGGCACTTCCCTGATTAAATAGTCAGGGACGCCTAGTCAAACCTGAAGAACAAGGGAAGATAACTCTTCCAGACAAACAGGGGCAGATAATCGCTACAAGTGTTTTCTTTTTTTTTTAGTTTTGGTTTTATTTTCGTTTGTTTGTTGGTGGAAATGTAACTATTTTGTATCAATGTCACTTAAGCGCTTTGCCAGAATTTGTCAATGCATACTAATTTCTGTATCATATATAATATATTATAATATATCTATATATATATATATTTACCCACCCCTCCGCACATGCAGGATGTGACACAAGGTCAATTTCTTAAGCGGAGTTTGACAGATTGGAATTCAGAGTTTTCATTCTCCTAGAAGGGTTGCCTAACCAAGGTTGAAGAGCCCAGTCTACCCTACTATTTACGCATAGCTGGAGGGAGTGTAGTTGGATTCATACCTTTCCTAAGGGTATTAGCGCTATGTGAAATTCAAACAGTCTTGTCCAGGATTTGAACTCAGGTTGACAAGTCCATTTCCTACAACTCTAACCATTATGCCACGCCCTTCCAATATATTTATTATATATAACTTGTTTATTTAATAGTCCCTATCCATACACAGAATAACTAGATATTTTCATAGATTGAGGTTTTGTTTAGTCTTCTTAAATGGTTCTTCTTCCCTGCAGATTCTCAGAGATAATTTTGTCTTCAAAGTTGTGCCAATGTTAAATCCTGATGGGGTCATCATTGGGAATTACCGCTGCTCTCTTTCTGGTCGAGATCTGAACCGAAATTACAAGACAGTCTTGAAAAATACTTTCCCACCTGTTTGGAATATCCGGAATATGGTTCAAAAGTGAGTGTTGTTCTTGTTGCAAACATTTTGGACCATGTGACCTTTAGGCGCCCCTTTTTGATCTTCGATTAAGAAAGGATATGTTTTTCATTTACACCGTCAATATCCAGTTGTTTTAACAGACGATTTTTAGATTTTTTTTTTAAATTATAAAACTAACCCCTAACCCTAACCCTAACCCCTAACAAACAAGCGGATATTGACGGTGTAAATGAAAAACATGTCCTTTCTTAATCGAGATAAAAAAGGGGTGCCTAAAGGTAATATGGTCCAACATTTTTTTTAGTTTCTTTTACTAATTCATTTTTTGTGTCAAAGATTTAATTTTTTCAACTTCTGAGATGAATTACAAGGGTGAGTCAAAAAGTAATGCCATTTCTTTATTTCATGTTTTAAAACTAAGGCCCACGTTGAGACCCTAACGAGGCTCAGAGCAAGAATTCGATGAGTAAGACCCAACTTGCCAATCGACAATGTCTTCCTTCAGTATGACAATGCTCGACCACACGCAAGCATCAGGACAAGGGAGAAAATTCCCTCATTCGGGTGGATAACTTTAACGTATCCTCCATACTCATCAGATTTAGCACTTTCAGACTATAATCTCTTAGGCCTCATGAAAGAGGGTTTGAGAGGCAAACATTATTCCGGTGACGAGGAAGTGAAATTTGCAGTGAAGAAGTAGCTCAAAGAACAGTCAACAGAATTTTACGGGGCAGGGATACATGCTCTCATTCGAAGGTGGAAAATTGCTATTAAGAGAAACGGTGACTATGAGTAGAAGTAGGGATGTGATCAACAGAGTGCTGCATAATCTATGTGGTGGCATAGATTATTGGCAACCCCCTGTATTTCTGCAGGGATGGTCCCTTTCATATCATGGATGGAAAATTACTGACAGGTGAAATCTCGCACGTCACGTGATTTTGAATTAGTTACTCAGTTCCAGCATGGATCTTAAACAAGAAAGGCATTTCTTGCTTAGTTGGACTCAACTCAGCACTGTGTTTTAGTTAGTAAGAAAAGAAACTTAGTTAAGTAAATAAAAGGTTTTTAAAAGAACAGTATGGCGTTGTTGGTTGATGCATGCTTTAGTTAGAAGACCGGCCAAGAAAGAAAATGAATCAAGATGAACAACCAACAAGATAGAATCCAACATGGTGACCATGATGAGAAAGAATAGAACTAGGCAGTCAGATGGCCACGAAGAAGAAAGAAGGTAAGTTATGCATCTCATCTCTATCTGTCTATCTCTCTCTCCTCTCTATCTCTAACACAAAGAACACTTGTGTATATACCCAACATGTGGGTATATAACAAGAGGACCAGCTTCATTTTGATGTATGATACATGTTCTTGTATTGGTAATTATACATGTCCTAAACAAAATGGCATTACTTTTTAAAAGTGGAACATTGCTATTGAGAGAAACGGTGACTATGTTGAAAAGTAGGGATGTGATTCACAGAGGACCAGCTTCATTTTGATGTATGATACATGTTCTTGTTTGGTAATTATACCTGTCCAAAACAAAATGGCATTACTTTTTGATTCACCTATGTGGAGAAGTAGGGATGTGATTCACAGAGGACCAGCTTCATTTTGATGTATGATACATGTTCTTGTTTGGTAATTATACCTGTCCTAAACAAAATGGCATTACTTTTTGATTCACTTATGTGGAGAAGTAGGGATGTGATTCACAGAGGACCAGCTTCATTTTGATGTATGATACATGTTCTTGTGTTGGTAATTATACCTGTCCTAAACAAAATGGCATTACTTTTTGATTCACTTATGTGGAGAAGTAGGGATGTGATTCACAGAGGACCAGCTTCATTTTGATGTATGATACATGTTCTTGTTTGGTAATTATACCTGTCCTAAACAAAATGGCATTACTTTTTGATTTACCTATGTGGAGAAGTAGGGATGTGATTCACAGAGGACCAGCTTCATTTTGATGTATGATACATGTTCTTGTGTTGGTAATTATATCTCTCCTAAACTAAATAACTCACCTTTGTATTTTCAATGAAGCATAATTCTGTCAAATTGATTTCTTTTTAAAATTTCTATTTATCGTTGTTTTATGTTGACAGATTATTGACCAAACGAGAAGTTCTAATTTATTGCGATCTTCACGGACACAGCCGTAAGCAGAATATGTTTATGTACGGTTGTGAGAATCGAGGTAAAAGCAATCAAAACAAGTTTCTACAGGAACGCATCTTTCCTCTTCTGCTCAGCAGAAATAGTCCAGATAAAGTAAGAACTTTTTTTTATTATATTTATATACCAACAGGGCTAGATTTACCAATAGGTATACAGTGATGCTGATAGCTTTTTGATTTAGTGCGTCCTAGGATGCACATATTTGCTTTGAATGAGTCCCCGGGAAAATTTATGGATCCCAACTAAAGCCATCTAACTACTACCTTGTAACCTATCCTGTGTAATTCATTTCTAAGAAATATTGAAATGTATTTACAGTTAGCTTGAAATATTGGATGCACATATTTGCTTTGAATGAGTCCCCCGTCTAACTACTACCTTGTAATCTATCTTGTGTAATTCATTTCTAAGAAACTATTGAAATGTATTTACAGTTAACTTGAAATGTTGAGGGATAAAAAAGAAAAACACTGGGATGCATGGATATGATTTTACTGCATCCTTTTAGATTTTTGTGTGTCAGGGACGCATCTCCGTGCATACCTGTCAGCATCTCTGGGTATAGTAGGTCAATAGGTCTGGTTTAGCTCAGTCGTTTGAGTGTCCGCCTAGGAATCACAAGGTTTCTGGTTCAATACAGGCCCTCGCCAACTCAGCCTTTGAGTAACACATGGATCTGTGTGGTAAAGTGAGGAGCTGATAAGAGGTGTAGCACCCCACCTCAAATGCTAAAATAATCTCCTTGGTCTAGTGCTAGTGAAAAGGCTGATACCGACATTAGGCCGCCCCGCCAACTTACTTTTATAGTAGGTCATTGGCTTAGAGCCCACAGACAATGTTATGAATCTGAAAAAAATTGTATAAAAATCCTTGTATCTTATTGCTTACTAGAAGTGGTTACCTGGCGTTGCTTGGGTAGAGGAGGGATTTCTTTTAAAAGTTAGTATCGCAGATCCATTATTACAGAATCACAAGCTGGATCCTCGCAGGATGCTCCATTAGAATCCCTATGTAAAAAAGACCTTGCATTGATAATATGGAGCATAAAAAAATAAGTAAAAAATGTTCACAGATATTCTGAAAAGAAAAATTAATGTCTCCTATTTAAAATATTAAATACAAAAAAAAATTCCATGACGTTACTATTTAAATTTTATTTCTTAATCATCTTCACAAATATAAATCAGATCTTCATTATATTTGCTCAAAAAGCAAGTTCTGTTGATAGTGAATGTGTATATATATATATATATATATATATATATATATTTTGTTATTAATCGTTTCCTCAAGACCAATGGTTCTCAACCCTTTTTTCACTATGGACCCCTTTTAATCCTATTTTACTGTAGTGGAACTCCTATAGCCATTCAATGTTTTAAAATCCCATTGTATTTTGATAGTTAAATATATTTTGCTTGCCTGGGTCCCAAAAAATGTTATATGGTGCCCGGGGGTCCATATGGACCCCAGTTGAGAACCACTGCTCTAGACAAACAAACATACATACATACATACACACCAACTGTCCTTTATGATATGTATAGATATATAATCTGTAGTCTGGGCCTGTAGTAATAAATGAACACATGCAGTCAGACTTAAGAAAGCTTTATTCTACTTAGAATACAGTTGCAGTTTTCTTGGGAGTTTATATAGTTTCAGAAAGCTATGGAGCTACACAAAGGGGAGGTAATAATAAAACAAGGGAAGTAATTCTCAATTACTTATTACAAAGACAAATAAAAATGTTTTCTTCTCTATTATCTCTGCAGTTCAAGTTTGAATCTTGTAAATTCAAAATAAAAAAAAACAAGGAAGGAACCGGACGTGTGATTATGTGGAACATGGGAATCATAAACAGCTTCACTCTTGAGGTAACACATCAGAATTCTTCAATTCTAATAAGACAAGTCTATCTATTCAGTTCTGATGAGTTTACAAGATCTTTTGAAATTTAAAAACAAAAAACTTTTTTTATTTCCTTTAGGCCTCATTCTGTGGATCTACTTTGGGTAACAAAAAAGGAATGCATTTTAACACTGAAGATTATGAATCAATGGGTCACACTTTCTGTGAAACACTCCTTAACTACTTGGAACCGGACCAGAACAAGGTATTATAGTTTAAACCTTTTTTTGATTTAATTTTTTTTTTTTATTTTGAGGTAAATTTAAAGGTTATTTTAATTAACTCTTAACATCCTATACCGCCTCATTCCACCCGGCCGGAAGTCATTCGTTTTTTTAATCCGACCCAAATGATAGCCTTTGTTTAAAAGTAATATTTGATACATTTAGAAGCCTTTGTTTAAGGGAAATAACAGGTAACTTAAAATGAAAAGACCATTTTTAGCCATTTTTTGATAGATCACTATAGGAATGGGGCTGTGGACTTAGAAAATATCAACTGGATGTTAAGAGTTAAAAGTGAATTAAGCTAATTGTGAGCACAGAGAAACAAGATGAACTTGGAGTGAGTGATAAAGAAAGAAAGAAGGATAGAATTATTGGAGAGAGGAATTTTTTTTCTTGAAAGAAACATTCCCACCATCTTTTTTTTTTTACATTGAAGTTGATGGAGAACACTGAACTTTTCTTTACTTTTTCCTTTTCTTACTTAAATGTATGTTTTTGTTTGATAATACCTAACTTTTATATTATAGTAGAAGTGGCTACCGGCGAAAGGGGTGTATGTGTAAAAAGGTAGTCTTGCGGATCCATTATTGTTTAATCACAAGTTGGATCCTTGCAGGATGCCCCATTAAAATCCCTATGTAAAAAAGACGTTGCATTGATCCAGACAATTTGAAAAGAAAAATTAATGTCTCCTATTTAAAATACTAAATGCTAAAAATTTCATGCCATTATCACTTAAATTTTATTTTTTGATTATTTTCCCTAATATAAATCAAATCTTCATTACTTTTGCTCAAAAAGCAAGATCTGGTGATAGTGAATGTGTATACATATTTACTTTGTCATTGATTATTTTATTTTCATAGTTTTCTCCGGACATACAGATTCACACAACTGCCCTTTATATATGTATAGATTTACTGTCTTGAGTTTTCTTTCTATTGTGTAAGTATTGAAATAACCTTACATAAAACAGATTTTATAATAATCTTTCTGAGCTAAATTTGCATATGTTATTTGCATGTAAGACCCCTCTTTTAATGGGGCCACCTATTGGCCGTGGGTGGCAACACAGGATGCTTAAGGACGGAATCCTGGTGGCTGAGCAGTCCATGACATGCAACACTCCATTTTGAGCCTTACTTTCATTATGGTTGTTATAAATTTAATTTTGCATATCTTTTGTTTGTCTTTTATTAAAAACTAGAAGCGGCTACCCAGCATCGTCTAGGTAGAGAGAGGGGTGTATTGATTTGTTTACTTTTGAGATTTGCAAATGCTGGAAATTTTTAAGTAGAATTCCAATTAGCTCAGTCGGTAGAGCGTTCGGTTAGAAACCACAAGGTTCCTAGTTCGATACCGGCCCTCGCCAACTCAGCGTATGAGTAGCACAGGGATCTGTGCGGTAAAGTAAGGAGCTGATGGTAGGTGTGGCGCTCCACCTCAGATGCTAAAAAAACAATCTCCTTGGTCTAACGCTATTGAAAAGGGGATAGACTCCCTCGCTGACTGGCTGATACCGACTTTAAGCCACCCTGTTGACTTTACTTACTTTTATGTATATTTTGATTTTTAGATATCTTTGAATATAAATCACGTCTTCATGATTTTTGCACAAAAAGCAAGAACTGATGGTATTTATTGTGTATATATATTTACTTTGTCTTTAATTGTTTTATGTTCATAGTTTTATCTGGACATACGAACATACATACCAACTGCCCTTTATATATGTATAGTTATTTACTAAGCTTAGCTTAGATGTGGTACAAAGCCAGATTATGGGGCACCCAGTGAGAATCAAACTCACTAACAATGGTCTGCAAATCTAGATTGCTAACCATTACACTATGTAAAGTGCTTCCTTTATATATGTATAGATTGATTTGTTTTCTATAATTAGAAAATAACAAAAATGAAAGCTAAAATTCTAAAATGGCAGTTTAACTCTTAATGTCCTATACCACCTCATTCCACCCAGTCAGAAGTCACATTCATTTTCCTAATCCGCCCCAAACGATAGCCTTTGTTTAAATGTAATATTAAACATATTTAGAAGTCTTTATTTTTAGGGAAATAACAGGTAACTTTAAATGAAAAGGCCATTTTTAACCATTTTTTGATAAACACTTAGAGGAAAAGGGCTCTGAACTTAGGATGTTAAGAGTTAAAAATTAGCTCAAGAAAAAAAAAAAAATGTCCAAAATGTGTTTTTATTTTTATTTATGTTTTTAAATCAAAATTTTGCTTGTTTTGTTTTTTTCAGTTCACTTATTTGTCAATGGAATTGAAGGAACATTTAAGATGCAGCATTCTATCTAAATGGCAACAGAAAGGAATGTGTGTTGATGATGTCACAATTAGTAAAGAAGACATGTTGATTTCTGAATCAAGGTAACATCTATTAATAATGGAGATTCAGTCTCTATTTGTCTGTAACGAAACTACATCACTGCTTATGTCACAAAACCCAAAATCATCAATACATAGAATAAAGAACAATTAATATTAATAAAATAGATAAAAGCTGTTTCTTATAATTATTAAAGAAGACATGTTGATTTCTGAATCACGGTAACATCATTTGCTATAATCATAACGATCAAATTTAACGGTCAATTTACTGTAATTATGACCACCCTGTCGGCTGGGGTGTTAGAATACACCCACTGCACCTCTGCAGAGGGGTAGGACTCCCCAAATAGGGCCACCTGTTGGCCATGGATGCTGACCCGTGATGCTTAAGGATGGAACCCAGGTGGCTGAGCAGTTCATGACATGCAACACTCCACTTTGGCCCTTACTTGGAGAAGCCTATTGCTTTTATGACAAGCCCCAAACATTTTTATCATATGGGTGCTAGAAGGCAGTGGCTGAGGGTCATTATGTCCTAGGAATAATGTTAAACTCTATCTGATGGTGAGGTTTCAGTTTTGGAGGTTTGGGGTATGTGGAGCACCACTTCATCGTCATTGCTCCCTGGTCCACTCTGACCCGGAGTTGTAGTACCTGTTAGCATCCCATTAAATAGAAAAAAATATGTTTATAAAAAAATATGAGTATCCATTAAGAATGAATTTATTTCAAAACTTTGTCAGCATTCAATGACCCACTGAGGTTGATATGCCGTAAAACAAAACAGAAACATGTAATTATTAGAAAATTAGCCAGAAAAAAAGAATAAGAATCACAGAAAAAAGGTTCTATTACACCCCAATTAGTAGTGCCATCTAGTGGCAAGTCCTGGCAGCCACTAGGGAAGATAACCCTTTTCCATTATCAACCTCATCTCCCAAAGGAAGACAATCGCTACAAGGTTATGCTGTTATATAACCATACCCATATTGGGTATGAAATAAAATGAAGTATTTTATATGCGTGTATGGTTTGCAAATGGAAAAATGGACAAGAAGTTGTGTTGTAAAATCGTTTATTAAAAATAAACAATTGTTGAATATGGACATGGTAGTCGTTAGAGGATTAGTAGTAATCTCCTTTTGCTTCTTGGTGGAATGTGGTAGACGTGGGTATGTCAGGAATGGCCCAGGGTCGGTAGGTGCAGTGGGTTTGAGTTGGTATGGTAGTGACTTGAGTTGATGGGGTTCGTTGGTAAGGCTGATGATGATACTATTCACTTAGGTTTCGCCCGAAGTGTTTGGGTAAGAGAAGGTAAGGGGTGTTGGCCGGCCGTGATAGTTGATGATGGTTGTTGGTGTGGGGGTGAAGGTCAGTGCTGGTTCTATGCTATGCGGAGAGTGAGGTTGGTAGGGTAAGTGCGGGTGAGCGTAGCGGTGGTTTCGACGTATTCACTTTTATCTCGCCGGCCACGACATTCATGGGTCGGAGCCCTACGGTCAACTGCTGGTGTTATTTGAGGTGGGGTGGTGTTGATTGGGGCAGTGACTTGGGTGTGGGGTGCAGCAGTGCTGAGTTGGTAAGGGTAAACGCGGGTGTGCGTTGGTCGAGGTTTCGACGTATTCTCCTTTATCTCGCCGGCCGCGACATTCATGGGTCGGAGCCCTCCAGTCAACTGGTTTGGTCTTCAAAACGCCAGCCCTATATACTGACGGGTAGGCTCCAGAAATGGTTTTGGAGCATTTGGCGGGAAGGCACCCCATTGGTCGAAAATCCGGATTCCGTTCACAATATTATTTTTTGTTGTTTTGGAATTCCTTTCAAGCGTAACTCAATCCGAGCCTATGCGCAGAACTGCGTCAATTTGGTCACTTTGTTTTAGGGTACCGTTGAGTTAACTTCCGCTGGTAGGCGTCTGTGACTCGTGTTTTGTTTTGCTTTGTTAGCGAGTGGATATATTATGTATAAGGATTGTAAAATCATAACAGATATCTTATTTCTGATATAACAGGTATATATACAATGAGTTCTTTTAATAGAGAGAGTAAGAGTATTTACAGGTTTCAAAGGAGCTCTTATTTCTCCGTAGTTGTAGGCAAATTGTCGGACAAAGAAGACAAACACACAATGGAATTTTAATACATGTATTGACAAATAATACAAGAACTTGTTGCAAATTTTATTGGTATTTGCTACCAGACTTATCTGAGTTAAGTAATTTTCTTGGAGTATGGTGATAACAGGGGTATTCTGTTGCTTGTTGGAAAGTTGATAGGATGTTTCTTTGGATGTTTCTTGTTCTTCCTGGTAACCGGTTCAGTGATAAGTAATGGGGGATGCTATTTAGAAGCTTCTCGCCCTGGTAACAGTTCCTTAAATGACGGAGAATGGGCCCTTTTCAAATAGACTATTTGGTCTTCAGCCTTCTATAGTGTGCTTTTATGCCAGCCTGTGGTCTGTGGACACAATGCCTTTGAAAGTGTGCTGTGAAAATATGCCTCCGTCCAGGTCAACGGTCCTTAGAAGTAAGCCCTGTTTTTGGGCTAAGGGATGAATGAAGTGTAGGGACCGCTATTTATGCGACTACCCTCAGTGGGTGCTCTGTGATAAGTGAAGTTTTTGGTATTGGCGCCAACATACGATGTTGGCGATTTTCCCCCTAGCGGCAGGGGGAGATAATTAACTATGGAATTTCCAATAAGAGGGGAGAGAGAGTATCAGAGAGGTATTTAGACGATGCATAACTTGTTACTTTTTCTTTCTTTGGCCATTTGTGATCTCTAGTCGTCTTCTCTATTCCAAACCTCCGAGTCGCCATGTTGGATTATATCTCTTCTAGTTTGGTTTTTCTTGTTGGTTCTTCATCTTCTTGCTTGGCCGGTCTTCTAGCTAAGGCATGTTCAATTATTTAACAATGCCTGTTGCCTTTTTAAAGCTTTTATTTAACTTATCTTACTAATTGACACATCGCGCATGAAGATGAGTACAGCCACCCAGAATACGTCTATTCTGGGTCACATCCCGGCTGCAACTGAGGATCTAACTAGTTCTCATGTGATTTTTGGTTTTCCCACCTCTGGGATCAAAGTTTCCCAACGGTCTGTAACTTTCCATTCGGGCTCTTTGTATTTTCGCTACACAGTGTTGTCAATAATCTATGCTACCATAGATTATGCAACAATGCAACCAGAAAGAAAAAGAAAAGAGTTCTATTCTATTAATATCTTCTTTATTCCGACATGATATTTTAAATTAAGAGAGTGCTATTGCCATTGGCTGGAGGTCAGGTGACCAGTACTATAAAACTATGGTCATCAGGAGGCGAGGTCATTTGCTGAGGGGGAAGGGTCGAGGTTTGATCAACCCCGATTGGTCCCTTGGGTGAGGAAATTCGTTGTTGAAAGACCAGAAATTTCCAATGATCCCAAGGATATAACAACGCTGATGACTTCCCCCTCAATCATCTTATAGATGTATTTTTACAACATATCTTCTTTATTCTGACATGATATTTTTAAATATTTTGTTGTCTCTTCTTTTTTGTTCAGTGATGCCGGCTCTGATAGTTCAGATACAGATGAACCACAAGAATGCTTTCAACTACACCAGGTAAGCCTCTCTTTTCAAGATTTATTAATAACTCTTCTCTTTCATAAAAACATCATGAACATGTTAATCCCTGCTGATGAGAAAACCCACTAGTTTGTAAGTAACTTAAAAAGTAAAGTAAGAGTGGCTTATCGGTATCAACCAGACAATGAGGGAGTCTATCCATGGTACTAATGTACAATAGCATGTTAGAGATAATATCATTAGAATTGCATTTTACGTATAAATAGCATTAGATGTTGGAAACTCCCAAAGTAGTCTAACCCTAACCTAACCCTAGCATCTCAAAGGTTTCAGGTATTTCTGGGAAATGTAATGCTTTTTATGCATAATCTAATGATATTATCTCTTGTGTCCTATAGTGCATAGTACCTTATCCCCCTTTTCAAGTGAAAAAGGGATAGACTCCATCATTTACCCTAAACTTAACCCTAGTGTCTCAAAGGTTTCGGGTATTTCCGGGAAATGTAATGCTTTTTATATGTAAAAAAAAAAGAAAAAAAGTAAAGTCGTTAAATAACAACGCACATAAGTAAAAAGTAAAGTCGTCGGGGCGGCCTAATGTCGGTATTAGCCATACAGCGAGGGAGTCTATCCCCTTTTCACTAGCGCTAGACTAAGGAGATTATTTTTGGCATCTGAGGTGGAGCGCCACACCTACCATCAGCTCCTTACTTTACCGCACAGATCCCTGTGCTACTCATACGCTGAGTTGGCGAGGGCCGGTATCGAACTAAGAACCTTGTGGTTCTTGGTCTGACACTCTACCAACTGAGCTAAGCCAGCCCATTAAATTTTTATATGTAAACTAATGATAATATCTCTTGTGCCCTATCATGCATATGTACCCTATCCCCTATTTTACTAGTGTTAGAGCAGGGAGATTTTTTTCTTCTTTCCTTCATTCCCTCTGCCACTTTTTGTCCCCTTCCTTCATTTTTCAGGTTTGATCAAAATCCTAAAATTTTTCTTTGTATTTCAGTTTCATAAAAAGAAAAAATTGAAGACTAAAACACAACGAGACAAAAAATTGAAGGTAACAAAATTTTTATTTATTAATTATCTTTCTGCTACATGGATTTTTGCTACAAGATCGTCTGCTGGAATTGTACTTTTTGTAGGGTCACTTCATTTTCAACATTTATATTTTTAATTTACCAACACCCTTTGCACGAACAGGATGTGACACATGTTCAATTTATTAAGCAGAGTTTAATAGGTTTGAATTCAGAGTTTTCCTTCCCCTAGACTGGTTGCCTAACCAAGGTTAAAGAACCCAGTCTGCTCTGCTATTTACCCATAGCTGGAGGGAGAGCAGGTGGATGCATACCTTACCCAAGGGTATTAGCACTATATGAAATGTAGACAGCCTTGTTTAGGATTTGAACTCAGGTCGATGAGTCCAAGTCCTACGACTCTAGCCATTACACCACACACTTCCTAGTTATTTATTAAGGGATAATTCCATGTCAAATCATCCAGAAAAAAGTAAAATTGTCACCCACATCCTTCAATATTTCTGAAATTTTTTCCAGGTGTGGACTATGTTAACATTAAACGATCCCCAAAATTTGAGCTTCCAATTCCAAAAATTGGCCGGAAGCTCTAGAACTCATTTTACAGACAAAAATAGGTTTCAAAAAAGTTGCCATTTTCCCATTTCCCATTTCCCCCTCAAATTTGGAGAGCTACAAATCAACATAACTCCGCCAATTTTTGGAATTGGAAGCTCAAATTTTGGGGGATTGGCTAACTTTATCATAATCCACACTTGGACAAAATTTCAGAAAAATTAAAGTGGGTGGGTGACATGGCCTGGATGATTTGAGATGGAATTACCCTAAGGTTAGCTTAGTTGCAGCACAAGGCCAGCAGAAGTATGGGTCACCCAGTAAGAAACAAACTCAGCAACAATGGTCTGTTAATCTAGTTTGCTAACCATTACACCACGTGAGGTGCCCAAGCATTTATAGTTTTATATTTATCTTAACTAGTTCTTCCTTCATTCATTTTTTTTTTTTTTTTGTGAATTTTATTTAATGCTAAATGCATACATTTAAAGCCTTAGCATATAGTTCAGAAGTTGTTTTTTTTTTTCTTTCTTTCTTTTTTGTGCCCTCTTAGAATATTTTGAGTAGGAGTGATTCTTATAAAAAGTTGATTTTTTGGTAATCTGAACATTAGCTACATAAATGAGAGTAACTCTCCTTGTTTGTTTCACTTTGAGGAAGCCATGTGTTTTGGTCAGCCATTTTCATTTCACCTTAAATCTGAACTGAAAATACGAATTTGTTTGTTTTAACACAAAACTTTGCATGTTTTAACACGAAAATATCATAAAATGTGTTCTTAATAACAATTAAGTTCATTTCAAATAAGCGAAAGCACAATTAAGAACACATTTTATGATATTTTCGTGTTAAAATATGCAGTTGTATTGATTCGAACAAATTCGTATTTTCAGTGTAGGTTTATGGTGAAATGAAAATGGCTGACCAAAACAAATGACTTCCTCAAAGTGAAACAAATAAGGGGAGGTTACTCTCATTTATGTAACTAATGTTCAGATTACTGATTTTTTTTTTTTTTTTATTAGAGTACACTGTGTTACTTTCAGTCATTTTTGAAGATGATGGAAATAAACATTGAAATATTTCTTTTTTTTTTTCTTTTTTTAAAAATTATACCCCACTTTCTTGTTTTTTAATCAAATATTGATTACTTTCAAGCATTCCTTTCAGAAATATTTCAAAATTGTCAGATGAATTTGTTTTTATTTTTTGTTTTTTATTTAATAATTTGTTTTTTGTTTGTTGTAAAATTTTTATTTTTTTATTTCAGGGGTCAAAGTCACCTGAAAAGAAAAACAAACAAAAAAAGGTTTTTTTAAATTTATTTTTATACACACTCCTATTTCATTTCATTAGTCTTTCTGGACCATATGACCTTTAGGCACCCCTTTTTGATCTCGATTCAGAAGGACATGTTTTTCATTTACACCGTCAATATCCAGTTGTTTGTTAACAGACGATTTTTAGAGTTTTTTTTTTAAATTATAAAACTAACCCCTAACTGTAACCCCTAACAAACAACTGGATATTGGCGGTGTAAATGAAAAACATGTCCTTCTGAATCGAGATCAAAAAGGGGTACATAAAGGTCATATGATCCATCTTTCTAATATAATATATTTCATTACATTGAAGGTAATTTTTTGATGCTGTCGTCCCAGCCTCCTGCCATAAAATATGCTAGGTGGCGCCTGCTGAAAAAATTACCAATGCTAGTATAGCAGTTTGAAAATGTTTTTATCAATGAATTAATACAATAGAAAAACAATATTTTACAGCCTCCCCCCAGGTGTTTTTTTGACAAGTAAATTTAAATATTTTACCCCCCCCCATTTTAAAATATATTTTTTTTAAATATTAAAATTCGAAGGCAATACAATGTGTATAAAAAATAAAGACAAAAAGATGTTTTTTATGTCTTATTGATTTCGAAGCATAAACTTCATCATCAGAGTTTATTTTCAAAAATGACGTGCTTATGTTTTTATTTGTGTGGTTATAATTTCTCTTCTTATTTCCTTTTCCTCTCCTTTTTTTTCCTCTCTTTCTTCTTCTCCTCCTTTATTAATGAAATGGGCGAATAACTGTAATTTCTTATTTCTCTATTTTTAAAAAAATTTTTTTTTTTAAGTTTGTGGAGAACAAATATTCTTAATATCGGCTGTCATCCGATCAAATGTTGCAAGTATGTTGCCAGTGTGTAGACATGTCAAAATTCAAAAACAAATGTCAATTTCTTTTTAAATAAATACGATCGAGTTTCAAAAATAAAAACAATCAGTTAAATCGAACTTAACTTGTATTTGTTTAATGTATTGAGTGTTTGGTTAAATCAAACTTAACGGACCACTGTATGTCACCCCGTCGAAAGAAAAAAATACTAAAAATCAGGGAATTAACCAAATTTAATTAAATTTTTACAGCGTTGATATATTAATGAATAAAAGATATAATTCACCAGTTATTTTATTTAAAACCTTTTACATATTTTCAGGTCAGTTAATTTTGAATCACGTATCTTTGAGGCGTAAAACAGATTCTCAAAGATACATAGTTCAAAGTTAACTGAACTGAAAAAATGTAAAAGTTTTTTAAAATAAAATAACTGGTGCATTATACCTTTTATTCATTAATATATCAACACTGAAAATTTCATTAAATTCAGTTAATTCCCTGATTTTTGGTATTTTTTTTTTTTGGCGGGGTGACATACAATGGTGGAATTTAGGTCCATTAAGTTAAATTTAACCAAACAATCAATACATTAAATAAATACAAATAAAAAATCAGATTATTCAGATATTCTTCTTTTTTTTTTTAATTCAAAACAAATGATGACAGCATCCAAAAATTACCACATTATGCCTGGAGGGTGCATATTCTTACTAGTACTAATAATTTGCACACAAGTTATAAGCTTTCAGGTTATTTCCTATAACTCCTACCTAAAAAAATAGGGGGAACCACTCTGAATATATTTTATCTGTTAATTAATCTACCCATTATTTTCCCATTAAACTAAACCTAACCCTGTCTTCTTTTTTCCTAGTAGATCAATAAATAAATAAATAATTTATCAGTCAATCTGAGTGGTTCCCTATTTTTTAGGTTGGAGTTATAGGAAATAACCAGCTTTCATTTTTTTTTTTTTTTACTCTGATTACCAGAAACAATTGATGGAAAGCCGAGACAAGGGAGACAACAACCAAAGCCAAGTTAGACTACCATCAACACCCTTACTAGGTAAATAATTACTCTTCAATGTTTTCTTTTCATGAACTTAAGATCTTGAATATCATCATCGTCATTATGTCTAATAGTAGCACGAATATCCATGACAATCTCTCGCCAACAGTCCCTATGGACTGTTTCGTTTGAATTAAGGAACTCTTTTTTTTTTTCTTTTTTTTTCTTCCAAAGAGAAATTAATAAAAATGGCTATTTTTTTATATATTTTTTTTAAATGGCTAGTTTTTAATTAATGTATACATTCTAATGGTTCTTATTTTGATGAATGAATTGGACCATATGACCTTTAGGCACTCCTTTTGCGATCTTGTTTCATAAGGATATTTTTTTCATTTACACCGTCAAAATCCGGTTGTTTGTTAACATGATTTTTAGAGTTTTTTTTAATTATAAAAACTAATTATATAAAACTAACCCCTAACCCCTAACCATAACCCCTAACAACCAGATTTTGACGGTGTAAATGAAAAAGATGTCCTTGTGCAACGAGATCGCAAAAGAGGTGCCTAAAGGTCATATGGTCCAATGAATTTTGCTCTAAGCTGAGATATATCGTTTTAAAGTTAATTATTTTTAAAAAATGCAATTTTTAAATTATTCATTTGAAATTTTTTAAAATAAGCAAGTTAACAGTACATCTAAATTTTTCAATTTTTTTTTTTTATTTTTGCAGTAAAAGGATCTTCACAATCTTTCAAATGTCAAATTGGAGAAACTAACAAAAAACCCAATTCCAAAGGGTCACAAAAGAAACAATCCCAATCGAGTAAGTAATTTGTTACTTAACCCTTAGAACTCTGAGCAGTCCATCGACCATAGGCCTCTCTCACCCTTAGGGATGCTGGCTTGAAAATACTGAAAATCTAAAACGTAATCTTTTTTAACCATTTTACAGGCTGTTAAAGAACATGTTACAACATTCTACAGTCCTTCCAAAAACATGTCAATAGAAGGTGTGAGACAGAAATCAGATTTACTTAGTGTTATTTCCTATAAGTCTTACATAAACCAAGGAGAAACCACTCGACTGATAAATTATTTTATTTTCCCATTAAACTAACACTAAACCCTAACCCTAACCCCATCTCTTTTTCCTAGTAGATCAATAAATAGATAAATAATTTATCAGTCAAGGAGGTTACTCTTATTTATGTAACTAATGTTCAGATTACCAATAATTCACAGGCTACCTATGAATTATGTAACATCTGTCATGACCCCTGCAATGAACCCTGCTTGTGTTATTTACAATATTTGATATCATTAATCTTTGGTTTTTATGGATTATTATTTTTATTAAATGCATTTAAGCACATCTCTATATTTATTTACTGGCATCAATAGATCAAAATTTAGAAATAATTCTTTTTTTCTTTAATGGAAGATTTGTCTCCTTTGAGTAGATATTTCATTTAACACAAGGTAATCTGAACATTAGCTACATAAATGAGAGTAACTTCCCCTTGTTTGTTTCACTTTGAAGAAGCCGTTTGTTTTGGTCGGCCATTTTCATTTCACCGTAAATCTGCACTGAAAATACAAATTTGTTTGAATCAATACAACTGCATGTTTTAACACGAAAATATAAAAAAAAGTGTGTTCTTAATAACAATTAAGTTCATTTCAAATAATGTGCAAGCACAATTAAGAACACATTTTATGATATTTTCATGTTAAAACATGCAGTTGTATTGATTCAAACAAATTCTTATTTTCAGTGTAGAGTTACGGTAAAATAAAATGGCTGACCAAAACAAACGGCTTCGTCAAAGTGAAACAAACAAGAGGAAGTTACTCTAATTTATGTAGCTAATGTTCAGATTACCTAACACAAATACTGAACAGATTTTGATCCCTTGCTTAGGTCATTGAAAATAAAAAAGAAGAAAAAATGTGTTTAATGGCATTTTCTTGTCCTGTTCCAGATCCCCGTCTCCTCTGAAATTCGTTGCGATAAGAAAGAAAATAATTGGCAAATTAAAACTTGTACAAAGTGTGCGATAAAAGATTTCAGTGAGATTTTGCAATTTTCATTTTAATATTTTCTTCTCTTTCATTTTTTTTTGTTTTTTTTTCCATTTAAAACATTTCAATCATTCAACTTACTATATATACTCGCGGTTAGGTTGCACCCCAAATTTGTGGTTCTCAAAGAGGGTATTTGCAGATGATCTGTGTAATAGTTAGAAATAAGTTATCTCCCTTGCCTCAGAACTCTTCAGTGACATCACATCAAGAAATGAAAATAATTCACTACCTTCTTTTCTCATATATCTTCAGTCAGCACACACGTATGTATTATCCGTCTCAATAAAGTCTTGAATCAGACAGCGTCTTTGTTATCCTGATTGTCTTTCAATATATTACAACCTGCAGATAAGTTGCATTATAAATTGGCTAGTTACACGACCTATTCTAACAAAAAACTTATCAAATATTCACCTTTATTTAAAAACTTTGCTTACAATATTGGATCTAGAATACTTTGCCATAGACTATGATGCACATGCAAACATAGAAATAAGGGTTGAATTTCTTAGTACTATAATTATAAATGAGCCAGATGTGGTGATTCAAGCCATGAGTGTAGACAGACAGGAGTTAAAATAGAAAACACATGAACACAACTTAGAATTCAAACAACTTGTATTATCATACGTAAAGAAATAACAATTAATTACTTGCAACTAAGTTTTGTCTGCAGTAATGATTATATAAATAACACAGTCCACTAACTGAGTTCCTGAGGTAGGTGAATTATTGAAGCCCTTGCTACAGCTCTGTTCACTGGATGAATATAAGAGACGCCTGTGTTCGGGGAGGCTGATCAGAAAGGAAGAATTTGTCTCTTTGGTTTTGCCGCTAAAGAATGCCAGCCTGTGATTGGTTGGTTGATAGTGAGGCTCGTAGAACAAGGACGATAACTCTACCTCAGATATTTTTATATAGATAAAAAAAAAGCCTTACAGTCAATTTGGTATCAGGTCAGTTTAAAGCAATGAGTCAGTAGGAATCTTTGATATATATATTTTGTCTATACGAAAAGCTTTCAAATCCATATTGTGTGTATTTCGCGTCATTGCAATCACTGATTGTTGCATCTTAATGATAAGTTTCGCAGCCATATAGGAAGACAGTGTGAACAAGAGTTGGTAGATTTCAAGGTGTAGATAATATTCTGTTTGCATAAATTAAAAAAAAAAAAATACCAAGATAAACAAGAGTAAAAGAGAGTTTTTGCATTATAAAAATATTCAAATCAGATTTCCATTACAATATATTATCATATATACTCGCGAATAGGTCACACACCTAATTTGTGGTTGACCCGCTGATAGGTTGCATTATAATCTGGCTAGTTGCACAACTTATTCAGACCATATGACCTTTAGGCACCCCTTTTTGATCTCGATTCAGAAGGACATGTTTTTCATTTTCACCATCAATATCCGAGCATTTGTTAGGGGTTAGGGTTGGGTTTAGGGGTTAGTTTTTTGTTTTTTTTAAAGTCTAAAAATCGTCTGTTAACAAACAACCGGATATTGACAGTGTAAATGAAAAACATGTCCTTCAGAATGAGATCAAAAAGGGTGCCTAAAAGTCATATGGTCCCCTATTTTAACATAAAACTTATATATATATATATCCACTTGTTTTAAGACTTTACTTACAAATATTAGATCTAGAACACTTTAACATAGACTATGAATTGCAAGGTTCCTGGTTTCATACATCATTGCAACTTCGTAACTTAATAATAAATAAAAATTAAAGTAGTGCTGTTTTACATTTACTAGTACAAAATAAAAAAAACACCCTCTGGGCGATGTAAAAATAGATTTTTGAAACATATTGCCTGAGGGTGGGAATAAAAAAATTCAACGTCAGCGAGTTTGTACCCTAAATAAGTAAAATCATCAAATTCATTAAGGATTAAAAAATTAAAAAATTTGAAATGTAAACTTTAAATATGTATTAAAATAAAACAAACTATATATAGATATATAATACCAGTCATGTATTTATTAAAACTTGTTTTAAAAAACAATGAGGACTGTCTAATGTTGCATGTTCAAATTTTGAATAAAAAAATATGTAAAGATGTTGTAACTCGAGTATCATAGTTAACAGAGAAATAATAGGAAGAAATACAATGAGTATCAAGGATAGGGGAAAAGGTTTACTAAGCAAAGATACAAGGCGAACAGAGTAATTAGCTATTGCTAGGTTGAATTAACAAGTCCAATGAAATCTCATTGTTCTCTCTTCTGAGGTTTCGTCAGACATTATTTATAGAAAAAACAAAAACAATTCCATTCTCATTATTTAGGTACTATATGTCAAAAGATATTCAAAGCCTCATTTGATATTTCCTATTAACTGTGAAATTAATTCAACTCAAAATATCCTTCCTAAATAAATATTTTCATTTGTATTATTATTTATATTTTAAAGACAATTACAATGCAGTCTTGTGTGTTTATATATATTTATTTAAATAATTATAAACACACAAGACTGCACCCATTTCAAAAACAGTCTCTGAAGATGAAGATACTTCAAAATTGATTAGACATTGGACACTATTTCATACGCATTGTAATTGCTCTTTAAATATAATAATAATATACTTAAAAATAATATACTTTATAATAATATACTTAAAAATTGTAATTGCCTTTAAAATATAAATAATAATATACTTTACTTAACAATGCTTCAAAGCAAATTATCAAAAATACTATTATCCCTACGCCTTGGCAAGGCTGAATTTGTGATTAAACTTCCAACAGGCTTCTAACCACCAAGCTTTCAACACTCACTGGACACACGACACAGGTCTGTCTAGTAGTGATGCATTTATATTGACAAGTTGATTTGGCGTGTTTTGTGTGTGGCTGCCGGTGGCCTAGGGGTAGAGTCTCTGACTCTGCATTCTGGGTTCTCCAGTTCGATCTCTGTCGGGGAAATCGTAGGTATACACTGTTGATGAGACCTAATAAGGTCGAAACAGCTGTACAGTGTTCCACATGTCGCACCTGGTATTTGCCGAGTTTGCTTGTCATGTAATTGTATAATTATACACATTGTAATTGGCTTTAAAATATAAATAATAATATACTTTACTTAAAAATGCTTCAAAGCAAATTAACAAATACTATTATTTTCATTTGTGTTGTGTGTTTTTGTTTTAAGCTTTTAATGTTGAAATATGTTGGAATATCATTTTTATAGTAAGTGCATGATCTTAAACTAGCTCACAAAAAAAAAAAAAATATATAATATTTTTTCCAACAGTTTTTATCCTTCTTTCTCTCTTCTGAAAGTTTCTCTCCTCTCTCTCTTTCTTTATCTCTCAATCCAAGTTCGTCCTGATTCTTTGTGTTCACAATTAACTCACATTCATCTTTGTCAAGAAACAGTCTCTACTGTCTCTTTCCTTTGTCTTTTATACATGTTGTCACTCTGATCATTTTAGGTATTACAGAAACACAAATAAAGATGTATTTGCTTTTGTGTTGAAAGTTTTTTCGGTTATTTCCTATAACTCCAACCTATAAAAAAGGGGAACCACTCTAATTGACTTATTTATTTATTTATTGATCTACTAGGAAAAAAGAAGACAAGGTTAGAGTTAGGGTTAGGTAGGGTTAGCGTTAGGGTTTAGGGTTAGTTTAATGGGAAATAATGGGTAGATTAATTAACAGATAAAATCATTCAGAGTGGTTCCCCTTTTTTTAGTTTGGAGTTATAGGAAATAACCGTTTTTTGTTTAGTGTGTTGCTAATATAAGCAGTGATGTAGTTTTGGTTACAGGAATAATTAAGACCAAATCTTCATTATAATAGATGTATATCCGACTGCACTTTTAATCTGGACTTTATCTGATGATTTCTCTTTGTGATTTTAAATTTCAGGTACATCTAACGATGGAAACATGACAAATGAATAAACAAATCCTTTTCAGTGGACATCTGTGATGCCAAAACAGAGACATTACTTGCATCTTACCTGAATAATCTTGGAGTAATAAAGAAAGGAAAGAAAAAGGTAAGCTTTAAATTTTCATCATTCCTCAAATGATAAAAAATATAACATGATTATTATTGTGGGTGACGACCCGTGATGCTTAAGAAAAGAACCCAGGTGGTTAAGCAGTCCATGACTTGCAATACTCCACTTTGGCCATTTCTTGGGCAGACAGGCAGTCGGAGAGACCCTTTCTGGTCCCGTCAAGCCCTAGCACCTATATAATTTTCCCAACCCTGTTGCCCTCATGGCAAGCCCCAACCCTTTTCATCATATGGGTGCTAGAAGGTGGTAGCTGAGGGTCTACTTGTCCTGGGAATGATGTTAAATCTATCCGATGGTGAGGTTCCAGTTTTGGAGGTCTGGGAAGTGGAGCACCCCTTCATCACCATGCTCCCTGATCCACTCTGACCCGGAGTGGTAATACCTGTTAGGGTCCCATTTATGGGTTAAATAGAAACATGAGTTTATAAACAAAATGTGATTATCCATCAAGAATGAATTTATTTCAAAACTTTGTCGGCATTAAATGACCCACTGTGGTTGATATGCCATAAACAAAACTAAACTAAACCATGATTATTATCATTACTAGTAAGAATATGCACCCTCCTGGTGCAAGTATTTAAGTTTTAATGTAATTAATCTTTTTGGATTAAATCCTTCACCTTGTTATCATATGTTTGGTAGATATACAAGGTGTGTCATAAAAGTATCAGGGTTTTTTTTTGTACTTTTATGACACACCTTGTATTCTGAAAAAATTAATGTTCCTTCATTGTTCATTTCTATTTTGGTAAATACAGCTTCATCTCGGCACTTTTAATGACACACTTGTATCTGAAAAAAATTAATGTTCCAGTCATTGTTCATATTCTATTGGTAAATACAGCTTCACATCACTGCTTATGACACACCTTGTATTTCCAGACACCTTCAAGTATCTGTCATTTGTAACAATTTTTAACAATCCTTGAAGTGAATGTTATGAAATAATGAAATTTATTGTGTACAGTGCTCAGGTGCACCACAACTCATCAAAGTCTCATGTCAAGTACACAGAATAATTGTATTAATGTCAGGAACATGAACAGTTTACAGTAGTAATATGCATGTGCGTGTGTGCATATGTGTGTGGAGAGGGGTATCAGGTATAGTGTTGGCGGACTACAGGAAGCATGGAGGCTTTGAAAGATTCAGTGCTTCGGAGCCTACAACAGACACGGGAAGCTTATTCCATGCCTCAGCAATTCTGAGTGTCAAAAAATGTTTCCGAAAGTCACATGAGCAGTGCTGTTTTCTGACTTTGTAGGCATGCCCACGTGTGTTAGAAGATGGAGATCAAAAAGGTGCACAAGGTTGCTGTTGTTAAGATGATTAATGATCTTATGAGCGTTTACCAGGTCAGTTATCTTGAATGCGGGACAAAAACACTGCAAAGAATATAATGTAGACTAATTACAACTTTGTCGTTTTGTTTGTTTAGACATAGAAAGAATTTGTCTTAAACTAAAAATTTCAAGGTTCGTCTCGGATTAATAACCAATTAGGCCTGTAAAGTCTCATTCTGACTACAATTTTTATGAAGTTTAATGTTAATTAAATATATTAAATTAGAAGACTAATGAAACAAAATAAGAATGCAGATAAAATAATTTAAAACAGAGGGGGTACAATCGAAAAATAGAACAACTTTGAAACTAACTCTTCCATCATTTTCCATCACTCCTGTGTCTTTTATTGCTAAATTTTCCTAATTTAACTATTTAGTTAAAATAGGCAGTAAAGTAAAAGTAAAGTCAACGGGGCGGCCTAAAGTCGGTATCAGCCAGTCAGCGAGGGAGTCTATCCCCTTTTCAATAGCATTAGACCAAGGAGATTGTTTTAGCATCTGAGGTGGAGCGCCCACCTACCATCTACTCATACGCTGTGTTGGCGAGGACCGGTGTTGCTATAGCCCTTCTTTACCGTCACTAAATAGTATATGTTATATATCTTTCTTACGTCTTACTCTGTCGTCTTTCTTTCTGGCCAGCTTTAGTCCTGATCGTCTATCATCTATCTGGTGCTGGTATATCTTCTAAGGTCTCGTCTGGTCTTCTATTGAGGATTCCGGGTCTGGTTTCTGTTGCTAGGGATTTCTTGTTATCAGAAGCCCTGTGTCATTGTTAGCTTTTAGTAATAAACACAAGACTTCGATTTACGATGATGTTACTTTATTCATAGATCCCAGACCAGACAATGCGCGCGGATCCTTACATCTTGCTAGCTCGGCTTCTAACTTCTAACTGACTGAGTTGCTTACTCCTTAAACCGGAAGGGCTTCTAGGGGGTTCCGGTTCTCATGGTTTATCCCGCAAGGCAAGGTCAGAGTGAGGTCAAGCATTGTCACTCACAAGGCCATCAGCTGTACTGATCGCCATAATGATTTCTACACTACCTTAAAAATGTATTAGGGATCCAATTATTATGTAATACCGGTACCGAACTAGGAACCTTGTGCTTTCTAGCCGAACGCTCTACCGACTGAGCTAACCCGGCCCCTTTTACTAGCAAAATCGATTTAAAAAAAATAGTAACACCAGAGAGGGAGGGAGAATGAGAAAATGGGAGTAAGAGAGAGAATATGATTAATCAAATTTTAAAAATCGCTGATAATTCGTATAGTATGTTTGTTTAATTTAAGGAAATATTTTCCTCTAGTTACATTTAAAATATCATTTTTTTTAATGTATTCCAAAACTTGAGTGTTTTGAAATATATTTTTTTCAAAACATTTTGTATATATGACAAACTTACATTCAATTGCTTGTTGCGTTATAGGGATAAAAATAAATTCATTTAGTTTATTTTCTTTTTTTACCCTAAAAAAGTAACAATTTAAAGGAGCTATACCGACTGATCTAACCCAGTTATTTCTTTTTGTTAATGGATTTCTTTAGATTTATCCCCAAGATTTTTGCTCATATTTATTAAGATAAAACCAAATAATTAGAAATCAATAATACCAAGCAAATATGCAAATTAGCCTTCTTTGTCATACGTAAACCACTATTTTGTTTATATATAAATATAATTGCACGTTATCAGTATGTAAATATGGTCAACAGTATTAATAATGTTAAGCAATCTTATTAATAATTGATGTTTAAATAAAAATAAAATCATGGAGAATGTGATGTAAATAACTAAGGAATTGTGACATGAGTAGTAATAAAGTTTCGGTTACAGACAGACAAAAGCACAATCTTCATTATAATAAGACTAGCAAAAATATGTGTCCTCCAGGTGCAAGTATTTAAGTTTTAATGCAATGAAATATATCAAATTAGAAAGACTAATGAAATTAAATAAGAATGCATATAAAAAGATTACATTTATTTTAATTATATCTTAATTGGTTTCTATATAAAATCATTCATAGGATTGATTTTAATACACTGGAGAATAAAACAATGATATTAGAGATCAATAACACCAAGTAATTATTTATTAAACTCAGAGAAAGTATGCAAATCCCATATATTATGTAAACCTTTATTTCTTAGTGATATATAAGACACATAGCAGGATTTTAAACGCACTCATAACATGGGCTGTTTTGAGGCAAATCTAACTCAGATTTTCATAGACATCATTAATAAATAAGATTTATTCTACGTATCAATGATTTTGACTAAAAGTAAAAACTCTGTTATAAATCTTACGCAATTCCTGAGGTATATGACATAAGATTTGTTTTTTATGCTTCCTATTATTTGTTGTAAAATTGGAGGAGGGGTATTTTTTCCCCTTAATTTGAATACACGTGAAATTGTGGTGGCAATTGGGGGGAGGGGGTTATCATTTAAAAACTAATGTCTTTTTCTTCTTTTTTCTTTTCAGAATTCAAAAACTTCACTTCATTTTGTTGAAACTCTTACAGGACCTGTTTATTTTTCAAGTGAGACAGATCTTCATTATTCTTACTAGAACAAAATATGCACACCTTTTTTGGCTGTCATCTTGTCTAGTCTCTTCTAAGGGCTTCTTTTAAAGGCTAGTTTTTAGTCATGCAATTATCAACTCACAAGACTTTTATTTTCTTGATCAAGATTTATTAACCCATTATTATTCGCCGTGCGGGAGTTAACAACCTCAGCATAGAGATAGGCATCTTCTCTGCTCAACATCAGGTTGAAAACTAAAATCTAAACTGATTAAATCCGTGACATGCAAGATTCGTGTTGCTGGGGGTCAAGTTTACTGACAGTTCTGGTATTTTTCCATTCCTGATCTGAAAACTAATGGTCCTTAGAATTCTCGCAACAGGTCCATCAAC
Organism: Doryteuthis pealeii; assembly: GCA_023376005.1. Taxonomy (NCBI): domain Eukaryota; kingdom Metazoa; phylum Mollusca; class Cephalopoda; order Myopsida; family Loliginidae; genus Doryteuthis; species Doryteuthis pealeii. The sequence goes on along the minus strand of CM042161.1, from coordinate 36,175,376 downwards.
AATTTATACCACCACATAAATTATGTAACTATAGAGCTCATGATTGTCATTGGCAGACTTCCGTCTGTTAAAGACAATACCATAGTGTCCACTTATTTTTTTTTTAACTGCATTTGCACAAGTGGCTGCAAGGCCAATTTTTGAATGGCAATCTCTGTTGCAGTGACTGCAAACGAACAGTGATGCTTGCTGGAGTTGCTGTTTTCTTTCCTTCCTTCTGGCAGCTTCTTTCCTCTCTTTTTCACTCCTTTTCGTCCCTTGTCTGACAAGGAGGCGCCAGGCTACTCGATTTTCTGCACCAACCTCCCATGTGTTAATGTCGATGTGGCATGTCTTTATGCCCTTCTTGCAGACATCTTTAAAGCGTAGACGTGGTCTCCCTACCGGTCGGGTGCCTTCTACTAATTTGCCATAACGTAGGTCTTTGGGGATGCAGCCTTTGTCCATCCTCCTGACATGACCAAACCAGCACAGACATCTCTTGCAGATGATGGTGAACATGCTGTTCATGTTTGCTTGTTCCAGCACATCTGTATTGGGCATTTAGTCTGGGTGCAGTATTTAAGTCTTAATGTATAATAGAATATTACTAGCAGGACCTGTGTATATACCACAGTATGTAATTTAATCATTACGTTTGATATGTCTACTTCAGAGCTATTGCTAAAATATTCAATATGTAAAAAGTATAATAATCTTGATTTAATTTCACTCATTTTTTTTCTTCTTCCTTCTTTTCATTATGTTCAATTGAAACAGATTGTTATTGCTTCCACGTGATCACCCACTCTCTATCTTTCCCTACTTCTTATATTTTTTTCTGTGTAGCAGATCATTTTTCTTACCTTTCTTTCTTCATAATAAAAATGGAATGGTCCATTATTTAGCTGCTCAGCTATCATTTCTTATGAGTGTTGTCACCTCGAAGTGACAACACTCATAAGAAATAAGAATTCGGAAGATAAGTGACACCAGATAATCATGATTTACATTTTTGCATTTCATCTTGGTGATTGGATGGTCTCATTTTAACCAAGAAGATATTGCAAGATGATAACGGTTGGAAGATTAAGGAACAAGGTATCAATATATAGATATAAATTGAAAAACCAATAAATTAAATAAGAACACATGAAAAAAAAGGACCAAAGTTACCTTTAAGCACCCTGGATTCAGAAGGACATGTTTTGCTTTGCACTGTCATACATTCCGGTTGTTTGTTAGGGTTAGGGGTTAGGGTTAGCAATTTGTTTTATAATTTAAAAAAAAAGCATCTAAAAATCGTCTGGTAACAAACAACCGGATATTGATGGTGCAAAGCGAAACATGTCCCTCTGAATCCAGGTTGCCCTTGGGGTGCTTAAAGTAACTTGGTCAAAAAAAAAAAAATTGAAACAGAGGGGGGGGTGCATAATTGAAGAATAGAACAATTAGATGCTAGCTTTTCCCATCAATTACGGCTTTTATTGCTAAATTTTCCCAATTTAAATTAGACAGAAAAATGTTTAGGAATTTACAAAAATTATTATCTGGACACTACAAATGTAGTGTCCAATAATAATTTTTGTAAATTCCTAAACATTTTTCTGTCTAATTTAAATTAGGAAAATTTTGCCAACTCAGAAAAAATAGAAATCATTTTAATTTTATAAAATTTTGTGAGAAAATCCCTGAAAAATGACTTAAGTGTTTTTTTATTTGATTTTTTTTTTTTTTTAAAACTCCAGAACCAAAGAAAACTGTTCGCCAATTTTCTTGTCCGGCATGGACGGAAAATAGATTGTAGTTTGGTATCCAGTGACAATTCAGCAGAATTCTACATCAAAGACCCTTCAAGCAAATATGACTTTCACCCAGATAGAATGTTATGAATATCTCTGAGAAACTATCAAAGGAGAATGGACATTATTACCAATTGCAAATTTTAAAGGCTTAAAAAGGGAAAAATTTTTAAAAAAACAACAATTTTTTTTTAAATTTATAAACATCTCCAAAATAACCAAGGAAAAAAAAATAATTTGGAAGATATTTTCATCTTCTAAAAAAATCTGATGTTTCTTTTTAAAAGAAAATCCTTTTTAATTCTGTGATTATGATTAATAAATTTACGAGTTGTCTCCCCTTGATTGGATTGTGTGTTTCTTCTTCAAAGTCATTTTGACTGTTTGATCAGCACCAGTGGTTCCCAAAGTGATGCGGTACCTCCCCCTTTCTGGTGGGGTGGGGTGGAAATATCCAAAGAGCGATGGAAGAGACAGGGTGGCATTAGGAGCAGTAATAAATAACTTTTTTTTTTGTCTTTTTTTTTTTTAATCTGTAATAAGCTGTAGATTCTTGTTAGACCAGGTTTGGAGGAACGAAGAAAAAAAGGATTGTATTCTAAAAATAGATAAAGACTGACCAATGCCAAAAATTAAAAATTTCCGCCAGCTAACGGACATCTGAGAGCGGGGGAAGGGAAGATTTATAGGTTATTTCCTATAAGTTCAACATAAACAAAGGGAACCACCTTGACTGATAAATTATTTATTTATTTTCCATTAAACTAACCCTAAACCCCAATCCCGTCTTTTTTCCTAGTAGATTAATAAATAAATAGTCAAGAGTGGTTCCCCTTTGTTTATGTTGGAATTATAGGAAATAACCGATTTATAGTAGTAGAAAGCAGAAAGGTAGCGGCCAGCGAACAGACAAGTTCATGAATACTAATCCTCCTCAAACCGGGTGAACAAATACAAGTAAGCTTTAACACTAAGAATTTGTAAAAGGGAAAATTCATTATCCAAATCACACCTTTGTAACTTGTTGTTCATTTGATACAATTTATAATACACATAAAAAGGACAATTTTTATTACGACTCAAACTTCTTTGTGATTATTTGTACTGTTTTGCTTGTTTCTTTAATGTTACATTTCACATAAAATTTATCTCCAACCAACATACAACAAATCTAAATGACAAAGTATATTGTTATATACTGGACCTGTCAAGGAACACGAACACTTGTATTTATAAAAATATAAGATTATATCTTTATTTCCTCCGTTGTGTGCAGACTGAGAGTCGTTAGCAGGGGTTATGCATACATGGAGCCTTCGGAAGTTCTCTGCAAGCGATCTCGAACCTGATCTCTGTCTGCTAACTTGATTTCCACAGGCTTTTTTTTTTTATTATAGTCCAACTCAGTGTCACGCCTCTTTGATCGTGACACCTATGCAGTTTTTCTGTAGACATACCTCTTCGCCCATGCAGCCTGTTTTAATTGGTTATGGGCTATGCCTACAGATTTTCTGCACCTACACAGTGCTAAATGTACACCTGCATCTCTAGGTACCAAAGGTCAGTTCAACGTCATATCCTGTTTTTGTTTCCAGGCCCGCACTTGACACCCATGCACTTCCTGCGTGCAGCCCAGTCTCCAGGTGCAAACCGATTGACCAGGCAATATATTACAATATGTTATAAATACTAAGGTAAAGAAAAATGTATGCAGTTTAGACAGAATTATTTAGTTTTGATTATGTCATCATCTATTCTCCTGGTACTGAAAATAATGTGACAGATGCTCTCGTTGTTAGTATGGGACAACTTGGGGTTATTTCCTATAAGTCTAACATGATCAAAGGGGAACCACTTTTGACTGATAAATTATTTATTTATTTATTGATCTACTAGGAAAAAAGAAGCCGGGGTTAGGGTTAGGGTTTAGGGTTAGTTTAATGGGAAATAAATGAATAATTTATCAGTCAAGAGTGGTTCCCCTTTGATCATGTTAGACTTATAGGAAATAACCCAAGTTAGCTGCCCTGTCAGTGGGGCGTTAGAATGCACCGACTGCACCTCTTCAGAGGGGTAAGACTCCCCCAACGGGGCCACCTGTTGGCCGTGGGTGGTGACCTGTGATGCTTAAGGATAGAACCCAGGTGGATGAGCAGTTCATGACTTGCAATACTCCACTTTGGCCCTATCTTGGACTAGACGGGTGGTCGGAGAGGCTCCCTCCAATCAATTGGCTGGTCACGTCAAGCTCTAGCACCTATATGATTTTCCCAACCCTATTGCCCTTATGGCAAGCCCCAACACTTTTTATCATATGGGTGCTAGAAGGCGGTGACTGAGGGTCTAATTGTCCTGGGAATGATGTTAAACTATCTGATGGTGAGGTTCCAGTTTTGGAGGTTTGGGGAATGTGGAGCACCCCTTCATCACCATTGCTCCCTGGTCCACTCTGACCCAGAGTGGTAGTACTTGTTAGAGTCCCATCTATGGGTTAAATAGAAAAACATGAGTTAATAAACAAAATTGTATTATCCATTAAGAATTGATTTATTTCAAAACTTTATCGGCATTAAATAACCCACTGAGGTTGATATGCCGTAAAACAAACCAAACCAAACCAAACCCAAGTTGGTCTCCCTATTGAGAGCTTCAGATGTTCCATGATTTTTTTATGTCCCCTGGGCATGAAAAGAATTATTCATTTTGCCAGGTCGAGTAATCTCCCTTTTTTTGTTAAGGAGATCAAGACAACGTTCATAAAAGGTTCAGACAAATTTATTCAACATAGAAAAAGCATCGTACAGATATTATGCAATTAACGTACATACAGAATGAAGAAGCAGAAAAAAAAAAAAACATTATAATATCAATTATTGTACATTAAAGATTAGAGACAGAATCAAACACTATACAGTGACTATATATATATATATATATATATATATATATATATAAACTTTCTAAAAAAAATTTCTTCAAACAAGAAATTTTCTCCTGACGATGACCTAAGGTCGAAACTAGTTGAGAATAGACAACATATAAGAAATATTCCTGTTTGTCTTATTACTTTTTGTTCATATATATATATAATTATGTGTTATGTTATGAAAAATATTTTATATCTTTTTCATTGCTGATATTGAAAATATTTCGATTTATTAAAAATCATCAGTGTAATGATACTTAGGTCCGTTTTTGGACGTAGATGTTTTTGATCTGGATTCATCAAGAGAGAAACAGAAAATAATTCGAAATCAAACTGGAAGTATTGTTTTTCAAAAAGCATGTATCCCATGCGTTTGCTTTGTCTTGTTCATTCGCTGCGTCATGTTCTTTCATTTATGTCCAAAAACGGACCTAATTATCTTTATGCTCTGATGATGATTTTTAATAAATTGAAATATTGTCAATATCAGCAATGAAAAAGGGATAAAATATTTTTATTTTATCAACATTGTGTATTTTTCATACCCTTTATATATATATATATATATATATATATATATATATATATTGGTTTGGTTTGGTGGTTGGTTTTAAAGGCTATCACGTATAAAAAAAATAAGGTAACTATGGTGTTGTTTGTTAACCTGTGATTTATTAAATTATAAAACCCTTCTATATATGTATGTATTACTATATTATATATACATTACATATGTATTATTATATCATATATACATGTCTATATTACATATATATATATATATATATTACTATATTGTATATGTAGTACTATATAATATATTACATATGTAGTACTATATAATATATACATATATTACATAAGTAGTACTATATAATATATTACATATGTAGTACTATATCATATATACATATATTACATATGTAGTACTATGTCATATATACATGTCTATATTACATATATATATTACTGTATTGTATATGTAGTACTATATAATATATTACATATGCATTAATATATTATATATATATATATATATATATATACATTTATATATGCATTACTATATTATATATATATACATTTATATATGTATATAAGAAATATAGAAAAACTTTTTGAAAGCTTTTTAAAAAAACTTTCTAAAACATTTTTGCATAAACTTATTCTTCTGACGATGACCTAGTCGAGAACAACAAAAAGAATAAATCCCATAAAAGAAATATAACTTTTGTTTGCCTTTACATTATATATATATATATATATAAAAGGGTTTTATAATTTGCTAGAAGCATTGTGTTTATATTGGTTTGGTGGTTGGTTTTGAAGGCTATCCCAATGCAAGTGTAAAGAAAAAATAAGGTAACTATAGTGTTGTTTGTTAACCTCTAATTTATTCTTAATATTTCAAGATAAAAATCTCCGGAACTGGAGTTGTTTCTAGTGGCTGTCTGTTTGGTTTTGTCTTATGTCTTCCAAACTCTCTGCGCGTGTGTGGGTGTTTGTGTGCCTGTTCAACAATTTCTAATTATATATGGGGAATAAAACATCAAGTTAACCGCAACTTTGACCATCAATACAATAATTAACTGAATAAGTCGGGGGTTATAATGAATATAAAAGTGCTCAATACATTAGAAGAGCGGATTTAGTAGAAAAATATAGATAGATAAACTACATAAGTTTCACCAAAAATGGATCATCAGGGTTAATCCTAATGAATTAATAAAAAAATTGATTATGGACAATCGTGGAAGAGAATAATACAATTATAGTCTCGCACAAAAAATATCCGTTAAAAAGCAGTACTGCAGCAAAAACACTGCAGTAGTTTTTTAATGGATATTTTTTGTGCGAGACTATGATTGTATTAGTATTATTCAGACTATTGTCCTAATCTTCATTGTTATCTGTACAATGTTTCAGCCTTCTTCAGGTATTTCTTCTCGGACTCAGGAAATACCTGAAGAAGGCCAGAGGGCACATCAGCCGAAATTTGTACAGATAACAATGAAGATGAGGACAATAGTCCGAATAATACAAATGATACTAATTATCAAGCCTCATCTCAAAAATTCAGAGAAATAGTATAGTTGTATTATTCATTACCGCGATTGTCCTTAATTATTTTGATTAATTCATTATGATTGACCCTGATGATCCATTTTTGGTGAAACTTCAGTAGGTTATCTATGTATATCTTTCTACTATATATATATATATATATATGAGAAATGTTACAAAATAATTTAAAGCATCATGGAGTGAGTGTTTCAGGTCAAGTTTCAAAGTAATCCAAATATTAATTGGTGTAAAAAGAAATACCAATGCAAATAGTCCACAATACGTTACTAGTACATTTAGTAAAAATAGACTTTGATAGTGAAATAATATTAAACATAATTCTTTGACGCTTTTATAAAATTCCCATCTGCATTTTGTGGTGCATGATGACGAAGACGACACCGCTCTGCAGCCATATTAATCTCGATAATGAACCGCTCAACTCGAGTGTGGTCTGTGTCTCGCCAACCTTGTCTGTTGGAGACCAGATCTTCCAGGCTTGAAGGTGTGATGGCGGCCTTTACAATTGGTGTGACCGTATCTGCACGGCCTTTACAATTGGGTGACCGATCTGCACGTCACATGGAGTGATGTCATCGTCGTCATCTGCAACGGACTTCCAAAAGGAATGCTTTTATGAGATTAAAATGTTTCTAATTACACCGTGGAATTTTCACGATTTAAACTTGTAAAGAAACCAAATTTACTTACTTTATTTTCAAATTTTGAGTATTTTATAAGAGGCATGGAATATATATATATATATATATATATATATATATATATATACTAGCAAATATATGCACCCTCCGGGTGCAAGTATTTAAGTTTTGATATAATAAAATATCATATTAAATTAGAAAGACTAATGAAACTGACTAAGAATGCAGATAAAAAGATCTGCAACAGAGGGGGTATAATCGAAAAATAGAACAACTTTGAAACTAACTATTCCATCATTTTCCATTACTCCCCTCTTTCATTGGTAAATTTTCCTAATTTAACTATTTAGTTCAAATAAGAAGTAAAGGATAATATTACAGTTATTTCTTCTTGTAAATAAATTTCTTTTAAGATTTATCCACGAGATTTTTGTTTATATTTCTTAAGATAAAACCAAACAATTAGAAATCAATAATACCAAGCACATATTTATTAAAATACAATTTTAAATATCAATATGCAAATTAGCCTTCTCATTCAAACTGTAAACCGCTATTTTGTTGTATATATAAATACAATTGCATGTTATTAGTACGTAGATATGGTCAACAGTATTAATAATGTAAAACAATTTTTATTAATAACTGAAGGTTTAAAAGAATGAAATCATGGAGAATTTGACGTAAATAATTAAGGGAATTGTGACTTGAGTAGTAATATAGTTTCGGTTACAGACAGAAAAACACACAATCTCCATTATAATAAGATATAGGAAATGTTACAAAATAATTTGAAGTATCATTGAGTGAGTATTTGAGGTAAATTTTCCAAGTAATCCAAACATTAATTGGTGTAAAAAGAAACACCAATGCAAAGAGTCCACAATACGTTACTAGTACATTTAGCAAAAATAGACTTTGATAGTGAAATAATATAGGACTGGAACGAAAGTCTTGTTCGATACAAAGTGTTTGAGATACAACTGACTAAACAGTGCTGAGCAACGTCGTCAGATATGTTATTAACTGGTTTCATCGGGGGGTTTCAGGTCTTCCAACATAATACTCCCCTCGCCAGTCAGACGCCATTAGAGATGATCAAACTCTAATTCGCTGCTTGTTTGTTCAACACTAACAGAAAAATGGCTTTAAATAGAGTATGCCAATGCAGTCCTCGGCCTCTTTACATCTGGTTGGCTAATTCTACAGCCAATCATCGTTCAGAGTAGTTTTTAAAATCAGGATCGTGTGGTTCAGACATTATTTTTTACATAATTCATTGGCATAGCTGCGACGGTACTCTTGGTGTAAAATTTACATTTATTTAACCAATTTGGTTATTTCCTAGTTGAGTAACATGATATTACAGGATGACCCAGAAAAAAACGGAACCAAAATTATTCATTTTCCCATTAAACTAAACCTAACCCTCCCCTATTTGAGTAACATGATATTACAGGGTGACCCAGAAAAAACAGAACCCACAAATTCTGTAATAAAACTTAATTTTAATTTTTTTTTTTTTTTTGAAGTTCAAGTCCAACAAGTTTCTTGAAATTGGTTAGTGTTAGTTTAATGGGAAAATAAATAAATAATTTAGGTTGTTTTTTCTGGATCAACCTGTAATATCATGTTACTCAACTAGGAAATAACCTATTATTTTGTATCGGACAAGACTTTCATTTTAATCCTATATATACTTTTATACAATACGTTACTATTACAATTGGTAAAATAGACTTTGATAGTGAAATAATATTGAACAGTTTTTTTTCTTTTCATAGACAGTTTTAAGAGATTAAACTTACATTGTCTGGAGATAGTTAAAGCTTGTTGAGGCAAACAGGGATTTGTAAATGGGGTGGGTGTTATTGTTTCTTTTTTTTTTTTTTCTTTTTTTAAAGTTTTATTAAAGTTAGTATTTCAAGGTACTGGTTATGTTGAGTTGGGCAGTTTGGCAATTTTGATTTCGGTATCAATTTCATTTTTTCTTTTTGGATATTGCAGTTTCTCGGTTTTCATTTTTAATTTAATTTCTAAGGAAACCATTCATTCTCTTGTGTAATGATGATTAGTAGGTATATGCAATTTTATTCAAAGGAGGTAATAAGTTTTTTTTTTTTTTTTAAATTTTAAAACAATTACAAAAATCAGGGAATTGTCTAATTTTAATGAAATCTTCAGCACTTAATTCATTAATGACTTAATTTTATAATGAATAGGGTATATAGTACCCTTTAATATCTTACTAATGGTTAAATTGAACTTAACAGACTTAAATTCCACCATCGTATTTCACACCACCGAAAGAAAAAAATACCAAAATCAGGGAATTAACCGAATTTAATGAATTTTTCAGTGTTGATGAATGAAAGATATAATGCACCAGTTATTTTATTTAAAAACTTTTACATTTTTTTCCAGGTCAGTTAACTTTGAATCACGTATCTTTGAGGTGTAACACAGATTCTCAAAGATACGTGGTTCTTTCCAATCCGATGGTTCGCTTCTTCTGTCCAAATCATCCAATGGTTATCTAGTGTTGATTATCCACCAAATTTTTATTTCTTATGAGTGTCGTCCATTAAGCTAAAAATAATGGACCATTCCGTAATTATTATAAAGAAAGAAAGGGAAGAAACAGGACATTCTACACAGAAAAAATATAAGAAAGAAAGAAAGAGTAGAGGAAAGAGAGAGAGGTGATACCACTAATCTGTTTCAATCGAATATAATGAAAAGAAAAAAAGAAAAAAGTGAAAGAGTTAAATCAAGATTATTATATTTTTATATATTGAACTATTTTACAATAGTTCTTAAGTAAACATAATCAAACGTTGTAATAATTAAATTATCATACTGAGGTATATTCACAGGTCTAGCTAGTAAAAACATTTTTTGATTAGTTTTGTTGGGTAAGGGTAGTATATATTTTATTTTTTAGGTTTTGAACCTGTTCTGATATTATAGTATTGAGCACTCTTTTTATACTTACACTTTTATTTGGTGACCCTCTATATATATATATATATATATATATATATATATATATAAGTTGCGGGTGGTAGAATAAAACAATATTTTATTACGAAAATAGAATAAAATTTTCGTAATAAATAAAGAAATAATGAAAATATGAAGGCCTTTTCATTTGGTTTTTTTTTTTTTCAAGTATAACCACTGGCAACAATTAAAAGTCAGATTGTAAAAGAAATATTCTTTTGGAATGAATGGAGGTGAGCCATTTTTTTTTCATCCCCCTCTGGCTCACCCCCATTCATTCCAAAAGAATATTTCTTATACAATCTAACTTTTAATTGTCACCGGTGGTTATACTTAAAAAGAACCAAACGAAAAGGCCTTCGTATTTTCATACCCCCCCCCCCCATGTTTCATATTTTATTTTCATAATAAAATATTGTTTTATTCTACCATCCCGCAACTTGTATGATCTCCCAACATACATATGATTCCTCTACTTTAGTTTTCTTGTACTAAAAATTTGTGAGTGTATATATATATATATATATATATATATATATATACACACACACACACACACACACTAGGGATGCTAGGGAACACGCTCTTCTCTTACGCGTGCAAATTGTTAAAAAATATTTTAAAACGTCAATGAAAATGGAAAATTAACTTTTTAATGTTTTCTTTTACGTTTAATATAAAGAACAATTCCAAGTTTATGTGTTAAAAAAAAAATTTCTGTTACATATAACCTAAATTTTTGTATTTTAAATTTAATTGCCGTAAATTCTTAATCTTTGTTGACATAGTTATCACATCTTGATGCAAACAATTAGTCCCAAGTATGATACTATCGAGTATCATATATGGAATAATTTTTTTTTTTATTCCTTTTATTGTTGATTTCAAAAATAATTAATTTCTTCAAACACTGCTTGAGCTCTACAGGTGTCACGGATTTGAACTTATTTGAAATTATTCACAGCAGAAGCAGCAACAACAATTTTCAAAAAAAAAAAAAAGAATAGAATATTATGTCCCCTACATACTTCCATTAATAAAAATGACGATAATTTTTGATTCAAACATTATTTTCAATATTTTTTTTTTTATAAAGACTGTACTATATTATGTCATTATTTTTAGCTAAATATTTTTTATACAATATTTTCTTTAAGTAAATAATTACGATTTTACTACACTAAAAAAAAGTTTTTTATTTATTTTACATTTTATAAATTTAAAAAAATCCCTAAAAAAAAAAAAAAAAAAAAAATAGACAACAGAAAGTTTTAATATAAAATTCCTTAGAAAATAATCTAACAATTTAGGAAAAAAAAAAAATATATAAGTTTCAAGGTTTAAGACTCCCTACTACCAAACCTGGTCTAGTATCGTTTTTTTTACATATGTTCCGTCATTGAATTATCTTTCCAAAAATGTTAAATCTATTTTCATGCAGAAAAAAAAAAAAAAGAATTACCAAGATGCCCGAAACAAAATTAACAAAAAAAAATTATTAGCCTTTTCAATTTAGTAAGCATTTATTTACAATAAAAGTTTGTCTTTTATTACTTCATATACCGAAAGTTTTATTAAAATCGGATAGTTACTTTATTTTATTTTATTTTTAGAAGAATTTCCTGTGATCCCCCGAAGTAGCAGGTGCACAGAAAGGAGTATACCTAGTGACCCTCATTAATACATACACACACACACACCAAAATTGGTAGTTAACATGTTCAGTGCGATCCAACCTACCGGTAGATGGTGCTATTTTTTTTTTTTTTTGTATATGACACACAGGTGGATCGTGTTATATCTATTTATTTTGGGGGCCTGTGTGTCGATTTACACTAACTATCTACTGGTGGGTTGTATCCATGCCATTCTAGAACGCTAGGTACCACCAATTTTACCCTGTGAAATTTACCCCCCCCCCTATATTTAACACAATGAAACTTGCAGAAAAATTAATATTTTCTTGAAATTTTTTTCCCCATTTGAAAGAAAAAACATTAAACAAACTGCTGATGATTTTTTAAAAAATTTTTCAGCTTACAAAAATAATGAAAATTATGATTGAAAAACAACGTTTTCATTTTTGCACTTTTAAATCAACTGAAATTTAATGTAGCTAAAAACAAGTTATGATAAGAGGTTTTTTTTTTTTAAATTCTATGAAAAATCAATTAATAATCTGATTTTCACGAAAATTTCCATAAATGTTTACCATTGGATGTAAATACATCTGAAATAGTTTTTTTCTAAAATATATTAGGGGAAATATTTTTTTACGAGGTCTATCAACCCCCCTATTTTATTTTATGAGATAAAAAAAAAAAAAAAAAAAAAAGATGTGCCAGAAAAATGTTGTACTTTTTTTTCTATAAAGATAAGAGTCTGAATAACTATATCAATGAAATTGTATAACGTACAAGGTGTAGTTTTTTTAGGAAAAATTAATGAAATCGGAAATAAAAAGTGCAAAAAAATGTCATAATATTAATATTTGAAAACTTTTTTTTGCTTTTGTAATTGGTATGTACTATATTCTATTAAATTGTCAAAAAAAATTTTTTTTTAAAGAGATCTTCAATCTTTTGTGTGATTAAATTTTTTTTTTTTCTGCGCTAAAAAATTGAATTTTTCACAGATATTTAAAAATATGAATTTTAGAATTCAGGTGAACTAAAAGTTGGTCCGATCCGAGCTCGATTAATATTTTTTTTTTAAATTTGTAATTTCTACTGTTGAATATGGTTCTTAGAATATATGGAAGAGCAAAACTGACATATTTGTTTTAAAGAGACAAGATGCTTCCGAGTAACCGAAGTTTGTTTTTCTTTGGTCAAAAAAGTTAAAAATAATTTTTTACGCTATTAGAATAAAAAGTAAGTATATATATTATATATTGATTATTTTATCAGTTTTTCTTAGAAAAAATATTTAAATTTTCATTTCATTTTCGATTTTAAAAATTAATACCAAAACCGAAGACATTTTTTTAACGTCAATTTCAGTGAAATTTTAATATTAATTTTTTCAATTTTTATTCATTTTAATAGTAAATTTTAATATTAAATTTTTTAAAGAATTTATCATTTTGGTAATTTATAAGGAAGTGCGTCCCAGTCTCCTTCATCATAAATTGCTACACGGTGACTATTAAAATAACGACCCCATCTACGGTGTTACTTGAAAGAAAACAACCAACTTAGGGTTTTAAAAGTTGTTTTTTTTTTTGGGGGGGGGTTCTCTTTTTTGTCTTAATTCTTATTTATTTATCGTAATTTGTCATAATTCTTGTTTATTTATCGTAATTTGTTGTAATTCTTGTTCATTTAAACAAAGTAAAAAATGAACAAATTGAGGTAGATAGATAGAGATCCATCTTCATATCTAAACAAGAATCACGACAAATGACATATCTATCCACCCATCTATCTGTCTAGTCATCTTCATATCTCCATCATTTTGTTTGTTTATCCATCGTCATATCTATCTAGTCATCTTCCTATCTAGCCATCATCCTATCTATACATCTATTCATCTTCATATCTATATCTATCTAGCCATCGTCCTATTTATACATCTATTCATCTTCATATCTATCTATATCATTTTGTTCATATTTATCTATATTACTTTGTTTCTATCTATTTACCTTGGTCATCTCTTTATTATCTATTCTTTTTTAATGTCTTGTTTTTAATTTAAATAAACAAGAATTACGACAAAAAAAGAAGCGACCCCCCGCCCCCAAAAAATACATTTACTTGTCGAAAATATATATCTATCTCAGTCTATTCAAAACTATCTAAACAAGAAATACGACAAATTTATATAAATAAACAAGAATTACGACAAATTACCATATTTAATGTTTTTTCTTTCGAATGGAAAAGATTTTTTCAAGAAAATATTAATTTTTCTGCAAGTTTCATTGTATTAAATATTGCGGGGGGGGGGTAATTTTACAGGGTAAAATTGGTGGTACCTATTGTTTATCTATCTCATTCTATTCAAAACTATCCATCTTCAGATCTATCTATCTCAATTTTTTCATATTTATCTATATTACTTTAAATACTAAGATTTTCTTTTATTCATGTTTGTTTAATGTCTTGTTTTTAGTTTAAGTAAACAAGAATTACAACAAAAAAAAAAAAAAAAAAAAAAAAAAAAAGCGACCCCCCCCCAATACATTTACTTGTCGAAAATATCTATCTCCATTTGTTCATATCTATCTATATTATTTTGTTTGTTTATCTATCTCAGTCTATTCCAAACTATATATCCATCTTCATATCTGAACAAGAATTACGACAAATTACAATAAATAAATAAGAATTACGACAAAAAAGAGAAGCCCCCACCCATACATTTAACGCCCTAAGTTGGTTGTTTTCTTTCAAGTAACACCGTAGCTGGAGTCGTTATTTTAATAGTCACCGGGTAGCATGTTTTGAGGCAAGAAACTGGGACGCACTTCCTCATAAATTACCTTCATTTTAATAGTAAATTTTGGCTAAACTTGCAAATCGTTCGGAAAATTAAAACATATTACAGGGTGATCCAGAAAAAACAGAACCCAAATTATTTATTTAGTTTCCCATTAAACTAACCCAAAACCCCAACCCAAAACCTCCTAGTTAAAATTAACAGTTTTATTACAAAATTTGTGGGTTCTGTTTTTTCTGGGTCACCCTAATTTTCCGACACCTTTAGCCTAAATTTCAATATTAAAGTTTTTCAAGTTTTTTTTTTCCTAAGCTGAATTTTTTTTTTTTTTTTTTTTAAATCATCAGGATTTTTAAAAATGTTTCTTCTTTCGAAGGCACAAAAAAAATTCAAGATAAATATTTTAAGATAAAAAAAAAAGAACATTTAAAAAATCGTTGAAAACAAATAATCGGTTATTGAATATGCACAAGAAAAAAATGTCAATTAGAGCTAGCCATACTTTTAGTGGTATAATCGTAAAAGGGAAATAAAATGTAACTTTTCTGTCTAAATTGCGGCCTGAAAATTACCCATTCGCATGTAATACGGATAGGTTTATTTATTTTTTTAAGATAACGATGCAATTTTTCGCAATCGGATAACTTGATCTTTGAATTACCTGTTTTTCTTTGTAACAACCCTGTACGATCTTTAATTGTTTTTTTACGAGATTTTTGATAAACAAAGTTCGGAAATATTTATTTCCGTTTTATTCAAGATAGCCTAAACTGATCACGTGACCCAATCTATAGATCGTAACACAACGTGTTGATAACAGAAATTTAAAATACCAATAATCAAAATATTTATAACTTTGCTGTTTATTTCTTTCTTTTTATAAATCTTCTCTAATGTTTATAGTTAATTGATGTGATAGAAAACAATTTAATGTCCTTATCCATTTCAAATCGTCTTACTCATAAAAGCACAAAAAACAAATATTTGGCATTTATCTCTAGTTTGGATACCTTCCCCTGTTTTTGTTTATTCTTATAAAGAAAAAAAAAAAGAAAAAAGAGAAAAAAAAAGGCCTAAAATTCAGTTAAGTAAACGTCTACTTTCGTAGAAAAATGTTTTTCTCTTGCCTGTATAAAAATTATCTCTTTTTAAAATGGAAGCAAGTGATATGGCCCTAAAGTTGGGGTTTAGTTGACAATGAAGCATAAAGCCAAACTGGTCCTTTTTTCTGTTCATCGGCAAATGTGTGGATAATTTTAAAGTACGGGAGCCAAAGAAGAAAAAGATTAAGTTATTTTTTTTTATCACTGAAAAACAAAAATCCTATGCAGCTAATTACTAAATTTTAGTTTTTTTTTTGTTTTTTTTTCCAACTAATGATTATTAATTCAAAAATTGATTAAACATATTGGAGTTTTCTTTAAATCTTATTTCTTTCAAATGATTAAAAGATTGTTTACGATGAAATAACTTTTAGAAATGTTTTCTAACTTTTCCAGTCATGTGTATATTCATCGGGCAAAATCGATTAGATTACTTTAATCCTGATGAGACCAAATTTTTAATGAACAACCGATAATATATATGATATATTATATGGAGATCAACGAGGGACTCATTTGAAAACCTTAGGGTTTTCTAATGAGTCCCTCGTTGAAAAAGAAAATAGAATAGGCTTCCATACTTTATATTAAAAAAAATATGCTAATTATTGCATAAAAAACGAACACAAAGTCCGGGTGCAGTTTAGCTTTACATTGTCAACCAATCATCATTCAAGGTACATTAAAAAAGAAAAAAAGTTTTCATTAAAAAAATTACAGGATAAATAATAATCTTAAAAACAAACCAAATATGAAATTTGTAGGATGTCAGAGAAATCCAAGTTGATATTTTTTTTTTAAACAAAGTTTAAAATTCCAGACTTTTCCAAAATCCAAAGACAACCAGAACTTCGATTTTTAAGCATAATTATTATGCTTAAAAAAAATCGAAGTTCGGTTGTCAAAAAAAAAAAAAAAAGAAAAAAAAAAAGAAAAAGTCATTATGTCATGATGACATTTTTTTTTGTTTTTCTTGTTTAAATGATTGAATCATTTAAAAAATAAAAATGTCATAATTATTAGCTGTAAATTAAGTTTTCCTTAACTAAAAATTGTTAATTGGTAGTTCAATTGGCTAGAAATTCGCTTCAGTTGTGGGAAAAACAAAACCCCGTTCTCTTCCACCATCCACTTATTTAAAAAAAAAAAAAAAAAAAAAAAAAAAAGGCGGAAATAATTCTTGTAATTGGTACAATTCAGCGAACGTGGATCTATGGATCTTCGTACTCCACCCCATAAAATTTGTTTATAATCTGAAAGTTTGATACTTCTTAATCGATGTTATCCCCAAGAAAATTTCACAGAAATTCATAACAAAAGATTTTATAAGAAGAGGGGGGGGGCTCCATGTACGCCATTAATTCCTTTTCATAGAATTCGGGAAATAAACTAAAAGTTATTCATAAATAAATATGGAACTTTAAATCATTCGTAGAAAATTATAAAACAATGAAAACTGAAAAATAAATAAATTAAACTTAAAATTATCTGTAGAAAATTAGAAAAAAAGAAAAAGATTAACGAAATAATCTGGCATTTTGGAAGTGATGCAAAAAATTAATTATTTTTATAAAATTCATAAAATAAAACTAAGCTGACAGGGAAAAAAATTAGAAATTAGTCTGAAAATTATTAACTATACGTAGAAATTTTTTTTTAAATAAAAATTAGAAAAATAATTAAGACATTTTTTATAGAATCATTTAAGGTAGAATCTTTACCAAAATAAAAACATTTTTTTATCCACATTTTATTTATTTTGTTTGTTATTATATGGTTCTTTGGGCATCTTCCCTGTTTTCTATCTTCTCATATCAACCTTAAAAATGGAAAAAGAGAATCGTAAAACATATACAATATTGAATAATAAAATATCTATGTAGTAAATACAGATAAAATTCTGTTAAGTAATTCACTCAATAGTTCCCAAACATTCTTTTAATTTTTTTTTTATTTCTAAAGGCAGAAAAAAAAACATCTGACCCACACTTTCTTTTAATTTTATTTTCGTGAGTATTTTTTTTTTCTTCCAGTTTTCAAGTTGTTCTATTTTCTCAGAATGTTTCATAAAAACATTGAAATATTTTGTTTTAATATCACATGAAGAAAAATAGTTTTGTTTTTGCTTTTTTTTTAGGTTTTTTTTTTGTTTATTTTGTAGGTGCTAGGAATGTTTGTCAGGGTCACGAAAAGAATAAAAATAAAAATAAAAAAAACTTAAGCGTTAATTTAGAAAAAAAAAAAAAAAAAAAAAGGAAAATTGTTTAAATTTTCATAAACAATTAAAAAAACAACAAAAAACAAAGAAAGAAGAAAGAAAACATCAAGTCTTCCTTGTTTTTATAAAAAACATATTTTACTAATAGAAAAAGTATTTATCATTATTATTATTATTTTAGTTAGAATCATTCGGCTTACTTTGTGGCTGATTATTTAATTCAGCAGCAGCAAAAACCATGTCCATTGAACCAAGAGTTTGTGAACAATTTTTAAGATAATTCAACTCATCGTTTAAAATAGTCTGTAATTTAGTAAGTGCCTCGGAACAGGGACCAGATTGTCCCATCATCGCGGAATAAAGAGAAAGTAAAATATTCGCCACATCAATTAGTGTAGGCATGAAATTTACATTTCTTATATTAACGATGATAAACTTTAAAAGGATCTGCAATTGCTGTTCGTCTCGTCCGGCTAAAGCGGATTTTATCACATCTCGACGGATCAGTTCCCTCATAACATTGATGGTAATTTCCGGACTTCTGGATCTTACCTTAAAAACCAAAGCACAATCAAGGGCACGGCTGTGATTAAAATACTTCAGTTGTTTATCCCACGGAGAAAGGATATCTTTTCTCCGGGTTTTTACGATTGTGTCGTCTTTTGTCCGGGCGAAATAACGCCGGGCCCTCACACTGTAATGAAATGAAGATTTCTGGGGTTGATTGGAATTAACCTCTCTCGTCTCGAATTCTTTTTTGCGGTGTTGTATAGAGAGAAGACCATCGGTGGTTCCCATTACAAGACAGCTATCATTAGGGGAGACGGCAGCACTGAGCACGGACCCGGCATAATCGAGGGTGTGGACAACCTGGTAGGTCGAAATGTCGTACATTTTTATATGTCTATCCAGCGACCCGGACAACAAACGTTGGTAGTTGCTGCAGAATCCGAGGGACGTGATCGATTTGTGATGATGGCCAATTTGTTTTAAGAGTCTGCCTCCAGCTAAAGCATCCCACACTTTGATATAATTCCCACCGGCAGAGAAGAACAGACCTCCGGAAGGGAAGATGGCAATACTCTCCACAGGGCAGCCATGATCAACCGACAAAACACTTTGTCTAAGTCGGGTGTCGTACATTTTGACCGTGTGGTCGTATCCACCGGTCAATATGATGTCGGCTTTGGAAGCCGGGGATGTGCCACATCGAATAAAGTCCTTGTGTTCGGTGTAAGTGGCCATGTTGACTTCCGTAGCAACATCCCAGAGTCGGAGGGAAAGATCATCCGAGGCAGAAAAGAGTCGGATATTATCGCACGTGAAGTGGGTTACGTGCACGGGGGCAGTGTGACCTTTAAACACTCGTAACAGAGCATTTTTCTCCACGCCAAATAGTCGGACGACCCCTCTTCGCCGCCGGCAACAAGGAGTGAACCATCGGATCGGAAAGAACCGCTGTAGGCGTTTTGCTTAAAACGAGTAATGGTTTTTTCGATCTGGTTGGTTTGGGCGCTGTAGATGTGAACACGTGTGGAGTTGGTAACCGCAAAATTATAGGGTTCGCATCGAGAAAAATGTACATAGCTGATAGCACCGTATTCTCGCTTAATAACTGGTGGTTCTAATTTCCAATAAAGACCGTCTACGGTCAATTCTTCTCTGGATCGTGGATAAGTTTTTACAACTGTCGTTTTAAAGGTACTCATCTTTTCAACTTAGTAGTAATCGCTACAATGAATCGACTCGTTTTGAAGTGATCCGACTCGTTTTGAAGTGATATTACAAGGGAGATAACCGCATAAATTACGTGACGTTGAAATTTACCTCTTAACCTGAAGAGTGACTTGTCTCTCCACCAGGGGAAATGCGATGTTTAGATAAGGTTTTTAGGAATACCCAAAAATCGTCTGCTAATGTTTTTTTTAAAAACGAATTAAAATTAATTAAATCGATTATTTAAGGTCAAACTTTTGTCTAAATCGATAAGTATTAAAGCAAAATAATATTACACATTTAATTTATTTTCAATACATTTAAAACGATTTTTTTGGTCAATTTCGATCGCATTCGGCCATTAACGCTCTTGAGATATGGCGTGTTTACAAAATTCATGTAACAATAGCGATTTTTTTAAAATTACCAAAAATCAGAGAATTATCCGATTTTAATGAAATTTTCAGTATTGATTTATCAATTAATGAATTTTATAATGCATCAGTTATTTTATTTCAAAACTATAATTAAGTATTTTTTCTATGAAAAAATAATATATAAAATTCATTTAAAATATAAATATTCTGATGTTAAGTTTAAAATGTTATATTTTTAGATTCTAGAAATGAATATCTATTTAATGCAAACCTTATTTAAGTCAAACAAAGTATAAGTTTTGAAGAAAAACTCTATTGAAAATTTAGGCACCCTCCCCCCTTGTAAACAGAAAAATATCGATGTATATTTTTTTCTTTTATAAGATAATAGTCAATTAAATAATTATCGAAATGAGTAAAAAATAAATCTCAAAAAAATTTTTTTTTTTTTTACTTTTTATTTTCCGATTTTCGGTACTTATTTTCTCATAAAATATTCCCCATAAAAATTTTTTTTTCTATTCACAACTTCGGTCTTTCATGTTTTTATTTCTACTGTAATTAGCATCAAACACTGACCAATTCGCCGAGATTTTACGCCCCCAAAATAATTGGGTGCCAAAATTAAGTGACCTGAAAAGAATCAGATAGTTTTGAAATAAAATAAATAATGCATTATAAAGTTCATTCATTGATAAATCAACACTGAAAATTTCATTAAAATCCGATAATTCCCTGATTTTTGGTAAATTATTTTCTGTAGGGTGGGGGGCTAAATTCATTTTGTCAAAAATGCATTTTAGATCAATTTTGGGTATACCTAGTTTATATATAGTTTGCTATTTGATATGATATATAGGCATAAACTCTGATCCTACCTTTCTTAGTACAATGGAGACGTGAAACCTCGTAGTTACCATTACTGCATTCAAACCTCATTCCCCAAATTATCTAGCATATTGGGGCGGGGGTCAAAGTTCAGGTATCGGACATGTATTTCCCTTAAGGAAAAATGTAATAGTGTAAAAAGTACCTAGTAACTCTTAAGGGGGTCATTCCTACAATTAGGTAAATGAGTAAGTACACAGTATTATTACTATTTTTTGTAATTTAACCATTGTAGTTCTCTTAGACAATAACAAAATAAATAAATCCAATTAATTATTATTCTGATAATTCCATTGGAATCTATTAGATTTTCACAGTTTTATTCAATTCTGAAATGACTTGATATCTTTTGTTTACTTAGAATTAAAAGGTAATAGAAAAAAAGGACATGATATGCATAAAAAAAAATGATATAATTTATTGTAAATTATTTTGATTTATTATCTAGATATATAAATAATGTATATTCCCTTGCAAAAGAATGGATTTATGGTAGTTTGTCGTATCCAATTTATGGTGACTGTAAGGGCTGTTTGATGTTTTTGTATTAAGGTCACCAGTTTGAGGGCAATAATCAATAAAATATTCAAACATTTAAAGACACCATAAAACATTCAATTACTGTAGGCACATGGCATAAATAACAAGACTCAATATTAAAACAAACAACTTGTATTGAGAAATAGTTTACAAAAGGTAACGCATAATACCGAGCAAAGTTCTTTCAGTACTCTTGTGTACAAAAGGTTATTTTGTTGTTTTAAAAGTTCATTATAACATGTAAGAAAATATGTTATAAGTTATGATATGAGAAAGAAAGGGTAAGAGTTCAAAGTCATACGGCAGTCAGTAGTATTGCTGATCTCGTAAAAGGTTGATAAAGAGAGATAGACAGATAGATATATGTTCATACCTTCTTATAAGTGAATGTGCTTTGTCTTACTTTAAAGTGACGTGGATTTAGTTAGACGAATAATTTCTTTCTGGTTGGGATCCGAAAAGTTGTTTTTTTATAGTCCGAGGGTAGGCTCCAAAAGGGATCTATTTGATAGATTTCCTTTTAGGCGCGAACATCTCTGATTGGTTGAAAATGTACAAATCTTTATTTTAATTTTCTTCTTTTACTAGGGTGCACAATCCCATGTGCAAACTATTAATTTTTTTGTCATTTGACTTTTGTTCGTCGTAGTAAGAACTTCCGGTCCGCCACAGATTCGTTGAAACTCTGGCGTCTGGCAACTGACCTGGTAAATGCTCATAAGGTCATTAATCTTCTTAACAACAGCAACCTTGAGCACCTTTTTGATCTCCATGTTTCTAACACACGTGGGCATGCCTACAAAGTCAGAAAACAGCATTGCTCACATGACTTTCGGAAACATTTTTTCACACTCAGAATTGCCGAGGCATGGAATTAGCTGCCTGCATTTGTTGTAGGCTGCCGAAACAATGCATCTTTCAAAGCCTCCATGCTTCCTGTAGTCCGCCAACGCTATACCTGATACCCCTCTCCACACACATATGCACACATGCACACACATACATGTATATTATTACTGTAAACTGTTCATGTTCCTGATACTAATACATTATTCTGTGTACTAGACATGAGACTTTGATGAGTTGTGGTGCATCTGAGCACTGTACACAATAAATTTCATTATTATATGTACATGTAAATAATAAAAGTAATGGGTCATTTTTCATGAATTAGATTAAAATTGTAAATCGAGAGAATATCTGAATTAAATTATGTAAAATAGATATTGGAATTTTAAAATATTTTACTTGCCAGGAGCAATGACTGATAGGGATTGGTGGCGAGAGAGTCATAGGAATCCATGCTGTTATTGCAACATGATGATGATGATAATGATGAAGTTTACAACAAACTGGGTTTGAAAATTGCATCGGTATGAAACTGTCAGTAACCAAGTGTCATTGACGACATGCCTACACTATCCTAACTTTATATATATATATATATATATATATAGCTGCCTATGGCCGTTCATTCGAGTCTCGAACCCGGCCAGAGGTAGCTGTTAAACGGTATAACCACACTGATGAAGAGTGATACTCCGAAACACGTGTCTGTGGATTACTTATTTATATATGCTCCCAATTTGGTCGAGCACTTTAATTAGAAGGGATTTAATTTCAAAATTCACCGTATTTGGCGCACAGCTAAGCCTCGCTTTGTTTACATATGTTTGAGGCCTCTAGTGAATTCATTTCCGCTTAGAAATGTAGCGATTAAACATTCTCCTATATTTGACAGCTGCCTTTGGCCATACGGGTAAGAGGATTGGCGAACGAAAGTTCATTCGTGTCTCGAACCCGGCCAGGGGTAGCTGTTAAACGGTATAACCACACTGATGAAGAGTGATACTCCGAAACACGTGTCTGTGGATTACTTATTTATATATATATATATATATATATATATATATATTTGATATACCAAACTTGTTGGTAAACTCTCGCGGTGAGAAAAAAAACGGCAAATAGTTTGACTGTAAAAATATACTACCAAACATCACCTGGAGAGAAAAAAATTTTGGGAAAAAAGAAAAGACCAAGATAGTTGTACCAACCAAAAATAATCGGTTGATACTATATTACTTGGCCAAAAGAAAAAACAATTTATATGTATATATATATAAGAAATATACATTCATATAAAAACCGCCAGGATATACTAAAGCTAATAAGTAAAGAGTGCTCAATATCTAAGTAGAGCAAATAATAAAGATAAATCTAATGAGTCAGATAAACCTACTTAAAGTTTTGCTTAGTGCTTAGTGCCCTTCAGGGCTAAGGTCTTAGCCCTGAAGAGCACTAAGCGAAACTTTAAGTAGTTTTATCTGACTCATTAGGTTTATATATATATATAATTAATTTTGAAAGACATTACCTCAGAGGGTGGGAGTTAAAAATTCAATGTCAGAGGGTTTGTATCATAAATAAGACAAATCCTCATATTTATTAAAGGAGTAAAAAAAACAAAAACAATTTGAAATGAAAACTGAGCCCCGTTCCTCTCAAATAAAATGTTGCATGCATTTAATAATCAAACAATTATTTTGAATATTTTCCACATCAATTTTACACAAAATCATAGGTATTTATTTATTTGTAAACTTTTTAGTTAACTTCTTGTTACTGTAAAAAAAAAAAAAAAAAGATGAAAGTAAAAAACAATTTTTAAAATTGCTTACTCAAATTTTGGGTGTATATAGCATAGGAATATTGTGATGTAAGCTGTGACGTAGAGCTATGACGTAGTTTTTGTTACAGACAGAAATACAGACAATCTCCATTATTAATAGATATATATATATATATATACACACACACACACAAAATAAATAGATAAAATCCAAACAAAACGTCTAAACTTTATTTTTATTCAATATATAATTATACATCAAAGATATAAACAAATATGAAATAAATTAGCCCCTGGTATGACTTGAACCCAGGACCATTTGTTCACTCCAGGAATGTCATCATCAGTATATTGGCAATGGCTGCCTAAGGATTTCTTTTTTGCCAAAATAAACATACACACACACATACAATTATAACAAATCTCACTATCACCCCATCCTCTCTAACACCTACAACCAAAATTTACACAAATATTCCAACAAACAGAATGTTAATTGTAAATCCATCTTCCCAGAAAAAAAACAAAAAAAACAAAAAACATACACACAGACACTCAAAACCAATCCTAACCCAAACACCTAACACCTGTGGCACTATCAGAACCCACCATGATTACACTCCCTATTAGAGAAAAGGAAAATACATCTCCAACATCTTCTGACACCATCAACCGACCCCCACCCCCTTATTCACGACCTCCTCAATTCATTAGAAAGAAAATGTTCACCACTGAAGCAAGAACTCTATTCCTAAAGTCCTGAAGAAGGTCTAACAGACCGAAATGTTGCATCGTCGACATCACTACCTACAATAAACATCCATTTTCTACAACAATTTAAATTCAGAGTTTTCCTTCTTCTAGACTGGGTACCTAGCCACGGTTAAAGAGCCCAGTCTACCCTACTATTTGCCCATGGAGGGAGAGTAGTTGGGTGCTCACCTTTCCCAACAGTATTAACACTATATGAAATGCAAACAGCCTCATCCAGGATTTGAACTCTGGACGATGTGTCCATTTTCGACAACTCTAACCACTACACCACCTGCTTCCAATAATTTATTACAAGACTAGAAGTGACTACCCAGCATCGCTTGGGTAGCGGGGGATAAAACTTAGTCTTGCAGATCCATTATTGTTGAATCGCGAGTTGGATCCTCACAGGACACCCCATTAACATCCCTATATAAAAAAGAATTTGCATTGATCCAGACAATCTGAAAAGAAAAATTAATGTCTCCTATTTAGAATACTAAATGCAAAAAAAAAAAAATCCATGCTGTTATCATTTAAATTCTATTTTTCAATTATATTCATGAATATAAATCAAATCTTCATTATTTTTGTTTAAAAACCAAGCTCTGGCGATATTTAATGTGTATATATATTTACTTTGTCATTAATTGTTTTATTTTCAGAGTTTCCTCCGGACATACATACATACACAATTGCCCTTTATATATGTGTTATGACCTGTTTAAGGTTCAATAAATAATAACTCAACACGGGTATAAAATGTAGGGAATAGATTGTATTCAGCAATATATATCACGTACAATGGAAGGGTTTCCTTGTTTCAGCTTACACGAAGAACTATTTCTGGTACTACTGGTATTTACATGTGTCCCACCTTCACATGATATGGCACAAGGCTGTTTTATGTGGGCACCACCCACAAGCCGAGACTCATAAGGTGGTAGGTAGAAAAATTGTGTCGATCCCAACCCTGCCCCTTTAAGTGCAATGAGGCAGGTATCTGGGATCGACGCCATTAATTTAGCAGCTCAGTGGACCCCCATCCCGAAGGACGGGTGTTTGTGGTACTACTCGTTTGAGTAGCTTTACTCTGTTAAATATATACCCTTTATAGGGTAGTCCATGTTCGTGTCATAGGTGAGTCACCTACAACAATATGTATAGATAGATATCAAGTAATACTAATCATTTGCACAAAGTTATATGATATCAAGTATTCCTGTCAAGGTTCTTGTCTATAAAGCCACAAAAATCTTAGAGAATCTTACCCATATTTAGGGGAGAGGGGACTTTTAAATCAAAGCCATTGTCATTGTAGGGAGTTTGTTGCTTTGAATAAAAAAAAAAAGAAAGTACATTTGAGAATTAATCAAAACTAGAAATGACTACCCAGCGTCATCTGGGTAGAGGTGGGGGGAAACCCTGGTGTATTGATTTGTTTATTTTTGAAATTTACAAATAATGAGATAAATAATAAAATTTATTGCATACAGTGCTCAGGTGCACCCCAACTCATCAAAGGCTCACCTATATTACACAGATTAATGTACTAATGTCAGTATATTATTACTGTATGCTATTCATGTTCCTGACACTAATACATTATTCTATGTACTTGACATGAGACTTTGATGAGTTATGGTGCACCTGAGCACTGTACACATACATGTATATTATTACTGTATGCTATTCATGTTCCTGACACTAATACATTATTCTATGTACTAGACATGAGACTTTGATGAGTTGTGGTGCACCTGAGCACTGTACACATACATGTATATTATTACTGTATGCTATTCATGTTCCTGACACTAATACATTATTCTATGTACTAGACATGAGACTTTGATGAGTTGTGGTGCATCTGAGCACTGTACACATACATGTATATTATTACTGTATGCTATTCATGTTCCTGACATTAGTACATTATTCTGTGTACTAGACATGAGCCTTTGATGAGTTGTGGTGCACCTGAGCACTGTACACAATAAATTTCATTTCATTTCATTTTATTATCATTTAAATACTTACACCCGGAGGGTGCATATTCTTGCTAGTGATATTATTTTTTTTTTAACTGAAGGAAATGAACTTATGCAGTAAATTTCATTTCAATACTATTTTTTTTTTTTTAAATTGAATTGTTCAATGGGTCATGAAGAATTGAACTGTTCATGGGTCATGAAGAATTAGCTGCAAAAAATGTACACTCTATAAGTTTCTGATATTACCTTTCCCTTCAAATTGCTCATTTTTAATATGATAAATAAAATTTTAAGAATGAATCCAAATTTAGAAAGATTTTTAATCACTATTCAATATACTCACAAGTAATGATAATGATAATGAAATGTATTGTGTACAGTTCTCAGGTGCACCACAACTCATCAAAGTCTCATGTCTAGTACATAGAATAATGTATTAGTGTCAGGAACATGAATAGAATACAGTAATGCTATACATGTATGTGCATGGAGGTTTTAAAAGATGCCATGTTTCGGCAGCCAACAACAGATGCAGGCAGTTTATTCCATACCTCACTAACTCTGAGTGTGAAAAAATGTTTCTGAAAGTTACGTGAGTTATGCTGGTTTCTGACTTTGTAGGTATGCCCACGTGTGTTAGAAACATGGAAATCAAAAAGGTGCTCAAGGTTGCTGTTGGTAAGATGGTTAATGACCTTACAAATGTTTACCAAGTCAATTGCCAGACACAGCTGAACATTTTTAAGTAAAATTTCAATGCTATTTCTATGTATATTTTAATTTTTAAATATATTTGAATGTAAATCAAATCTTCATTATTTCTGCACAAAAAGCAGGAACCGGTGATATTTGATGTGTATATATATTTATTTTGTCGTTAATTGTTTTATTTTCTTAGTTTCATCTGGACATACATACACACCAACTTCCCTTTATATATGTACTAGAAGCGGCTACCCAGCATTGCCTGGGTAGAGGGGTGAGCAAAAAAAGTTAGTCTTGCAAATCCATTATTACTGAATTGCAAGTTGGATCCTCACAGGATGCTCCATTAAAATACCTTTGTAAAAAAGACCTTGCATTGATCCGGCCTGGTGGGGTGTCAGAAAAAAAAAGTACACATACACTCTGAAAAGAAAAATTAATGTCTTCTTTTTTAAATATTAAATGCAAAAAAAAAAAAAAGAATTCCATGCTGTTACTATTTAAATTTGGGAAAGGCCGTGTTAGCTCAGTCGGTAGAGCGTTCGGCTAGAAACCACAAGGTTCCTAGTTCGATATCGGTCCTTGCCAACTCAGCGTATGAGTAGCACAGGGATCTGTGCGGTAAAATAAGGAGCTGATGGTAGGTGTGGCGCTCCACCTCAAATGCTAAAACAATCTCCTTGGTCTAGTGCTATTGAAAAGGGGATAGACTCCCTCACTGACTGGCTAATACCGACTTTACTTTACTTACTTACTATTTAAATTTAATCTTCAGGAATATAAATCAATTCTTCATTAGTTTTGCTCAAAAAGCAAGATATGGTGATAGTGAACATGTATATATATTTACTTTTTTGTTAATTGTTTTATTTTCATAGTTTTATCTGGATATACATACATACATACATACATACACACCAACTGCCCTTTATATATGGATAGATAGATAGATAGATAGATAGACAGATAGATAGATAGATGTAATATGTTGGTATAAAAAGATTTAATTACAGTATGTCAACATTCTAACAAAAATTATAGCCAGACTTAAAAAAAAATCACACAACAAGCAATCTAAGGTGCTTATTTTGAAATGATTAAATATTAAAGGGTTGGAAATTTGGTCAGGGGTTCAAATCCTCCTTGCAGCTAACTTAGCATTTTTTTAAAATCATTATTTGTTTCAATTTTGTTCAAATGAAAATGTAATCTAAATTAGCTTAACAGATTTTGATCATAATCTTTTCTCCACCACCCCCCCGATATGAATCATCACTGGATTTTGTTTTGTTTGTAAGACAAAATAAAATTGGTTACATTTTTTATTGCTGCATATTAGTTTGGAATAGTATCCGTAGAAAATCCTGACAAGAACAAAAATTCCCATGCAATACAACTTGAAATAATTCACCATGTCTTTGTTTATTTATGTTTAAAATAAAACTGCTATGAAATAATTATACTTGTGAACTAGGCTGTAGCAATCTTCAACAGTTGAGGAAATTCTTGAGAAATACTATAAAAATGCATTGGACAATGATTTTTTACTATAAAAATGCATTGGACAATGATGTTTACTGTAAAAATGCATTGGAAATGATTTTTACTATAAAAATGCATTGGAAATGATCTTTACTATAAAAATGCATTGGAAATGATCTTGACTATAAAAATGCATTGGAAATGATTTTTACTATAAAAATGCATTGGACAATGATTTTTATTATAAAAATGCATTAGAACTGATTTTTACTATAAAAATGCATTGGAAATGATTTTTACTATAAAATGCATTGGAAATGATTTTTACTATAAAAATGCATTGGACAATGATTTTTACTATAAAATGCATTAGAACTGATTTTTACTATAAAAATGCATTGGAAATGATTTTTAATATAAAGACTTATTGAACAGAAATGTATTTAGATATAGAAAAATAAGAAGAAAATGTAAGAAGTTACTTATTAAAAAAAAAAAACAGAAATTTCAAAATATCATAAAGAAAGCTATCACTTACCTAACATCTTTAATCTGACCAGGGACATGAAATGAGAACATCCCAAATTGAAATAGCACACGTCCTACTTACTACAAATTTATTCATATCACACTTCATCTCATTAATACACCGCCCTGTCGGTGGGGTGTTAGAATGCACCTCTGCAATACGACTTGAAATAATTCACCATTTTCTTTGTTTATTTATGAATCAAAAATTTTAAAATGAAACTGCTATGAAATAATTATACTCGTGAACTAGGCTGTGGCAATCTTTTACAGTTGAGGAAATTCTTGAAGATAACACAAAAAAAGATTAAAAAAAACAACAATTTAAGCGCTTTCTGTAAAACTTGGAGATTGTTCTAGAATGATTTCTCATCATAATATGGCTTTGATAGGAAAGGTGAAAAATTGGGCCCCAAATCAGAAACTGTCATCTTGAAGCATAACACTGGCCTCTGTTAAAAAAACAACTACCGTTTTGTGAAGATCATACCTTGGTTATCTCCCTTCCTTCATTGGATGATTTAATGTTCAGATTGTCACTTTAATACAGAAAAAAATAAACCACTACTATTATCCCATAATAGTTGTTATAAACCTCTGCTGCCTCTCAACGAAAGAGCTAGCGGAGTAAACCCTGAAAACAAATCAGGAGCCGGAGCCCCTAAGGTGGTGTGATGCTGAAATCCATTGCTACCCATCAACTCCTGCAACACTACTGTTGCCAAACCGCATTGGTACCTTACCTTTCCTTTGGATCACAGCGGCAGTGTGGAGAAGGGGGATTTGCTGCATGGGCAACAGCTTATCCTCCATTCGAACCTGCCCAGGCTATGCAGTTCAAAGAAGAAGAAGAAAAAACAAAAAAAACTTTGACACTGCTCCATCGTCTCTTGTAGACGGAAGGCTGCCAACCAGTTGTTATATTTGAGGGAATTAAATTTATATGTACAGGAAACAGCTATTATGAATAGAAGTAGTATAGAATAAATTCTGATTAATAAACAAAAGTATAATTGATTTTTAGAAATATTTTCATTTTTATTCACAACATATCAAAAATAATTCTGAGATCACCAGGAATAAATATTGAAATATTAACAAAATCAGTTTCTTTTTTTTCCATTATGCAATTAAATACACCATTATTGGAATTCATTTAATGGTAATTTATGAGGAAGACCGTCCCGGTCTCCTGCCTCAAAACTTGCTAACGGTGAGTGGTGAAAAACCAACCCCAGCTACGATTGAAGTCCGTAGCCGAAGCAATAGATAGATATGAAGATGACTAGATAGATTTTTATTTTTATTAAAATATAAAAGAATATCTAAATATCTTTTTAGTTTAAATAAGCAAGAATATCTAAATATTTTGATTTTTTTTTTTACTTGTAATTGATTGTTGGAAATAAATATATTAAAATAAAATGAAAATACCGAAAAAAATAAACGTTTTGGATTTTTTATATGTAAGTGAATGTCGAAAAAAACCAAAAAAACAACAAAACGCCCCAAGTTGGTTGTTTACTTTCAAGTGACACTGCCTCGGCTACAGACTTCAATCGTAGCTGGTTGGTTTTTCAGCAATCACCGGGAGCAAGTTTTGAGGCAGGAGACCGGGACACACTTCCTCATAAATTACCATTTAATTCTATATAGAAGAAAAAAAAAGACAATTTTTTTCAAAGCAAAAAACTGCATATCACATTCCTATACTAAGAATTTTTAAAAGATTTTATGTACTATTACCAACAATAGGTCAACAATTGCAAATACTGCATATCATGTCCAAATATTAAGAATTTTTTAGATTTTAAAAAAAATTTATGTACTATTACCAATAGGAAATACTGCATATCATGTCCCTATACTAAGAATTTTTTAAATTCATTAAAATCTTATATACTATTACCAACAATAGGTCAACAATTGTAAATACTTCATATCATGTCCCAAGCTGCCTGCATCTGTTGTAGGCTGCTGAAACACTGAATCTTTCAAAGCCCCCATGCTTCCTGTAGTCTGCCGACACTATACCTGATGCCCCTCTCCACACACACATGCATATTACTACTGTAAACTGTTCATGTTCCTGACACTAATACATTATTCTGTGTACTTGACATGAGACTTTGATGAGTTGTGATGCAACTGAGCACTGTACACAATAAATTTCATCATTATTATTATATTAAGAATTTTTAGATTTAAAAAAAATTTATGTACTATTACCAACAATAGGAAATACAGCATATCATGTCCCTATACTAAGAATTTTTTAAATTCATCAAAATTTTATGTACTATTACCAACAATATGTCAACAATAGGCAAAACTACTTTAATTTTTATTTATGATTAAGTTGCAATGATCAGCGGTTGCAATTATTAAATATTTTTGTAGCATAGACAATACGTTATGTCCACAACATAACATGAAGTACTGTCCCATAATATATCAGTTACTAAAATTAATTTACTGGTATGACATTCGTACATTTCCATTACAGTTTTTAAACTGTTAAATATTACATTACAGTTTTTAAACTGTTAAATATATCAGTTACTAAAATTAATTTACTGGTATGACATTCGTACATTTCCATTACAGTTTTTAAACTGTTAAAACTGTTAATCATGAGTAAGAGATTCAGTCACAATGAAGTTAAATAACTACACTCATGTCTAAATGATTAAACATTTTTTCTAAAGTCTTTCTAAAGTTACTGTTTGTAAGTATTGATTTTTTATTATTGAGTCGGCCGTTACACTTTTTTACCCAGGCTCATTTCCGCCCTGTCGGCTGTGGCGTTAGAATGCACCAACTGCAGAGGGGTAAGACTCCCCCAATGGGGCCACCTGTTGGCCGTGGGTGGTGACTCATGATGCTCAAGGATAGAACCCAGGTGGATGAGCAGTCCATGACCTGCAAAACTCCAGTTTGGCCCCCTCTTGGGCTAGACTGGCGGTCGGAGAGGCCCCCTCCGAACAATCGGTTGGTCATGTCAAGACCTAGCACCTATATGATTGCCCCAACCCTATTGCCCTTATGGCAAGCCCCAACCCTTCTTATCATATGGGTGTTAGAAGGCGGTGTCTGAGGGTCTACATGTCCTGGGAATGACATTAAAATCTATCTGATGGTGAGGTTCTACTTCTGGAGGTTTGGAGAATGTGGAGCACCCCTTCACATGGAGGATAAGCGGTTGCCCATGCAGCAAATCCTCCTTCACATCCACTTCCGTTCCTCTGCAGAAACTGGGACTTCCGTTTTTATTTTGAAATCTAGTTCCAGGGTCATTGGTCAGTCAATGGCTGGCACCCGTTGAGTGTTTACCCTTCCAAACTTTAACCTCTTTTTGTTCTTGTTTCTTTTTCTTCTCTTTACCCAGAAATCAGATTACTGTTGTCTTTTCAATCCCCAAATTCTCCGTAGACCATAATAATTATGTTTTTTTAAACAGACTGAATAACAAGGACTACCAATCGCTTTTCTTGTTATTCTGTGATAAACATTTCTTATTACCTTCCATATACCAACAAATGCCCTGAAGACGATCTAATTAATAGATCGAAACACTGCAGCGTTGACCAATAAACTCACCACTTAAATCATTTAAACCTGTGTTTTTTCATTCTTTCTTAATATATATATATATATAATACATATATGGTGATTGCTGCTTCTTGACAGAATAAGGCCATTTCTACAAGTAGTCCAGATGTGAGCAGTTGTGAGCACGCAGATGGGCCACGGAACCATCTTGTTTTTATGTACCCTGTCACACATATGAAATCTTCGACATAAAGGCGCTGCCACACAGGTCAGACTTCAATGTAGGAAATGTTTCTATGGCGTCCATCATGTGTCGCTTCAGAATGGAGGGCTCGAGTCACCTTGCCTCAAGCTTCTTTCCTTTGGACCACAGTGGCAGTGTGGAGAGGGGGGATCTGCTGCTTGGGCAACAGCACATTCTCCATATCACCCTGCCCAACCTGGGGACACTACACTATTGTCTTTTGCAAACGAAAGATGCCAACCAACCAGCCAGCCGTGGCGTGCAAGGAGGGTGGGTAATGAGGGTGCTGGGCATCAAGTTCAGGGAGGCATCCAGTCAAATGGAGAAATATAATTAGACATAAAAATTGCCCAATTATTAAATCTATTTCATGAATTTCCACTGGCAACCAATTTTGCAATTTATGTGAAATTTGAATAAAAAGCTTATTTCATAAATTTCTATTGGTTTTGTATTAAAAATTTTTTTTTTTTTTTTGGTGGTGAGAGAATAAAATTAAGGTGTTGATCCCAGGCGTCATAAAACCTATACACACTACTGTAATATATACACACACACACACACACATATTATGGACTCTCTCATCGATTTCGACGCATGAGGGTTCATACAATGAACACCCACACAGTGATTTGTTTATAGTAGTGAAGACTTGTGTTGGACCATCCACACTTTTTGGCACAGTCGATAGGAAAGAATTGGTGCATCAAGGGATTGCCACAAACCCAATCAACAACCGACCTCAGGAATTTTGAATTCAGAGTTATCCCTCTCCTAACTGGTTACCTACCCAAGGCTGAAGGGCCCAGTCTGCCCTACTATTTAACTCATAGCTGGAGGGAGAATATATGGATTCATACCTTTCCCAAGGGTATTAGCACTAAGTGAAATGCCAACAGCTTTGTCTAGGAATTGAACTTGAATCAACGCGTCCATTTTCCACGACTCTAACCACTAGCCTCCATATATATATATATATATATACATACACACACACATCAAAAAGTTACTATCACGTTTTCATTGTAGTAGTATAAGTAGTTAATCCAAAAGAGCTCAATATATCTTGTAAAATATAGAGCATTTATTGTTATAGAAAAGTTTTTCTCTCTACCACGGTTTCGGTGTTCAAGGTACACCTTCCTTAGGAGAATTAAAACCTTTTAGTTCTCATGAGGAAGGTATACCTTGAATACCGAAACCGTGGTAGTGAGAAAAACATCTCTACAACTAATATATATATATATATATATGTTAAGAGTAAGGAAATGAATCCGACGGTATAAGTATAGATAAAAGGATATGAAAACACACAATGCTGTTAAAATGAAAATATTTTGTATCATATTCATAGCTAATATTGAACAATATTTCGATTTATAAAAATCATCATCAGAGCTAGTTTTTTTTATTCCAGATTCATCGAGAGAGAAGCTGAAAATAATTTGAATTCAAAATGAAAACATTGATGTTCCAAAATGCGTGCAAGTCATGCGATACATCAATGTTTTCGTTTTGAATTCAAATTATTTTCAGTTTCTCTCTTGATGAGTCCAGTTTAAAAACAAGCTCTGATGATGATTTTTATAAATTGAAATATTGTTCAATATTAGCTTTGAAAATTATATAGAATATTTTCATTTTAACAGCATTGTGTGTTTTCATATCCTTTTATCTATACTTATACATATATATATATAGGTTTGGTGGTTGGTAAGTGTAAAGAAAAATGAGACAACAATGATGTTGTTCGTTTACCTTTGATTTATTTTTAATATTTTGGGATAAAGATCCCTTCGTCAGAAGATTTCTGAAAACTAAGCTCTGGAGCTATTACCTTGTTGCTAGGATTTGTCCATTCTGTTGTATGTCTGGTGATATCTTCCTCCAAATTCTCTGCATGTGTTTATGGATGTGTGTCTATCCAACAATATATATATATATATATATATATATATATATATATATATATATATGTGTGTGTGTGTGTGTGTGTGTGTGTTTGGTATTTGTGGAAAAGGTGACTTATCGGTGAAACAGGTCACAATGGTTAGTTGATGCAAGATTCACAATGATAAGGCAGAGATATAATAAATATAAAGTGCTCAATACGTTGGGAGAGCAAATTTATTATGATAATGGTACACAGTAATAACATACTTGAGTTTCACCATAAGCTTTTGGTTTTGTTTTGTTTTACGGCATATCAACCTCAGTAGGTCATTTAATGCCAATAAAGTTTTGAAATAAATCAATTCTTAATGGATAATACAATTTTTTTATAAATATATTTTTCTATTCAACCCATAGATGGGACCCTAACAGGTACTACCACTCCGGGTCAGAGTGGACCAGGGAGCAATGGTGATGAAGGGGTGCTCACATTCCCCAAACCTCCAGAACTGGAACCTCACCATCAGATAGTGTTTAATGTCATTCCCAGGACATGTAGACCCTCAGCCACCGCCTTCTAGCACCCATATGTTAAGAAGTATTGGGAGTTGCCATAAGGACAATAGGGTTGGGGCAATCATATAGGTGCTAGGGCTTGATGTGACCAGCTGATTGATTAGAGGGGGCCTCTCCGAACGCCCGTCTAGCCTAAGATAGGGCCAAAGTGGAATATTGCAAGTCATGAACTGCTCATCCACCTTGGTTCTATCCTTAAGCAACACAGGTCGCCACCCACAGCCAACAGGTGGCCCATTGGGGGAGTTTTACCCCTCTGCAGAAGTGCAGTCAGTGCATTCTAACGCCCCAGCCGACAGGGCGGTTCACCATAAGGATCTTCAGGGTTAAATCCACTGGATTACAACTGCAATTAATCAATATCTTGATTAATCCAGTGGATTTAACCCTGAAGATCCTTATGGTGAAACTCGAGTAGGTTATTACTGTGTACCATTATCATATATATATATATATATATATATATATATATATATAACCACAGTGTATGGTTAACACTATCTCACTTGGTGAGACAGTAGTAAGTCAATATATACAGTATTATAAGCAGAGTAGGGCTGTGAGGGTTAATGCTAAAAATCAAGATTTTCATATTGAGCAAAACATTTTGATTTCAAATTTATTATTTTCGGATTATATAATTAAAAAAAAAAAAAAAAAAAATGTAATGATTACAATGTATAACTATAATAATTCATTTGTCTGAATTTTTGGACTGTTGTACTCATCTTTATTGTGGCATGTAAAATCACATTTTGGATGCTATATCCTCCAGCCTTCCTCAGATGTTCCCTGTGTATCTGAGCATAGTAATGACCCAACCTGGGAAATCATTTTGACACCTTCAATACCTTTGTTTGATCAACAGTCAAACTATTCAAAATGAATTTTCAGATAGGGTCATTGCTATGCTTGGATAGACAGGAAATACCTGAAGTAGGCCACAGGATACAGCGGATAAAATGTTGTGTTTTTACAGAAACTGTACAGAGACGTGCAACCAGGCGGATACCCTCCATCAGGCATCTACCATACTCTGAACGTCTCGCAGCCCTGGGAATGGATTCGCTGAAACTTCGGCGTCTGGCAACTGACCTGGTAAACGCTCATAAGGTCATTAATCTTCTTAACAATAGCAACCTTGAGCACCTTTTTGATCTCCATCTTTCCAACACACGTGGGCATGCCTACAAAGTCAGAAAACAGCACTGCTCACGTGACTTTCGGAAACATTTTTTCACGCTCAGAATTGTGGAGACATGGAATAAGCTGCCCGCGTCTGTTGTAGGCTGCCGAAGCACTGAGTCTTTCAAAGCCTCCATGCTTCCTGTAGTCTGCCGACACTATACCTGATGCCGCTCTCCACATACATATGCACACACATACATGCATATTACTATTGTAAACTGTTCATGTTCTTGACACTACATTATTCTGTGTACTTGACATGAGACTTTGATGAGTTGTGGTGCACTGTACACAATAAATTTCATTATTTTTATTTCATAATTCGTGGATAGCTTATGAATTATGTATGTAAATGTAGCTAGATTTTAAATTGAAGTTTGTTGAAGATTAAAAAATGGAGGAGGGGGGTAAATGGAAAGTTACTGTTAGCCGTTAAAGTTATTGACAGCAGTTAACCTTTCACTAACCAGTATGCAGACTTCTGATTGACTGAAGGAAAGGCGTGTGAAAGGGAACTGGTCTAGTTAGTTAGATTTTGGCAGTTAGTCAATGGGGGCAGATGTTAGGATCATCATTCCTAAGATGCTGGCTTCTTACTGTGGTAGAAAACCCTTTTAGGCTTGGGTTTTTTGTAATAAATAAACTTCTAAAAAACAAAGTCTTGCTTATTTATTACAAACAAGAAATGAGCAGACATCCAGCCCAGAGAAGGAGATGGCAACGACAAGTAAGAACAAGCAGAAAAGTAAGAGCCCTCTCTACTCTCTCCCAATTATATACCCAGCAGAGATGAATGGGTATATAAAAAAGATGAGGACAACAGTAAAATAAATAAATAAATAATTCAATTTTAATGGAGTAAACTGAAAAAAAAAAAAAAATCTGATGTATATTTTATACAATGTATAAAGAAATGCTGATAAGTTCTCATCCCAACCAAGAAGAGAAGGACTTACTTTTATTGAATTTTTTAAGGAAGAAACCCGAGAAATGATGTTCCAGGTGTGATGAACTACAGGATGACCATGTGGAATGGGATATTAGGTCATTTCCTTCCTTAGTGGTGCCGATAACTTTTCAGCATTCCCTTGTAGATTAAATTCAATAAAATGAACACTTTCAACTAAAAAAAATAAATAAATAAAAATTAAAAATTAAAAAATTCTAATCAACACCGAGAAGAAAACAGCTTCCTTATAGAAATGAAAAATAAATAAATAAATAAATTTAAAAAAAAAAATAGATACATAATAATCCTAAACAAGGAACATTTTTTTCTCCAAATATCGAATTTTATGGTGCATTTATTTATTATATAAGATCAAATTTGCAACATGTTGAATACATTGTTAAACATTTAATTCACAACAAGAAAATGGGTTTACTTTTTTGCCAAATTACAAAATTTCCCTGATTGTAAAGTAGAAAAAATAACAAAACATCATTAATACTGACAATTGAAGCTTTAAAATTAGAAAAAAATTATAGAAAAAAAAAAAAGAAAGAAAAAAAAAGAAAAAAAAAAAAAAGAAAGAAAAAAAGAAAGAAAAAAAAAGAAAAAAAGAAAAAAAAGAAGAAAAAAGAAAGAAAAAAAAAAGAAAGAAAAAAAAAAAAAAAAAAGAAAGAAAAAAAAAAAAGAAAAAAAAAAAAGAAAAAAAAAAGAAAGAAAAAAAAAAGAAAGAAAAAAAAAAGAAAGAAAAAAAAAAAAGAAAGAAAAAAAAAAGAAAGAAAAAAAAAAGGAGATTATTATTTGAGTAATGCTGACGACCTCTTTTGGATTAGAGTTAATAAAATATAATATATTAGAGAGCATTTTCTTATAGATATTATGCGTTTCCATAATTTCATATTCTTCAATTTTCATCAGGCAGACATTGAATGTGGGATTTTGAATTTTGCTTAGTTTTTTCAACTGAGTTGAAATACACTTTTTTTTTTTAATAAAGGGGGAAAAACAAAAATAATAACAATTTCTGAAAACTAAATGAAATGTCCATCTCAGGAAATCTGAAGAATTTATCTTGGGAAAAGTTGGAATAAAAAAAGACAGCAAAAATAAAAAATAATAATTTGAATAAAAGTGTTGAGAAAAAAATTCCAACAGACAATGTTACAAATAATTATTAAAGAACCAAAAATAAAAACCAAAAAAGATTTTTTAAAAGGTTTGGAGGAATGTCTATTTCACTGCATTATGCACAAATTCTTAAGGATTTATATTCATATATATATATTCATGTGTGTGTGTGTGTGTATGTGTGTAAATGAGAACAATCAAATTATCCAAAAAGATACATTAAAAAACAGAGTATTCAAAAAATTTAAAAAACAAAGTAAACCAAATGATAAATTTAAAAAACTGAGTATTCCAAAAATTTAAAGCACAAAGTATACCAGATAATAAATTTATTTGTAAATATTACTTTTGTAATATCTTGTTTTTTCTTCTATATACTGTTGGATTTATTTCCATATTTTACCACCCATATATATATATATATATATATATATATATATATATATATATATATATATATATATATATATATATATATGGCACCTTTTTGTTGGTGTAATTTTTATCAAGTTAGTCTTACAAATAAATTACTGCTGAATAGTGAGTTCGATCCTCACTAAGTGGCCCATATTTTGTGGCCTTGTACCAAATCTAAATTAAACTACAAAGTAATCAAATTCTATTGAGGAAATATTGCAAGATGGATTTGAGCTAGAATTTTTTTTTTAATAGAACTGAATTTAAAAAATTCAAAAAAAAAGGTTTTATTTTTTTTATAAAACTGAATTTAAAAAAACAAAAACAAATCCTGAATTATACCATATGGTCCAGCACCCAAAATACTAAATATTTTTTTTATTATATTCAGGAAAAAACATTATTTGACTATTGCAATTAAAATAAAATAAAATAAAATCAGCCATTATTAAAAACATGTGTATATGATGTGAGATTAATTTGAATTTTTTGGAAATTTCTCAGGGGATTTAAACTAACCACTAAATTCATTTAAAATTGAAATTAAAACACAAATATCAGCAATTCTACTTGATATAAAAATGAAAATATCAAGAGTTGAAATTTTTACTAAAATCTTAGTTTTTCCTTACATTTTTTTTTTTTAAAGAGGAGTCCACCTTTTTTTGGAAAGGTTCAAAATTTATTTGAAGTTCAGTTAATTTCTTGTTAAATATTCAATCACAAAAATATCTACTATAAGAGAAAGAATATCTGAACTTATTTTTTTTTTCTATAAAAATCTACTTGCACTAATGGTTACTAATAATAGTCCATTTTTTTTTCTACCTTTGCTTAGAAAACTTTAGCTTGGATAAGATAAGTAAAAGTAAAGTCGTCGGGGTGGCCTAAAGTCAGTATCAACCACACAGTGATGGAGTCTATTCCCTTTTCACTAGCACTAGACCAAGGAGAACATCTACCATCAGCTCCTTACTTTACTGCACAGATCCCAGTGCTTTTCACTAGCGTTAGACCAAGGAGATTATTTTAGCATCTGAGGTAGAGTGCCACACCTAACATCAGCTCCTTTACCGCACTGATCCCGGTGCTTTTCACTAGACCAAGGAGATAATTTTAGCGTCTGAGTGGAGTGCCACACCTACCATCAGCTCCTTAGTTTACCGCACAGATCCCTGTGCTTTTCACTAGCGCTAGACCAAGGAGATTATTTTAGCGTCTGAAGTAGAGTGCCACACCTACCATCAGCTCCTTAATTTACCGCACAGATCCCTGTGCTAATCATACGCTGAGTTGGCAAGGGGCCGGTATCGAACCCAGAACCTTGTAGTTCCTAGTCGAATGGCCTACCGACTGAAACTTAAAAATTACAAATCTACCTAGTAAAATCAAAGCAATAATCAAGATGAATGAATGGTACTAAAATTTGGCTATGGGTTTTTTTTTGTTTTGTTTTTTTTTTTTTTTTACTATTTATTATAAATGCAATGGGTATAAAATAAAACTGATTACAATGTTGATATGCTTACAATTCAATATAATGGACAGAATTTTAAACATGGGGGTCACTGCCTTTTCTTTAATAAAACAAAAAAATATATAGGGTGTTCATAAAGTCTTGCAGCAGTTCTAAAATTTAAAAGTAAATAACTCATGTTGTATAAATGATAGAATCACTTAGTAAAAATCATATGTTCAACTTTTATTTTTTTTATATACGTTTTGATTATTGCATTTCAACAAGACTGCCATCTTTGTTGTTACATTTAAAATCTGCTGCAGGACTTTATAGATACCATGTGTAATTATATATATATATATATATATATATATATATATATATATAAATCAAGTGAGAATAAAAATGACAAAAATTTTCAACAGGATTTAAAAAATAAAGTTTTGGACAAATTGAAAACTTAAAAATCGATCAAAAATTATAATTTTTAAAAAGAAAAAAATTTTTTTTGTTTTGTAAAATTTGAAAATTTTACTTTTTCTTAAAAAAAAAAAAAAAATATACAAAAATTTACTTTCTTTTTAAATCGACACCTGGAGAGGAATTTTCATGCAATAATTTTTTTTCTTTCTTGGTGATTGTGGGGATATTCGTTTTTAAAAGAACTTTCTGGCAACAACATAAAAAGAATCAAAGACAAAAAAAAAAAAAAAAAAAAAAAAAAAGGTAAATATTCGTGGATTAAGGATTATCTTTGTATTTCTCGGGGTCAGGGGATACAACTTCTTGATGACTGGTTAAGTTTTCTTTTTTGGGATTATAACGATTTAAAAAAAAACAAAAAAAACAAACAAATAAAACTATATTTTCTAGGACTGTTATTCCCATTCAGTTGTACCCGGTGGTTTTGCAGTAAGGTCATACATCACCCTAGAAATACTAGGTACCGTACTCAAAATCCCATCAACCATCGAACTGAGAACTTCCTCAGGGAGACGGGCAGAGCCAGGGGTTGCTGGGACCCCAGTCATAAAATCATTAGTGATAAAAGTCCGAATGACAATCGATCTTTTCGTGGAAGGTTGAGAATTGACAGGGTCACGGTCAAAATGAATAGGGCAGATAATAATAGGCATCTGACTGAGTTTTGAGATGTAACCAGAATCTTGAAGGGTTTTACTGGCCACATAATCAGCTTGTCGTAGGGTGGCAAGGACATCTTCGGATAGAAAAGTCGGAGTAATGTCTTTAATTGGATATCGGACTCTTTCCCCAAATACGTACACAACCCGATTGATGTTGTGACAGATTTTCGGTATAAACTGGGCCAATTTTATAAGGGTCTCCCATTTAGGTTTACCGTCACCTGAGAGAGCGGCCACGTAACTGTAGGTTCTGTGGTCACCTTGGACTCCTACGCTTTTTATAGGTAACAAGTGAGCACCCATACCTTCAACACCAGCGGTCAGTGCAGACAGCTGGCTTTGTTCGCCGGCTGGTAATTTCTCCTTGACCACATCCAAATAATGTGGGGAAGTTTTCAAGGCGTTATTAAAGTTAATGATAATCTTCAGGAGTTGGTTAGTTTCGTCAAAATCCCTTTCCATGTAGCGATCTTCGGCGCATATTACTCGAATGGCGAGCCCGGGGCCTGGGAAAGGGTGCCTTTGCACTAACTCGGGGGGAAGGCCTAGATCTTTACCAAGAGCACGAACTTCGTCTTTATGAAAATCCTTTAAGGGTTCAATTACGCGACCCGCGCTACGAAGTTTTCTCACTAATTCAGTATCGTTATGATGTGTTTTAATAGCCGAGGCTTTCGAACTGGCCAGAATTGAGGCACTTTCGATCAGGTCGGGTCTCAGCGTACCCTGTCCGAGTACAACATCCTCAGGGTTTAGGTTCATTTCTTTAAGAACGTCATCAGCTATTTTCATAAACGTGTCCCCAATAATCTTACGTTTTTCTTCGGGGTTACAAGTATTGTTCAGGGCATTGGTTTGTCGCCTGGCCGAATCAGGGTCGTTCTTGTTGATGGGGACAGTCGTAGTTGCGTGATAGAATGTCTGGGCAGCTCTAATTACTTTAACTTTGACGTCGATTTTCAATAGAGATTCTTCCACCTGGCTACTTTCTAGTTTCCTCATGAACCCATTGTCAATGTGGATGGCTATAATTCGATCCCCGGGGAGGGCCTTTCGGAGTAAAGCAGCACAAACTGTAGAATCGACTCCCCCACTCAACAGCATTAAAACCTTTTTATTACCGACGCCCTGACGAATATAATCGATGCATACCAATTCCCGTGACTCAATAGTGAAAGTAGCATGACACCCACACACGTGGTAGAGGAAATTTTTCAACATGTCTTGTCCATTTTCCGTAAGGTCGACTTCGGGGTGAAACTGGACCCCGTACATATGCAACTGGTCATTACCAATAGCAGCAATTATTTCTCCCGACGTGGCTATGACTTTAAACCCTTCGGCCACTTTCGCCACGCTGTCACCGTGGGTAAGCAGCACTTGCTGTTTAGGGTTGAGATCTTTGAAAATCGGACACGTCTGGTCAACAGTGATGGTAAACTGACCATCCTCTCGGATATCTTTGCTCTCGACTGTCCCTTTAAACTCTTTATTCATCATCTGCATGCCGTAACAGATCCCCAGGACAGGCAGACCGCATTGGAATAAATTCGGATCGTAGAAAGGTGCATTTTCGGCGTAGACCGAATTCGGTCCCCCAGATATAATAATTGCTTTGTAATTTAGTTCTTTTAAACGAGCGGCAGGAGTGTCCAGAGGTAGAATATCGGCTTTAACCATCAATTCTCTTACCTTTCGGTCAATCACTTTACAGTACTGGGCTCCGGCATCCAATATGCACACCTTCTCTTCTTCTTGGTCGCTATTATTCGTACTACACGTGGCTTTGGCCATTCCCCCATGATTTTCCTCCGTCATTTTTACGCCGCCTAATCGCCTTGATGTGACTTCAACTCCGCTCCCGAGATGTGATGAGGTTTTTAACCCGTCGACCACGGCAGTGGTGATGATTCTGGTGGCAGGCAAGAACCGTTCCTTCGCAGTGATTATGAAGACCTCACAC
Organism: Doryteuthis pealeii; assembly: GCA_023376005.1. Taxonomy (NCBI): domain Eukaryota; kingdom Metazoa; phylum Mollusca; class Cephalopoda; order Myopsida; family Loliginidae; genus Doryteuthis; species Doryteuthis pealeii. The sequence continues at coordinate 36,131,047 of CM042161.1, read as the reverse complement.
CCACCACCACCAAAATGGCTAAGGTGACCGATCTGAAGCTTCGTAGGCGACCGATTCAAAAAGCTCCGAGACAAAAGTATTACTGGAAAAATCCGAGACCAGTTAATGATCATACAATTTTTTTCCGACGAGTGTGTAGGCGGTGAGATGACGACCAGAGAGAGAGAAAAAAATGTTGATTACCGATTTTAGAGTAGCAGATGGAAGATGAAACAACTGCACCGCTGTCTATTGGCGCCTTAATGTAATGTAATGTCAAGGGAGATAATCCAAGCGCTTAGGCAATGTAAGGGGCATAACTCGAGTTAATGAAGCGTATGTATTACATGGACATAATCACCAGGACACTTATATACTGACAAATATTGGTTGGCTGTTCGTTCGCTTGTTGGTTGGTTGGTTTTTACGGCATGCCAACTCTTGTTGGATATTTTATGCAGAAGACGTTTTGTTTTATTCATTCTTGATGGATACTCATTTTTTTAAACTCAATTTAAAAAAAAACATTTTTTCAAACTCATTTTTTTGTATTTAACCCATAAATGGGATTCTAATACCACTTAGGATCAGAGAGGCCATGACAGTAATTGTGATCAAGGGGTTGGTTGCTAGGTTAGATTTTACGGCATGTCAACTCTTGTTGGGCTATTTTATGCCAAAGACGTTTTGTTTTATTCATTCTTGATGAGTACTCATTTTTTTTTTTAAATTCAAACTTTTTTAAATGCATTTTTTTCTATTTAACCCATAGATGGGACCTTAACAGGAACTACTACTCTGGGTCAGAATGGACCTAGGAATAATGGTGATGAAGGGGTACTCCACATTCCCCAGGTCTCCAGAATTGGAACTTCACCATCAGATAGAGTTTAAGGTCATACCCAGGGCACTAAGACCCTTAGCCCCCACTTTCTAGCACATATGATGAAAAGGCTTGGGGCTTGCCACAAGGGCAATAGGGTTGGGACAATCCTATAGGTGCTAGGGCTTGACATGACCAGCCAATCTGACCACCCATTTAGCCTAAGTAAGGGCCAAAGTAGAGTTTTGTATATCCTGGACTGCTCAGCCACTAGGGTTCCATCCTTAAGTATCATGGGCTTCTTACCTTGCTGCAGAGGTGCAGTCGGTGTATTCTAAAGCCCCAGGCGACAGGGCAGCTGGCAAATATGCATACAGATTCTGATATATCAACCATTCTCTTTCTTTTAAGGACACACTTTTATATATTTTGGAAAACTATTTTTTCTTTTTCAAAATTATTCTTTAAAAAAAGTGGTAGAAAAAATTTGGACCATATGTCCTTTAAGCACTCCTTTTGCGATCTCGTTTCATAAGGACATTTTTTTCATTTACACCGTCAAAATCCGGTTGTTTGTTAGGGGTTAGGGTTAGGGGTTAGGGTCTAGGGTTAGGGGTTAGTTTTATAATTAAAAAAAAACTTTAAAAATTGTCTGCTAACAAACAACCGGATTTTGATGGTGTAAATGAAAAAAATATCCTTATGAAATGAGATCGCAAAAGGGGTGCCTAAAGGTCATATGGTCCAATTTTTTCATTTCTTAAAAAATTTTTTTTTTTTTTTGGAGGAGGGGCAGAAAGAGACAGCCCCTTTGGTTTGAATTCAAAGTTTCCCTTTTCCTAGACCAGTTGCCATACCAAGGTTAAAGAGCCCAGTCTGCCCTACTACCTACCCCTAGCTGGAGGGAGAATAGTTGGATTCGTACCTTTCCTAAGGTGTTAGCATTATGTGAAATGCAAACATCCTCGTCCAGGATTTAAATTCATCTCATCATGTCCATTTCCTATGATGGTAACCATTACACTATACACCTCCATTTTACATCATGTGTCTCCACAACGTGTCAAAATTATATAAATGTTATAAAAAGTGCAGCAAAAATGATCTCAGGTGCTTTGGCATTGTCCCTTCCAGCTGGGAAAATTTGGCTCAAGACCGCTCTCGGTGGCGGCAGAATCTCCATAGAGGACTGTACATGTCAGAAGTCACCCTGATACAACATCATGAAGCTAAGAGTGTTACGTAGTGCCTTTTCTTTGACGGTACCAAATAGGTATATGTTGCATACCTCTTTACCGGCACTAAATATCTATATGTTATATACTTCTCTTTTTCTTACTCTGGTCGTCTATTCTTCTGGCCGGCCGTCTATCATCTATCTTGGTCTGGTATATCTTCTACAGGTCTGGTCTTTCTTATCTGGGGATTCCGGGTCTGGTCTCTGTGGGGATCATTTCTTATCAAAAGCCTTGTGCTATTGTTAGCTTTTAGTAATAACAACAAGACTTCGATTTACAATGATGTTACTTTATTCCATAAACCCCCAGACCAGACAATGCGCGCGGAGACTCACATCTTGCTAGCTTCGCTTCTAAGTCCTAACTCTCTAACTGACTGAGTTGCTTACTCCTTAAACCAGAAGGGGGCTTTCTATTGCCTTCCGTTCTCACGTTCCATCCCCAGAACGCAAGGTGAGAGTGAGATCAAATGCTGTCACTCACTCTCAAGGCCATCAGCTGCACTAATATGATTTCTACACTATTGTCATAATCATTAGGTTCTAATGATTATGTAACAAGAGGTCCATAAGAAAGCAACGGCAACAAAGCATCGGAACATCATCATCTACAGGGACAACCTACAAATGCAAAATCTGTGGTCGAGAATGTTTCTCAAACATAGGACTTCATAGTCACAGGACCTTCACTTCAGGGGCACACAAAAACTTTTATCATAGTCTTTCGAGACTGAATTGCCAATGAATGAATGAATGAATGAATAAAAAGTGCAATAGTGTATAAATATATATACACACAGATATAGTTCTTTACTAAGCTTATGGACACCTCCAGGGGCGGCGTGCACTACCCCAGAATCCCCTGACACGGGTGAGCCCAAGCCCCTCGGGTGGGGGTGGGGTCACAGAAAGGTGGGTTTCATATACTTTACATGAATACTACTTTATGAAGGGGCTGCTTTATCTCAGTATATAGAGCATCATCCTAGGAACAATAAGGTTCTAGGTTCAAATCTTGCCAACTCAGCACATGAGTAGTACAGTTTGGATCTGTGCGGTAGTGGGGAGCTGATGGTAGGTGTAGGGCTCCACATCAAATGCAAAAACAATCTCCCTGGTCTAGTGCTAGTGAAAAGGGGATAGACTCCTTCATTGTTTTGCTGATACTGACAAAAGGTCACTCTGCTGACTTTACTTTTTACTTACTATTTTATGAAAATTGACATGCATTTTGATATTATAAATCATTTCTAATGCATTTTTATAGTAAAAATCATTTCCAATGTATTTTTATAGTAAAAATCATTTCCAATGCATTTTTATAGTAAAAATCATTTCCAATGTATTTTTATAGTAAAAATCATTTCCAATGCATTTTTAGAGTAAAAATCATATCTAATGCATTTTTATTGTAAAAATCATTTCCAATGCATTTTTATAGTAAAAATCATTTCCAATGCATTTTATAGTAAAAATCATTGTCCAATGCATTTTTATAGTAAAAGTCATTTCCTATGCATTTTTTATAGTAAAAATCATATCTAATTCATTTTTATAGTAAAAATCATTTCCAATGCATTTTGATATTATAAATCATTTCTAATGCATTTTTATAGTAAAAAATAATTTCCAATCCATTTTTTATAGTAAAATCAATAGCGAAAGAATGACGTATCTCGGAGCTCAAAGTGGGTGCAAACATGTCTTCTGTGCAAGATGAGTGAAGAGCTATAAAGAAAGAAAATATGGCTGCCTAGCACCATAATTTGAGGAAACGCAACTTTGGAACCTGTAGAATTGGCGAGAATTTATTTGTTTCAAGATCGGCTTGTGCATAAAACTCCAGTCATCAAGGAAATAGGTGAGATGATTCGAAGCGTGATATTAAGTTTACGTTGGAGACTGCTGTGTTATTGTTGCGAAAATAATTACAGCATCAGTTTACGAATATCATTGTTGTTTCTAAATGTTTACAGATATTTGCTTTAAAATTTGAGTGGGTGCTTTGTATCATAGAGGAAGAGAGCATGAAACCCTAGCACCAGCCCTGGTGCTGTGGGTAGTGTAATGGGCAGCAAGTTAGACTAGCTAACCATTTTTACATAATTCATGGATAGCCTATGAATTATGTAAGTAATGTAGTATAAATTTTGAATCAGAGTTCATTAGAAAATTTGAACCATATGACCTTTAGGCACCACTTTTTGATCTCGATTTAGAAGGACATGTTTTTCATTTACACCGTCAATATCCGGTTGTTTGTTAGGGGTTAGGGTTAGGATTAGGGGTTAGAGTTAGGGGTTAGTTTTATAATTTTAAAATAAAACTCTAAGAATCGTCTGTTAACAAACAACCGGATATTGACGCTGCAGCTACCACAGAACGCCTCGCAAATTGGAGTAGTAGCATCTTCATTACCTGAAGGGAGAGTAGCACGACACAACCTAACGAATTTCAGTTGGTTAGAAGACTTGGCCACCCTGGAAAAGGAGGGTTAGACCGGGCATGTCAAAATGAGGACCCCCCCCCAGGGACACATGAATAACATATGTATGTCATGAGGCCACATGGATTACATATGTATGTCATGAGGGCCACATGGATTACATATGTATGTCATGAGGGCCGCACATGACAACTAAGTCTTTAAATCCTTCTTCTACATTAACAGACCAAAGTTATGATCGCTATCATCAATTTCTTTATTATGAACTAAAAGGCGATAAATACATATCTAAAGAAAAAAAAATGTTAAAAAGAAAGGAAAAAAGACTATTAGGACCATATGACCTGTCAGTCATAATGGTCAACAATAATTTTCCACTCAACCCCTATTATTTTGAATCTTCGATGATTCAATTCAAATTTTTCGGACCATATGACCTTTAAGCACCCCTTTTTGATCTCGATTAAGAAAGGACATGTTTTTCATTTACACCGTCAATATCCAGTTGTTTGTTAAGGGTTAGGGTTAGGGGTTAGGGTTAGAGTTAGGGGTTAGTTTTATAATTTAAAAAAAAAAATCATCTGTTAACAAACAACCGGATATTGATGGTGTAAATGAAAAACATGTCCTTCTGAATCGAGATCAAAAAGGGGTGCTTAAAGGTCATATGGTCCGAAAATTTGAATTGAATCATCGAAGATTCAAAATAACAGGGGTTGAGTGGAAAATTATTGTTGACCGTTATGACTGACAGGTAATAACCTTTACTTAACCCCTTCTGTAAATGCACCAGTAGAAGCGTGTGACAGTTTTAGTTTAGTTTAGTTGGGTAATCTTGAATATTAGTTACATAAATGAGAGTAACCTCCCCTTATTTTTTCTCTTTGAGGAAACTGTGTGTTTTGTTTTGTAAAAACACAGATTTTTTGACAAATTGGGTATACCTAATACTATTCTAATATACAGGTTTCTCATAGAAATATTAACATCTTTTTTTTTTTAAATCGATTTAAAAATGTTAACACCCTTATAGAAATACCTTTAATATATTTTCAAACAGTCTCCACATGTTCACCATCCCTGTCAACATATACTTAGAATCTCCCACAGGTGATTTAAAAAAAAGATGTTAATATTTCTATGGAGTACCTGTATATTAGAATAGTATTAGGTATACCCAATTTGTTGAAAAATCCGTGTTTTTGCAAAACAAAACAGATGGCTTCCTCAAAGTGAAAAAAAACAAGGGGAGGTTACTCTCATTTAAGTAGCTAATGTTCAGATTAACTCTAGTTGCGGCCAGAAATTCACAGAGAGAAGACGTCCTTTCAGGATGCCGCTTCTCAACGCACAGTTTCAAGAATCCTTGTGGGCTGGGGTTGTTTTAATAAAAACTATAAAGAAAACAAGTCTTGGTTATTTCCTATAACTCCAACATAAACAAAGGGGAACCACCCTTGACTGATAAATTATTTATTTATTTTCCCATTAAACTAACCCTAAACCTAACACTAACCCAACCCCTAACCCTAAACCCTAACACTAACCCTGTCTTCTTTTTTCCTAGTAGATCAATAAATAAATAAATAAATAATCAGTCAAGAGTGGTTCCCCTTTATTTATGTTGGAGTTATAGGAAATAGCCCAAATTAAATGTTAAAAGATGAATCTCTTTATATTGACTACCGACCTCTCCATATGAGTAGCATGAGACCCAAGATCAATTTCTTAAGCAGAGTTTAACAAGTTTGAATTCAGAGTTTTCCTTCTCCTAGACTGGTTATTTATTGATCTACTAGGAAAAAAGAAATCGGGGTTAGGGTTAGGGTTTAGGGTTAGGGTTCAGGTTTAGGGTTAGTTTAATGGGAAAATAAATAAATGATTTATCGTCAAGAGTGGTTCCCCTTTTGTTTGTGTTGGACTTATAGGAAATAACCCAAGTCTTTGTTGATTGATAAAAACAAGAAATGCACAGACTGTCCAGCCCGAAGGAATCAACCTGTAAAGAAAGCCCAACAGCAGAGCCAACAAGAATAAGAATCATCCCTGCAAAAGTTGGCAGCCGATGAAGTAGTCAAAAGAACCAATCTATCGTCCCTTCATCATCTGTATCTCTCTTGACAGGGCCGGGTTAGCTCAGTCGGTAGAGCGTTCGGCTAGAAACCATAAGGTTCCTAGTTCGATACCGGTCCTCGCCAGCTCAGCATATGAGTAGCACAGGGATTGTGCGGTAAAGTAAGGAGCTGATGGTAGGTGTGGCGCTCCACCTCAGAGGCCAAAAACAATCTCCTTGGTCTAGCGCTATTGAAAAGGGGATAGACTCCCTCGCTGACTGGCTGATATCGACTTTAGGCTGCCCCGTCGACTTTACTTTACTTATATTTACCAACCCTCCCGCACGAGCAGGATGTGACACAAGGTCAATTTCTTAAGCGAAGTTCAACAGGTTTGAATTCAGAGTTTTCCTTCTCCTAGGTTGCCTAACCAAGGTTAAAGAGCCCAGTCTGCCCTACTATTTATCCATACCTGAAGGGAGAGTAGGATTCATACCTTTCCCAAGGATATTAGTGCTAAGTGAAATGCAATTACCACATCCAGGATTTGAACTCGGGGTGACGAGTCCATTTTCCATGACTTTAACCATTACACTACGTACTTTACAAAAAAAAAAATGTTATGGGGTATATAACACTATTACTTGTGAATTCAAGTCTCACTGGGTGACTCATACTTCCAGCCTTGTGCCATACCTAAGCTAAGCTAAGTAAATAACTATTTATTAAGATTAGTTGTGGCACAAGGCCAGAAGTATGGGAGCACCCAGTGAGACTTGAGCTCACACACAAGGGTCTGCTAATCTAGCTTGCTAACTATCACGCCATGTGAGGTGTCCAACACACACAGATATAAATATAGATTGATAGAGATTTTTGGGTTATTTCCTATAACTCCAACTTAAAAAAGGGGAACCACTCTGAATGAATTTTATCTGCTAATTAATCTACCCATTATTTTCCCATTAAGCTAACCCTAAACCCTAACTCTAACCCTAATCCTAAACCCTAACCCTAACCCTGTCTTCTTTTTTTTTAGTAGATCAACAAATAAATAAATAATTTATAAAATTCATTCAGAGTGGTTCCCCTTTTTTTAGGTTAGAGTTATAGGAAATAATCGATTTTTGTTTACAGGTAATTTAAGAGGGTTAGTTTGGGTTGTATGGTTTTTATGGCATGTCAACCCTTTTTGGGTTATTTTATGCTGAAGACGTTTTTGTTTTATTCATTCTTGATGGGTATTCAACATTTTTTAAAAACTCAATCTTTTTTTAAACACATTTTTTTTAGAATTCAATATTTTTTAAAACTTAATTTGGTTATTTCCTATAACTCCAACATAAACAAAGGGGAACCACTCTTGACTGATAAATTATTTATTTATTTATTTATTGATCTACTAGGAAAAAAGAAGACCGGCTTAGGTTTAGGGTTAGGGTTAGGGTGTAGGGTTAGTTTAATGGGAAAATAAATAAATAATTTATCAGTCAAGAGTGGTTCCCCTTTGTTTATGTTGGAATTATAGGAAATAATCCTTAATTTTTTTAAAAACTCAATTAAAAAAAAATTTAGACTCAATTATTTTTTCAATTAAACCCATAGATTGGACCCTAACAGTTACTACCACTCCAGCTCAGGGTGCACTTGGGAGTAATGGGGATGAAGGGGTACTCCACACGCCCCTGAGCTCCAGAGCTGTAACTTCACTAGATGCAGTTTAATGTCATATGCCAGGACACTAAGACCCTCAGTCACAGCCTTCTAGCACATATATGATAAAAAAGGGTTGGAGTTGCCATGAGAGCAATAGGTTTGGGACAATCATATAGGTACTAGGACTTGACATGACCAGCTGATTGAGGGGAGGGGGTCTGTTCAACTACCCATCTAGCCTAAGTAAGGGGCAAAGTGGAGTGTTGCAAGTCATGGACTGCTCAGCCACCCGGATCCTGTCCCTACACAGGAGATGGAAAATTCTGAATTCAAACCTTAGGTATGGCACAAGGCTGGAAGTATGAGTCCCCCAGTGAGACATGAATTCACAAGTAATAGTGTTATATACCCCTTAACATTTTTTTTTTTTGTAAAGTGCGTGGTGTAATGGTTAAAGTTTAACACTCCACTTAAGAAATTGACCTTGTGTCACATCCTGCTCATGCGGAGGGATTGGTAATATATATATATATATAATGTACATATATTTCAAAGCTTATGTATTTCCTATAAGTCTAACATAAACAAAGGGAACCACTCTTGACTGATAAATTATTTATTTATTTATTGATCTACTAGGAAAAAAGAAGACTGGGTTAGGGTTAGCGTTAGGGTTAGTTTAATGGGAAAATAAATCAATAATTTATCAGTCAAGAGTGGTTCCCCATTGTTTATGTTAGACTTATAGGAAATAACCTTTAAAGCTTATAGAATGCTGTGCCTACATTTCAAATCTTGTATAATATTATACATACATTTAAAAGCTTCTAGAATTTTGTAAATACAAATCAAAGTTTATATAATGCTGTACATATGCTTTTTTTATTATTTGGGGCTGGTAAATATATATATATATATATATATATATATATATATAAGACCAAGTTACCTTTAAGCACCCCAGGGGCGACCTGGATTTAGAGGGACATGTTTGGCTTTGCACCGTCAACATCCGGTTGTTTGTTACCAGACGATTTTTAGACTCATTTTATTTTTAATTATGCAACTAACTGCTAACCCTAACAAACAACCAGATGCTGATGGTGCAAAGCGAAACATGTCTTTCTGAATCCAGGTTACCCCTGGGGTGCTTAAAGGTAACTTAAGGTCCATATATATATATAATGTACATACATTTCAAAGCTTACATAATGGTATTCATATATTTCAAAGCTAATATAAAACTGTACATCCATTTAAAGCTTATATAATGCTGTACATACATTTCAGAGCTTATATATTATGCATACATTTCAAAGTTTTTAGAATATTGTAAATACAATTCAAAGCTTATATAATGCTGTACATATGTTGCTTTTTTTTCAATTATTCTAATTCATCTGGATTTTTTTGTGTGAATGCCTTTTTATCTACTTGGTGTTTTAAAACACCCAAATTGACGACAGATGGTCATTTATTTCAAGGTTTTATTTGTGGGTTAAAATGTTACATAATTATTAGATCCCTAATACTTATATAAGGTAGTATAGAAACATAATGGCGATTAGTGCAGCTGATGGCCTTGAAAGTGAATGACGGCGCTTGACCTCACTCTCACCTTGCCTTCCGGGGGATAAATCGTGAGAACCGGAAGGCATAGGAGACCCTGTCTTCCAGTTTAAGGATAGTAAGTAAGTCTCAGTCAGTTAGAAAGTAGGAGCCGAGCTCGTAGGATGTAAGTCTCACCTGCACAGATGTCTGGTTTGGGGATTTAAAAATAAAGGAAGATCAAAGTAAATCGAAGTCTTGTGTTATTACCTAAAAAAACTAACAATGACACAGGGCTTCTGATAAAGAGAAATCCCCAATAGAAGACCAGACCGAAGTCCCCAAGTCAACCCCAGACGCAAGATGTTAGAAAATAGAACCAAAGCCGGCCAGAAGAAAATACGACCAGGGATAAGAATTTAAGAAAGGGTATACAACAAAAAATAAAATTGAAATAAAATAAAATGAAAAAACAAAAAAATAATAATCTCTCTAGAGGATGTGACAGGAAGCACCTCTGGAAAGAGAGAATGTAGGGAATTACTCATTCCCTTACTTTGCTACGGTTATCCATATTTGACTTTTAGGCGACACGAGAGTAATTATCTCCCGTGTCTACCTGCGAGGGCTTGGTGGCGATGCCAAGTCAGCCCTTATGAAACCAAGAAGCACGAAAGTCAAAGCCTCTTTCAACGCCCTGCTAGCCTTTGCAGAGGTAACACGCACGAGTTGTGTTGTCTCCATGTCTTCATAGGATGGGGGGGGGGCTTTAAAAAGGCATTTCCGTGTGCATGGCTCACGAGAACATGTTTCAAACCTGTAAGTATTATACTTTACTCTATTAACCAACTATCCTCAAGACCTTTTAATCTATTCTGTCTATGCATATATAAAGGGCAGTTGTGTTTATTAGTATTATTTGGATTATTCGTACTATTTGTCCTCATCTTTATTCTTATCTGTCATGTTTCGGCCGATGCGCACTCGCGCCTTCTTCATGTATTTCTTGTCGGACTCGGGATCCTTCTCGAACTTGGAACCTTCTTTTGAACTCAGGAACCTTCTTGTCGTAATCGGGAGCCATCACAGAACTTGAACCCAACCCTTTTATTCAATCCACGGGGGTAACCTGTTTATCATCTACTAACCATAGCTGGGGTACAGGTGTTAAGCTGTGTTAATATCATTTTATGTTATTGTCGCCCGACCAGATTGAACCTGCAGCCTAGAGATAAACTGTCACTTAGACTGTTTTAGTCCAACTCCTTTATTTTTGTCTTTCAGACGTTTCACCTTATACAATTATGTATAAGATTTTTTGTATCTTGTCATTTCTGTTTTTCTTCTGTTAAGTTTGCTCAGGCATAATTTATCCATGTTTATTACTTCGTTGTGAATTGTTCTTATCTTATATTAATACTCGTGTTCCTTAATTGTATGACCGATATCATCTTGCAACACATTCTGGTTAAAAATGAAGACCGTCCAAGCTGATTGTTATCTATATATTAATATGCTTGTTTACCTAACTTGTTTAAAACATGATTTTATTTGAGAGAGAGAGAGAGAGAGAGAGAGAGAAGAGAGAGAGAGAGGAGAGAGAGAGGAGAGAGAGATTGGGTGAAAGAAGAGAGAGAGATTGGGAGAGAGAACATATTGGTGAGAGAGAGAGAGAGAGAGAGAGAGAGAGAGAGAGAGAGAGACGAACAGATTGGGTGAAAGAGAGAGTCCTAGCCTGTTGGAGTTAAAGTGAAATGTATTAGTCTAATTCATTTCCTTTTTGACCCAATTTTCCTTACTTTTTTCCCCTTACTGTGAAGAGTTCTAGAAATTGGTTGATTTTTGTTTAATTATTAAATTGTATCACTTAATTAGTAAAAAATCAAAACGCAAAATAACATCTCTTTTCAGAGTTATAAGTCGACACGTACTATACCAAGAGACATTCTTTTATATATAGAGAAGCTTTGTTCCTTTATCTTCCATTCATTATCATCTTGCAACACCCTCTGGTTAAAAATAGGACCGTCCAAACTGAATGTTATCTATGTATTAATACGCTTTGTTCGGACCATATGACTCTTTAGTGTAAATGAAAACATGTCCTGAATTGAGTATAAAAAAGGGGTGCTTAAAGTCATATGGCCTGCTTGTTCCTTAACTTCCATCCATTATCATCTTGCAACACCCTCTGCGTTAAAAATGAGACCGTCCAGATCCTCCAAGTTGAAATGCAAAAATGTAAATCCTGAGTATTGGTGTTGCTTATCCGCCGAATTCTTATTTCTTATGAAGTGTCATTACCTCAGCTAAATAATAGACCATTGCATTTTTATTATAAAGAAAGAAGGGAAAGAAAGTAGAGAAAGATATATATAGAGAGAGGGTGATAGCGCGTGGAAACATAACGCTAAACTGCAAGAAGATGAAAAGAAGAAAATAAGAGGGGGAAGAGGGAGAGAGAATTAATCAAGATTATTATACTTTTTACATATTGAACTATTTGCAATAGCTCTAAGTAAACATTCAAACGTTGTAATAGTCAAATTATCATACTGTGGTATCTCACAGGTCCTGCTAGTATACATAAATGTATCTTATATACATTGTTCTGCCCCACTTACGTACCCGCATCATACTCTTACTTACATTATACTTTAATTACATACATGCATTCACTATACATACTCTGACCTCATTACACCACACCGACACATTTGTTGTTCACCTAATTAACTCTGTGCGACCCTGCATTATTCGGGTCAGATACGTGACCAGATCCATGTAGTACAACACTTCCCACAACGAGTCGACGCGTGGGCACTCTGGACCTTTTTCCCGTGCCTTTTGACAAACTCTCAGTTCTTTCCACAAACACCACAAAGCAGACAGACGTACCTCAAATCTCTACTGAACGCAATACTTTTTTTTTACCTCTTTTGTAAGCGGACTGTTGAGAAACTTTGAACTTTGAAGCCTTTTCATCACATTGTAATATTGTTCATTTGTTGTTACTTGTTTTTCATCATACACTACGTTCTTGTTGAATATTGTCTTCAGCTTTTTCTTTGTCTTGATTGTTTTGTTTGATTCTTTATTGATCTTATATTCCGTCTTTGAAAGATTTTGGTCAAACAATGCATTTGGTACCAAATTTGGCAACTTCTGATTTAGGTCGGAAATTAACACGGAAAGTTTTTTGATGATCCCCAATGACAGTTTAACTACAGTCTATGAATTAACATTTTGCGAATTGGGTTACAGTTTTAGGGATTAAGGTTTTAATTAAGTATTGCTTAAAAAAACCCAACAAAAAACCAAATTACTATACATTTAATTAACATCTGAAATTAANCTCTGGGCTAGCGCCAGGAAAAAGGACCCACTTCCTACACCAAGAAGATCTCTCGACATTCTGACTCAGGCCTTAAGTGGGTTCAGATTGCTATTTGTCTGAACAGGAAGAAATTTCCTCTCCAAGAGGTAGCTATGACCCATGAATAAAGTCTGAAACCTAAAACTACCTTTTTCGTCTTGTTCCTCTTCCTTTTCCTTCCTTTAATTCCTTTTCAGCTCGACCACACACAAAAGTAAGAACTGTTGGAGAATTTTGACATATAAGGTGTGTGTGTAAATGCCCCGCTCCTACTTATAGACTAGATCAGAATCATGTGATCTAACTCTTGGCCAATCACTGGCAGTACTCTGAGGTTGATACAATACTTAACAACCCTACTGGTCATAATTACACGACTTTTTGACGACGGAGCATAGGATTAAAAACACTGGACCCTTTACAATACACAGGAATAGGACTTATACCCTTACCAAAGGATCACCAAGGATTCCATAACATAGGACTTTCTTTAAGCCCTTTTCAATTGGCCAAGGATGGCACTTAAAAACTTTACAAGAACCACCAATATAGTGTAGTTAAAATGTTATATACCGTAATATACCCTTCTGACATACTCAGTTATATAATAGAGAGAGAGAGAGAGAGAGAGACAGAGCGATATATTAGACTAGAAGCAGCTACCTCGGCGTCTCCTGTGTAGAGGGGAGTAAAAGAAAGGTAATCTTGCAGATCTAATTTTACTGAATTGCAAGTTGGATCCTCGCAGGATGCCCCATTAAAATCCCTATGTAAAAAAGACCTGGTGTTGATTCAGACACTCTTAAAAGAAAAATTAATGTCTCTTATTTAAAAATACGTAATGCAAAAAAAATTCTATGCTGTTATAATTTAAATTTGATTTTTTAGTATCTTCACTAATAAATCAAGTGGCTTCATTATTTTTGCTCAAAACAAGCCCTGGTGATATTTGATGTGTATATATATTTACTTTTGTCGTTAATTGTTTTATTTTCAAAGTTTCCCTGGACATACATACACAAACTGTCCTTTATACTTTAAATATACCTCCTACATTTGGGGCGCTGGTGATTGTCGTCAGTGATGTAATCCGCAGGGTTCATTGGGAAGTTTCGGGTCTTCCAACATCAAGAATTCCCTCGCCCTGCTGACCCTATCAGAGGTGATCATAACATATACAAACTGTCCTTTATATATGTATAGATAGATTAAAGATGGTTGATCTTACTTGCAACTCTTCTTACTTGTTGCTGACTCATTGCTGCTAACTGCTTCTTCTTCTTCTAACTCGTCGGCCGCCATTGTAATCTGGTCTGACTTCTATTTAATGGCTTCTGCTGAGTGCTGATTCTCTTCTGTTCTTCGTCTGGGCTGGACATTTGCCTGTTTCTTCATTTAATTAATTAAAACAAGACTTTACTTGATCAAGTTTTATTAGACCATATTTGAATGATACTACCATGGGGAGATGGACTCAAGGAGCGGACAACACACCTACGCTCCTTAAAAGCTAGGTCGCATCTCCTTAATGATAATGATAAATGAAATTTATTGTGTACAGTGCTCAGGTGCACCACAACTCATCCAAGTCTCATGTCAAGTACACAGAATAATGTATTAGTGTCAGGAACATGAACAGTTTACAGTAGTAATATGCATGTATGTGTGCACGTGTGTGCATATGTATGTGGAGAGTGGCATCAGGTATAGTGTCGGGCAGACTACAGGAAGCATGGAGGCTTTGAAAGACTCAGTGCTTCGGCAGCCTACAACAGACGCAGGTAGTTTTATTCCATGTCTCCGCAACTCTGAGCGTGAAAAATGTTTTCCGAAAGTCACGTGAGCAGTGCTGTTTTCTGACTTTGTAGGCATGCCCACATGTGTTTAGAAAGATGGAGATAAAAAAAGGTGCTCAGGGTTGCTGTTGTTAAGATGTTGTTAACTAACTAACTATTTTCATGTCTCTGTACCGGAGGTCAGTTGGGGGGATTTAAAATGTCAATCATAACCCCTAAAGGTTATGGAAAATTACCACCTCTGGTTTTAAATCTAATGAACTTTTATTTAAAACTAACTTGCAGGTACGTTTACAATTTATAACTTCTCATGAATGGTAACAAAAAAAGAAAAACCTGTGAATATGCCCAGAAATGACCAACGACCTTAGACCAAACATAAAAATCCTTTAAAATTCCATATATTTTAAAAGACAAATCCCCAACCCTTGAAATGTTTAATTTAATGGCTGGAATGTAGATATATTATTATATTATTATCATACAAGTTTGGTTTATAAGAGAATTTTTATTCATTGATACTTCTAAAAATACTAAAAATCTATTAATAATAGAGATTCAGTTTCTATTTGTCTGTAACCGAAACTATGTCACTGCTTATGTCACAGTCATTTCAGGATTAAATACAATATTTTTTTTTACCCTTATCGTAGAATAAAAATGCTTGCCAAAAAAAAGGAATAAAATAAATAAATTGTTGGAGTTTTCACCATTACAGTATGACAATACATTGCTAAAAAAAAAAGCAGTTAAAACATTGCAGGGAAAAGAAATTGGATCTTGTGTATATCACTATATACTAAACATTGCTCAAAATATCAATACCAGGGGTCATGAATTAAAACTCTTAAAAAATTTTGTACAGCAAATGCAGACAAATTATTTTAGTTAACAGAGTGGTGAATAATGGAATAAACTACCATCATCAATAGTGAATGCCTATCTCTAAACTCCTTTAAGGCAATGTTAGATAATCATAACCCCCAACGGTTATGGAAAATTAACCCACCTCTGGTTTTAAATCTAATTAACTTTATTTAAAACTAACTTGCAGGTACGTTCACAATTCATGACTATCATGAATGGTAACAAAAAAAAAAAACAACAAAAAAAAGAAGACAAAATTATTTTAGTAACAGAGTGGTGAATACATGGAATAAACTATCATCATCAATAGTGAATGACCCATCTCCTAAATCTCCTTTAAGGCAATGTTAGATAATCTGTGGAAGAGTATAAATATTCTGTTGATTAAGATGAATGTTTTATAAGGAACAGTTGACAGGTTCAGATCTAAATATACAGCTGAAGGATATTATTATTATATTATTATTATCATACAAGTTTGTTTATAAGAGAATTTTATCATTGATACTTCTAAAAATACTAAAAATCTATTAATATAGAGATTCAGTTTCTATTTGTCTGTAACCGAAACTATGTCACTGCTTATGTCACAGTCATTTCAGGAATTAAGTAAGTTTATCAATGAGTATTTAATTTATAGTCAGTATCATTACTACATAAGAAATTAAATTCTATAAAAAAATCAATTGTCAAATTTTTCACGAAAATTTCGATACTTATTCAACTTTAGATGAATTATGTTTAAAAATAGTTTTTTCCTAAAATAAATCAGGGGAAAATATTTTCTTTTTACCCTTATTTAATTCATGTAATCCAAACGAAATATATTTAACTTGTATGATTTTTAAATTTTTCTCTAAAGATAAGAGTCTGAATAATTAAATCAGAATTTTTAGAAATATTTTAGAGGTCCTAACTGTCATAAAACAAAACAAATATCTCAGTGGAATGGAGTGAATATGATCTTTTAAGTAAGTAATTAATTTTTTAAAAATATTAATTGTTTCATTTTATTTATCTAATTTTCCCACCCCTCAGGCAATATCTTTCAAAATTCAATTTTACACTGCTCTGAGGGTGTTTTTTTTGCTTGTTAAATTAAAAAATTAAAAAGTTAAATTCTAAAAATACTAATATTAAAATAAAATAAATATTAAAAATATCAAACATTAGATATTAAATTCTAGAAATATTAAAAAAAAAATTTGAAAAATTTAAATTCTAAAAATTCTTATCACTGATAATTCTAAAAATGACTGTTTAACTAAAGTTTTTGAAATAATAATTTTTTTTTTTTTTTTTTTTAATTCTTAGGTTTGGGGTATATTGAACAGTGGGATGGGGGGGGTATTGACATGATCAAAAATTTGAGTAATGTGCATTGAAGTTATATATCGACCTCACATTGAAGTACATTTAGACAACTCAAGGGTTAAACCAGTTTTAGGCAGCACAGTCAGAAATTATATATTCTCTTTCCACTCCTAAATTCTATGAGCAGCTTCAGTAGATCAGAGGTCCAGTTGACTTACAAAACTGTCAGAATCTTAATATTTTCATTTGCCATTAAAACAACTCAAAAAAGAAAGGGTATAACTGAATATTATGGAAAAGATATAATAATAATAATAATCTATTAGTAATTGGAAATTCACTTCCGGTTTTGTCTGTAACAAGAAATTATGTCACTGCTTACGTCACTATACCCAAAATCGGTCATAACATAGAATAAATACAGTCAAAAATTTGAGCATGCAACATTAGACAGTCCTCATTGTTTTTTAAAACATGTTTTAATAGATACATCCCGATATCATATATTGTATATAATAGTTTGTTTTATTTTAAATAGATATTAAAAGTTAATAGAACTTAGTTTCGATTTCAAATTGCTTTATTTTTTCTACTCCTTTAATAAATTTGATGTTTCAATGATTTATGGTTCAAACTCTCCAACATTTAATTTTTAACTTCCACCTTCTCAAGCAATATCTTCAAATATTTATTCTTACATGCGCCCGGAGGGTGTTTTTTTATTTTGCTAGTATAATAATATAATAATAATAATATAATAAATATAATAAATAATAATAAAATACTCAGAAGAGTCCTGGAGACCTGAGGACAATTGTTGTCACTCAGACTCCAGTGAATACCATCAGCGTTAGCTGATGTGAAAAAACTCAAAAGGAGTTAAAATAATAATGATAGTACCAAGACTAGCACAATGAGTATACAAGGCTAGGTATGACTGGGTGGGAAGGTGATTCCACTGGGAATATGTGCAGAAAACTAAGTTTTCACTGGTAATATCTACAAACCAGAAAAATACATAACATTCTCTGGGACTTTGAGGTAAGATGGATCACCAGCCAGAAGACCAGACCTAGTATTGATTAACAAGAAAAAAGAGAACTCGTCAATTGGATAGATTTTTGCAGTTCCAGCAGATCACAGGGTGAAGATGAAAGAAAACGAAAAGATAAACAAATACCTGGACCCTTGCCAGAGAATTAAAAAAACTGGTGGAATATGAAGGTGAAAGTGATACCAATTATAATTGATGCACTTGGAATAGCTCCCAAAATCTTTAGAAGACAGACTAGAGGAATTGGAAATCAGAGGAAAGAATTGAGACCATTCCAGACACAGTTGAAATAAACTAGAATACTAGAAGAGTCCTGGAGACCTGAGGAGACTTGTTGACACTCAGACTACAGTGAAAGACCGCATCAGCTTATGCCTGGTGTGAAAAACTAATAATAATAATAATAATGAAGACATATATATTTACCAACCCCTGCCGCACAAGCAGGATGTGACACAAGGTCAATTTCTTAAGGCGGTGTCTAACAGGTTTGAAATTCAGAGTTTTCCTTCTCCTAGACTGGTTGCCTAACCAAGGTTAAAAAGCCCAGTCTGCCTACTATTTATCCATAGCTGGAGGGAGTGTAGGATTCTACCTTTCCCAAGGGTATTAGCAGACTAAGTGAAATGCAATTACCAAATCCAGGATTTGAACTCCAGGGCGACGAGTCCATTTCCCATGACTTTAACCATTACACCACACGCTTAGCAGTATATGTTTCACTGTAAATCTCTCTAGGCATGTAGTGCATATTGGGGATTCAGTGCTTATAGTAAATGATGATAGGTGATGTAGGTGTGGCCTATGTGAAGGCGGGCAGCACAACTGTTCTTTTCTATTTTTGTTATATTTTAAATTCCATTCCCCAATGGTAGGCTTAATGTTTTGAAGTTTATTATTAATGAGTGCATTCCAATGATTTTGCCATTTTTTTAAATATATTTTTTTTCACGACTGTTTATAAATCAGTTATTTGGTATTTTTGTTTTTGTTTATGTCTTTCATAGCTTTCTTTGCTTCAAACCACCCAGGTCATCTTCAGGATCCCCCCTCCCAATAGGCAACATTTTCGTTAATTTATGAGGAAGTGCGTCCGGATCTCCTGCCTCAGAAATTGCTACCCTCGGTACTATCAAATAACAGTCCCCAAATGTTGTCTCGGCGGTTGTACTTGAAAGAAACAACACAAATTAGGGCGTCTAAATGTATTTAGAGGGGGCTCTCTTTTTGATATGACAAATGGAGATGGGGGATAGATTATACAATAAACAAAGTAAAAAAATGAACAATTGAGGTAGATAGATAATTAGATAGAACATACATATCCATCTTCGAATATCTAAACAAGAATTACGGACAAATTAACATAAAATAAACAAGAATTAACAAAAATTTCTATAAATAATTTCTAGACAAATTACGCATAAATTAAATAAGATTATGAACAAAAAAAAAAGAGAAGCCCTCCACCCTCTAAAATACATTTAACGCGCCGAGCGGGTTTGTTTTCTTTTAAGGTACACCACCGGACGAATAGCTGGGGACGTTATTTTGTATGTACCGGGTAGAATTTTCTGAGGCAGAGGACGGGACACACACTGCCTCATAAATTACCGTCATTTCTGCACTTGACTGTAAAGGAGGAGGTAAAGGTCTCATCCTAAGTTTGAAGCACTTTTAAAGGAAAGAAAATGGGATGGGCGTGTGTGTAAAAGACGGAGCAGCACATCTTTGGTACCAATGTTGTTTGTTAGATTCCAAGGAAGCATGGATGTTTAAAAGTGCAGTCGTACTTGGCAACTCAACAATCTGATGTCATCGGTAATTTGTTTCTGCTCTGTAACTCGGAACGTGCCTGGTGGAAAACAAATTATATCATTATAGGGTCTGGCAACTAGCCTAAAATGTGTTTTGACAAAATGACCTTAGCCCCTCACAAAAAATAATCTTAACCAAAATCAGGATTATTGATTTTAATGAAATTTCATTACAGCCTTGTTTATGTTCAATAAATGATATTTTAAATGCATTATTTATTTTATTTCAAATAACTTCTCCATTTTTTTCAGGTTGCTTTATTTTTTGACCCCGCCCTTAATGTTGGGGTGTAAAATGTTTTGCCAAGTTGGGTCATATATGTACTAATTACAGTAATAATAATGATGATAAAAGATCGAACTTATGAACACGAAACAAAAAAATTTTTTTATGGTTCTATGAGAAAATAAGTACCGAAAATCGAAAAATAAAATGTAAAAAAAAAAATAAATAATTAATTTTTGGAGTTTCCTTTTTTACTCATTTCGATATTATTTAATTTGGCTATTATTTTTATAAAAAAAAAATTATACATTGATGTTTTTTCTGGCTTTAAGAAAAGGGGGAGGGGGTAACATTTTTTAATCGAGTTTTTCTTCAAAAACTTATTACTTTTTGGCCCTAATAAGGTTTGCATTAGTAGATAATTTATTTTTAGAATCTAAAAATAGAACATTTTAAACTTAAACTCAGGATTTTTCCATATTTTAAATGAATTTAATTTAATTTTTCATGAGCAAAAAATACTAAATTAAAGTTTTTGAAATAAAATGACTGATGCAGTTATAAATTCATTAAATTGATAAATCAATACTGAAAATTTCATTAAAATCGATAAATTACCTGATTTTTTGGTAAATATTTTTTTGCAATTGGCAAATGTTACAGTAAAAATTGTAAACAAGGCACTGTAAAACCATCCGAAAAAGAGGCTGAATGGCGGATCGTGTCCGAAATTGTACGCAAAACTAAATAGTTTTAAATCTTTAGAAAATAAACTGCATATGTAATGATATTTTTTCTTTTTTAAATGATGGTTATTATAGTTTCTACTTATTCGTTTAGAAGCAGTTTGACCTTAAATAATAGATTTAATTATTTTTTAATTTTTGCTTTAAAATTCCTAGGGCAGCCGACGAAAAGTGCCTATAGCTAAAATAATAAAAAGATATTAATAATACAAGCCAAAAAAAAAGAAGAAAATGCCATTCCGAGGAGTGTAAAAAATTAAATTTTTTTGAAGGTATTCGCCTGAGGGGTAGGAATAAAAATTCAAATGCTAGATAATTTGGGGTACCATAAGTAAGTAAATTCATCCAAATTTATGAAAGGAGTAAGGAAAAATAAAACAATTTGAAATGGAAACTTATGGTTATTTCCTATAAGTCTAACATAAACAAAGGGAACCACTCTTGACTGATAAATTATTTTATTATTTATTTGATCTACTAGGAAAAAAAAGACAGGCTTAGGTTTGTAAGGGATTTTAGGTTGGTAAGGTGGTTGTTAGGGGTTTAGTTTTAATGGGAAATAATAAATAATTTATCAGGTCAAGAGTGTTGTTCCCCTTTGTTTATGTTAGACCTTGTAGGAAGATAACCAAACTTAGTTTTGATAAACTTGAAATATATATTAAAATAAAAGCAAATTATAATATAAATATTGATAAATACCAGGCAGTATTCAATTAAACTTGTTTTAAAAAAAGACAATGAGGACCGTCTAAGGTTGCATGCTCGAATTTGGAGTGTACAATAAATATAAGGAAAGTTCTTTATCTATGTATTAACATTTTTGGTATGTGACATAACAGTGACATAGTTTCCAGTTACAGACAAATAACGAGACTGAATTCTGTAATTAGCAATAGACAATGGAATTATAGATTTTTTTTTTTAGATTATGTATCAGCCAATCTAGTCGAATATCCTTTTCACGTAAGCGCTAGACGCAAGGAGATATTTTTGGCGTCTGAGGTGGAGCGCCACAACCCACCATCAGCTTCCTTATTTAAATGCACAGATCCTGTCTCTAGGACCGGTATCGAACTAGGAACCTTGTGGTTTCTAGCCGGAACGCTCTACCAGACGAGCTAAACCTGGCCTTATTTTAGATATGTACAGTTTAGATATGTACAGGAAAATGAAGAAGTAAGAGGTCTCTAAAAAAAAAGGAAGTATTTTGATACAACTTAATAATTTTGGTGGATTTAATTATCTCCCTTGTTGTGCACTTGACACCAGCTATGTTTATTATTAAAGGGACTAAGCAGAACCTGTGGATATTTACCACAGTAATGGATAATTTAATTATTCAACATTTGATATGTTTTACTTAAGAGCTATTGCTAAATAGTTCCAGATATGTAAAAAGTTTAATAATCTTGAGCTGCAGGACCTGTGGATTATACCAGCAGTATGATAATTTAATTATTACAACGTTTGAATATGTTTACTTTAAGAGTTATTGCCTAAAATAGTTTTAATATGTAAAAGTTTTTAATTAATCTTAATTAACAGGATCTGTGGATTACCACGAGTATTGAATAATTTTAATTATTACAAGCAATTTGATATGTTCTTAAGAGCTATTGCTAAAAATAGTTCAATATGTAAAAAAGTTTTAATAATCTTGACTAGCAGGACTGTGGATTTACCCACGGTATGATAATTTAAATTATTACAAACGTTTGATAAAGATTTACTTAGAGCTTATTGCAAATAGTAAATATGTAAAAAGTATAATAAATTCACTTGATTTTAAACTCTCTCTCACTCCATTTTTTTTCTTTTTTTCCTTCTTTTCATTTTTTCAATTATGTTTGGATCTGAAACAAGATTAGTGTCTCGCTTACCATTCGCATCTCGCTCCTCTCTATCTTTTCCCCCACTCTCTTTCTTTCTTTCTTCGCTTTCTTTCTTATTATATTTTTTCTGGTGTAACATTGTCCTTTCTTCCTTATCATTCTTTTATAATAAAAAGAAGTGAACTATTATTTAGCTGAGGTGACAACAGTAAAAGAAATTAAGAATTTGGCAGATAAGTAAAAACCAGAATAATACAGGATTTACATTTTTTGGCATTTTCATCTTGGATGATTTTGGAACGACTCATTTTTTTAATCAGAGGTGTTGCAAGAGGAAAACAGTTGTAACGAACATGAGTATTGATATATAGAAGATATTTCAATTACATGTAAAGTAAGTTTGGTAGAGTGGCTATTGTCGGAAATGAAGCCCTGAAACAGTGAGGGAGATCTAAATCCCTTTTTCACTAGCGCTAGAGTTGTTCAATTGGGAGAGCAAATAACTTTCAAAATTAAAATTTTACACTGCTCTGAGGGTGTTTTTTTTGCTTTGTTAAATTAAATTAAAAAAGTTAAAATTCTAAAAAATATTAAGTATTAAAAATAATAAGATATTAAAAATATCAAATATTAGATATTAATTCTAAATTTAATCAAAAATTTGAAAAAAATTAAATTCTATAAATTCTTATTCACTGGATATTCTAAAAATGACTGGTTTAAACTAAAGTTTTGAAATAATAATGTTTTTTGGGTTTTTAAAAAATTTTTTTTTGGTTTAGTGTAATTGAACAAGAGGTACTTTTTCAGTGGGATGGAGGAGGGGGTATGTGAACATGATAAATAAATTTTGGGTAATGTGCCACTGAGTTAATCAAAGAAAATGAAATGAATTGTAATTAAACAACTATTTTCAACAATACAGTCAGATATTTCCATATTCTACCAGCCCATATATATATATATATATATAATATATATATATATATATATTATATATATATACTGCATATATATATATATATATATATATATATATATTATGTCATATATATATATATATGCATATATATATATAATATATATATATAGTATATATATATGAGGTGAATATACAGGAATGAAAGAACAAAAAAGTCAGACAAAAATGTGTAGTATATTTGCTGGAGTGTTTTGAACTTCAGTATCTTCAGTTTTTATTGAATTATTTGGGATGCATACAAGTGTTTTTATAGAAGGAGGAAAGTAGGTTATGTGGGATAAGTGTTTTTGTGGTGCGGGAAAAAGATTGGGGAAAAATGAGAAGGAAATTCAGATGGGAAGAGAGTTGAGGGAGGTAGGAAGAAAAATGAATGGTGAAAATACCTGATAGGGGAGGGAGTAGCTTTCTTGGAGAGAGATTTGAATAAGACGGAAGTAGAAAATGGGAGTAATAAAAGGGCGGGGGGGGTGGTAGATGACCATGAAAATCAAAATCAAAACTGTTTGTTGTATTTGGGATTACTATCAAGCCACACTAGCAATATCAGAATTAAACCTGTTTGTTTAGTAATGTGGTTCTATCAAGCCCTAACTAAGCAATATCAGTAATTAAAACTGTTTGTTTAGTAATGTTGGGTTTACTATCAAAGCCCTAACTAGCAATATCAGAATTAAATGTTGTTTGTTTAGTATGTGGGTACTATCAAGCCCCTAACTAGCAATAATCGAATTTAAAACTGTTTGTTAGTATGTGGGTTACTATCAAAAGCCCCTAACTAGCAATATCAGAATTAAAAACTGTTTTTCTATTTCTCTGAATGTTTGAGATGAGGCTTGATGATTCGTATTTATCCTGCATTATTCGGACTATTGGTCTCTGCTTTATTGTCATTTGGTAGCAACGATTTTTCGGCCGATATACCCCTCTAGCCTTCTCAAGGTATTTCCTTGTCGGACTCGGACCTTATCAGGACTCGGGAACCTTTTTTGGGAACCCTCGGACTTTCTTGTCATAATGCGGAGGCCATCACAGACTTTGAAACTTAACCCTTTAGTCTGTTTAAAATGGCCACACATCTCAAGGTTGCATTGGACATATTTCATGCATGGTCTGGGAGTCCCCAGTTTTCTTCAGGATGGTCCTTGTTTCATATTTAATTAAAAAAATTATTTATGAAAATATTTAATTAAAAAAATAACTATGTCAATAATACCAGAATGATTGTTTTGCAAAAAAAAGATTTGTTTTTTTATGTAGGAATCTATTCCCTTTTTAATGAAATAGAATATGAAAGAAGAACCTTGAAACTGGTGACCTTTCACAGAATTTTTGGTGAGACCTTTTCTCTCTATGCTCTTCTATCTATCTATCTCTATATATACTAGCCCGCCAAAACGCCCAATTGGGCAGTGTAAAAATCATTTAAAAAATATTGCCTGATTCATGTTGAGGGTTTGGTATCAATAAGTAAGTAAAATCACCAAATTTAATAAAGGATAAGTAAAAAAAATAAAACAATTTGAATGGGAAACTTAGGTCTGATAATTTTAAATATATAGCTAGATAAAACAAACTATATATAAATATATATACAGTGCACATGTTTATTAAGATTTGGTTTTGTTAAAAAACAAAGAGGACCAGTCAGGTTGCATGCTCAGATTTTGAGTGGTAATTATTCTATGTTATGACGATTTCGGGTAATTTGAGCTTAAAGCAGTGACATTAATTTTCGGTTAGAGACAAATGAGACTAATCTCCATTTATTAATAGATATGGTATTGTGGAAAAAGTGACTTTACCGGTGAAGATATTGGTCACAATGGTTAGTTGAATGCTAGTTTCACAATGATAAGACAAGCGATATCATAAATATAAAGTGGCTCAATATGTTAGGTAGAGCAAATTTTATTATCATAAAGGTACAGCCGGTAATTAACCTACTGAGTTTCACTCATAAGGATCTTCAGTGTTAAATCCACTGGATTAATCAAGGATATTGACTAATTGTAAGTCAAATTTCAACGTGTGGTTTTTTCGCGATAAAACAGTTTGAATTATAGGTCCGCGGTCGAAAGAACGCTGATTTAAAATTCAAAAACAGCGAAGTTGCAATTTTTTCAAAGGATCAAAATATAAAACATTGTTTAGAAATCCACTTTGTGCTAATTTGTTTTAATGGTTTATCGAACAATGATGAGGATTGACCTGCGATTAATCAATATCTTGATTAATTCCAGTGATTTAACCCCTGAAGATCCTTTGTGAAACTCGGAGTAGGTTATTACGTGTACCTTTAAGAAAATGATTATATATAATATATATAAAATCTAGGGGTAGCAAGACAAACTCAACAGTGGGCTTAGTACCTGACTGAAAGAATGAATAGGCTAAGAAAGAAGGTAGAAAAAGTTTTACTTTATATATAATATATAATATATATACTAGCAAATATATGCCCCCCGGGTGGCAAGTATTAAGTTTTTAATATAATAAAATATCATATTTAAATTAGAAAGGCACCAATTGAAACTGAATAAAAATGCAGATACATGATTTGGAACAGAGGGGTATGATTGAAAAAATAAACAACTTTGAAACTAACTCTTCCATCATTTCAAATTACTCCTATTCCTAATTTAACTATTTAGTTAAAAATAGGAAGTAAAGATAATATTACAGTTATTTCTTTTAAGATTTATTGAAGAGAATTTTTGCTCATATTCAATAAGAAATAAAACTAACAATTAGAAAATCATAATCACTAAGCACTATTTATTAAAAATCTAATTTTTAGATCAATAATGCAAATCACCTTCCCATTCACACTGTAAACCGGCTGTTTTGTTGTATATATAAATACAACTGCAATGTTATTTTATGTAGATATGGTCATACGAGTCTTAATGGATGTAAAACAATTTTATTAATAATTGAGGTTTAATAAAAAATAAAATCATGGGAAGAATGTGATGTATAACAAAGGGAATTGTGATTTGTATAGTAATAATAGTTCGGTTACAGACCGAAAAAAACATACAATCTCCAATTATAATAAGATATATATATATATATATTATAAATCCTGCACACATAGACCTGTTTTTCACACCTTAGCAGTGTAGATAATTTACAGCACAGCATCAGAAACAGCCTTTTTATGCATTAGCCAGTGACCCTAACCACGCGTGCCGATGTTCCTCACAACCAACATTAAGAAAAGAAATTTTACTGATATAAACGTATATTCAAGCCTGTCAAGAGTGCTTCATCGTTAATGGAAACGCTTTATATATAATTATATCTATTATCTATATATAAATATGTAATAACATATATATCTATTGTTCATAATCTATATATTGTATCTATTAATAATGGAGATTCGCTTCCCTGTTTTTGTCCTGGTAACGAAAAATTACGTCACTGGCTTACGTCACTTACCCTCCAAAACGTCATAACATAGACATAAATACACTCTGCAAAATTTGAACAAGCAGCATTAACAGTTCCTCATTGTTTTTTAAAAACAAGTTTTAATAAATACATGACCTGGATATTATAAATTATCTATATATAGTTTTGTTTTTATTTAATACATATTTAAAGTTTACATTTCAAATTGTTTTATCTTTTAATCTTTAATGAATTTGATGATTTTACTTACTTAGGGTAAACAAATCATTGACATTGAATTTTTTTACTCCCACCCCCCAGGCAATAATGTTTTCAAAAATCTATTTTTACATCGTCGCGGAGGGTGTTTTTTTTATTTGTACTAGTCTATATAACAGAGATTGTAATCCTGAGTGGTAGAGTGGCTGAAAAAAATAAGAAAAAAAAATCTTCCCTCAATCATTTAATTAAAAATTGAGAATATTTACCATGGAAATTAATGAAAATACTCCATTCTGAAAGGACTCAAGAGGACTAGTGTGAAGGAGCTCCGCACTTTAGATGCTAAAATAATCTCCTTGGGGTCTAAGCGCTAGTGAAAAGGGGATAGACTACCCTAGGTGTAGGCTGATACTGACATTAAGGCCAACCCCAACTCAGGGTATGAGTTGCACAGGGATCTAGTGCGGTAAAGTGAAGAGCTGATGGTAGGTGTGGGGCCTAAACCTCAGATGCTAAAAATAAATCTCCTTGGTCTAGTGCTAGTGAAAAGGGATAGCTCCCTAGCTGCATGCTGATACTGACATTAGGGGCCGCCCATTGACTTTATTTTACTTACTACTAGGTAGTTTTAGTGGAAGTGTTGGGTAAATGTTTGTGTATAAAAGCAATACACGGCTTTAACTGTCCAATTCCATACCATGAACCCCTGGTTTGGGTAACTCTCAATAGGAAGGTAGCCCACTTCCTGTAATCACAACCCATGGAATAAAGTCACCAATTCTACTTATCTCTGTGTTGTCTCAATCTTCTATCACGTCTACACACATAACAGGGGTACTAATGCAGAACATTCTGCCTCTGAATTTTTTGAGATGAAGGCTTGAATATTAGTAATTATTTGTATTAATTCGCAACATCTAATGCTATTTTATATATAAATAAGTGATTCTAATAATATTTCTTGCACGCTATTCTGCATTTGTACTGTAACAGATAGTATAATTAGTATCAGTTATGGTAAGTGGAAATCGAAGTGGACATTAGAAAGGGGTGATTTTCAGTCCAGCAACATTCCCCCAAAGTGGAGAAATTCCTAACATGTAGTTTAATGTGGAAAAGATGTCTCTCCAGGGCTGGCCTGATGAGTCATCTGAAGAATAACATAAGGATTACAGTGTCAAAATGCTACTGGTACCTCAGTATGTAAAAAAAAAAGGGGGGGAAATAGTCTTACTCATGCACAGAGTTGACAGCCAACATGTATTGTAATGTGTACAATACTTGTTAATTGTTATTCTGTGTTACTTTCACCCTTAGCCAGGATTGAACCTGCAGTCCTGGAAATACTGTTACAGATTGTGTACTAATTTGGACAGTGGAACAGTCAAGACACCGTGCCTCAGCTTAATGGACTCTTGCCTGGCAGAGTGACAGTAAATTATTTAAGGCTGTTATAGTGGGTTCATTTAGAATCTAGTAACTGCATGGTTATGGCTTGGCCAGTCACATTGCTAAAACCAATTGGTTGACTTGTCTAACTGACTTACTTCCAATATAGTATGTATGATAATGAAACAATTTAAACGCAATATATATATATATATATATATATATATATATATCACTGTTTATAATCGAATCTATGTCTGTTTTGTCTCAATAATGTAAAACTACCAGTCCTGTGAAAGAATTTGAGTTCAACCGATAAACACCAAAAAATGGAAGGAGACCTATTAAGAAAGGGGGTGATTTTTCAGTCCCAGCCAACATTTTTAAAGTGGAGAAAATTCGCAACATGTAAGTTTATGTGGAAGAGTAAAGTCTCTCCAGTTCTGACCTGGGTGAGTCATCTGAGAAAACACAAGGATAGAGTGTCATATGCTACTGCATCTCAAGTATTGAAAATAGAAAAAGAACAGAACTGGTCCTTAACTTGTCCACAGAGTTGACAGCCAGCATATAGTAAGAATGACATAGACAGATAACCCCACTTAAGTTTCAGACCAAACAGATCAAATCAGGGCTAACTGCTTGATCGTTTTGGTGAAACTTGATTAGGTTATCTGACTATAACATTATGACTATGAATCTGCTCTGTTAATGTATGAGCACTCTATATCTTTATAACCCCCGACTTATTCGGTTAATTATTTTATTGACGATACGAAATTACGAAACTAATGATATTATATTCCCTGATAAGTCCTCTTTTTCATGTATATATATTAGTAGCAGCAGCTACCTGTTCCGCCTGGGTAGAGAGGGATTTTTTAAGTTACCTGCAGATTCCATTATTACTGAATCGTGAGTTTGAACCTCAGTGGTTCATAAATCTCTATGTAAAAAAAAAAAGACGCATTGCATTGATCCAGGCTACTCTGAAAAGAAAATCGTATGTCTACTATTTAAAAATATTACATCCAAAAAAAAAATCTATGCTGTTTATCATTCTTAATTTAATTTTTTAAAATTCATCTCACGAATATAAATCAAACCTTCATTACTTTTGCATCAAAAACCATAAGCCCTGGTGATATTTAATGCTGTATTTATATTTACTTTGTGTTAATTGTTTTATTTTTCAAAAGTTTCCTGCCGCGAACATACATTACAACAACTGCACTTTATATATGTATTAGATAGGTTTTAACACAAACATAAGACAAACAGGAATAATTTCTTTTGTTTTATTTTTGATTGTTCTCAAAACTAGTTTTGAGGTTTTGCTTGTGTTCATTGTGCATTCATACTTAATCCCTTAGGAAGGCATGTCCACTCCTTTCAGGCCGTGGGCAGACTGGGCTCTCTCACCTTGTTTTTGTGATCTATCTATGAGAAATACAACTCTGAATTAAAAAAAAGCACAGGTGATCAGCCCTACCCTGTAACATTACAGGATCAAAGTAGCAATGCACTGGCATAGGTTGCTAGTTACAGTCTATATTCCACAGGAGGCCTTGTGGGTGTTATGTTGAAAGTCCATTGGAAATGGAGCTTGTTGGACCTGAGTTCAATTGCATGAACGAAGCTGTTTTTTGCATTCACATGGCGCTAATTCCCTATGGGGAGGGAAAGGGTATATATAATTATATATATATATATATATATATATTAATATATATAAGTCATCCACGACACGTGTTTGCGCACTTATCAATTCTCTTCAGTGTGGGCCTAGACATTTGTAGCTACCTACAGCCGGGATTTGAATCCCCACCCGGATTTCAGTGTCCGTCAGATCCTTAACCGTAGGCTATATAGTGCACCCACAAGAATGCGAAGGGGATTTTAGCTGTTTTGGATACACACAATCTGTATGTATGTAAAGGCCTGTCATAGAGTGCTCCATCATTATATAGGAGAGCGTTGCGTCTTTTTTTTTTTTTTAAAATTTGGCCCTTTAATAAAAATTGTTTTTTTTAAAATAATTTTATATAATATAATTATATATATATATATTATATCAGTCATCCACCCACAGTGGTTATTGAAGTTTACTTCTCATCAGTGTGAATCGATCCAACAGAATTTTCGTTTGCCAAGTTCGCTTACCCTTGCCAGCCATGCAGCGGCTGTCAGTCTAGGGTGAGCTATTAATTGCTACATACTTTACAGGGGCATTGTTTCTAAATCGACGGCAAGAAAACTCAATCGTAAACGTGACATAATCAATAAGTGCATTCAGCAAGGAGTCTATAGGAATAAAACAAAAAAATAGAAAAATTATTTTGTGAATTGGTAATTTAAAGATGATTTAATGGATTCATATCCTTTCAATTCACAACAATGGGGGTCTGAATGATGACGATGATATATGAATATGATATTGATAATGATTGACAATGATATATATCATGATATGATGATGACAAGATATATCTATCATATGATTTGATATGAATATAGTGATAATTATATGAATGATGATGATCATATGATTGATATGATATGATATGACAATGGATATTATCATATGATATGATATGATATGATGATGACAAATGATATATTATATGAAAGATTTGATATGATATGATATGGATATGATGATGACAATGATATAATGATACGATTGGACATGAATATGATATGATGATGACAATGATAATAATATATGGATGATAATGATAGATTTGATGATGATATGATGATGATGATATATGATATGAATGGAATGATATGATGATGACAATGATATATGAACGTATGAATGATATGATATGATGATGAACATGAAATATGATAATGAATGATATGATAGATATGAATATGATATGATATGATGATGATGATATATGATATGATATGATTGATATGATAATGACAATGATATAATGATATGAATGATATGATATGATTTGAATATGATATGAATGAATGATGATGATACTGGATGATGATATGATATTTATATGATATGATGATGACAATGATATATGATACGATATGATATGATATGATATGATGATTGACAATTGAATATATGATATGGAATGATATGTATGATTTGATATGATATGATGATGAATGATATATGATATGATATATTTGATATGATATGACAATGATAATATGATATGATATGATGATGATATGAATATGAAGATGACTAATGAATATATGATATGAAATGATATATATTGATTTGATAATGATAATGATGAGATGTATATGATTATGATATGATATGATATGAGATGACAATGATATATGATAACGATATGATATGATATGATATGATGATGACAATGATATATGATATGATTTGATATGATATGATGTATTGATGATATATGATATAATATGATATGATATGATATGAATGATGACAATGATATATTGATACGATTATGATATATAATTATATTGAATAGAGGACAGATTGAATATATGGAATATGAAAAATGATATGAATGATTTGAATATGATATGATGAGATGATATATGATATGATATAGCATATGATATGATGATGACAAGATATATTTGATATGAATATGTAATGATACAATGATATATCATCATGATATGAATTTGATATGATATATGATGATATATGAT
The DNA here is from genome assembly GCA_023376005.1 of Doryteuthis pealeii. Lineage (NCBI taxonomy): Eukaryota > Metazoa > Mollusca > Cephalopoda > Myopsida > Loliginidae > Doryteuthis > Doryteuthis pealeii. The sequence goes on along the minus strand of CM042161.1, from coordinate 36,098,612 downwards.
GATGTAAATGATATATGATATGATATGATATGGTAATGATGATGACAATTGATATATGATATGATATGATATGATATGATGATGACAATTGATATATCATATGAAATGATTTGAATATGATATGATTATGAATGATGATGATGATATATTTATATGATATGATATGATATTGATGACAATGATATATGAATACGGATAAATGATTTGATATGATATGATGATGACACATGATATATGATATGAATGATAATGATGATTGATGATATATGATACTGATATGATTATGATATGATGATGACATGATATATTATACGTAATTGATATGATATGATTTTCTTTTGGGCACAGCAACAGTATGGGGAGGGGGATCTGTGCTTCGGCACAGCACCATCCTCCATATTCAACGCTCGTTCCAAACAAAATGGAAACTACATACACGTCCTTCACAGATGGACGGATAACAACAATACCGTGCATACAATACATCGTTATGTTCCTATAGTCTAACATGATCAAAGGGGGAACCACTCTATGACTGATAGATTATTTAATTTATTTATTGATCTACAAGGAAAAAGCGGGTTAGGGTTAGGGGTTTAGGGTTAGGGTTTAGGGTTAGTTTAATGGGAAATAATAATAATTTATTACTCAAGGGTGTTGGTTCCCCTTTGGATCATGTTAGAATTAATACGAAATAACCCATAGCATCTATATACCCATAGCCAGAAACACATTTATTATTCTCACCAGGGTTGATCAGAAAAGGTAACAGGTCTGAATTTCCATATGATGACGTCATAATCTTGCTGTTGAATTTTTTTTAAACAATGAAGACTGTCGCGCGTAGTAAGAGAGAGGAGAGAGGAAGTGAGAGAGAGAGAGAGAGAGAGGAGAGAGAGAGAGGATAATCGCACTCCACTTACGTTTAGATATACAAGTTTGGCATATGCCACTAGTGGTGCTGCATTAGTAGAATATTTGGTAAAGCCAAGGGAGGTAATGGATAACTTTTTTCTTTTATATCTCCAACCTGTTGCCTGTCTATTTAGGTATGTGGTTAAAACACTAGAAATCCAAAAAACTTTTAAAAAGTTTTCTTTTATTTGTGTCAGAGTTCAGACATAACGAAATCTAGAGTTACTCCCCTTAAGCAATTAGGAGTTTGATCGAACTCAGAATTGGGGGTTTTCCCGCCATGAACATTTTGGATGGGGTTTGTGCTCGACGGACCACATGACATACACGGTTGAGCTTGTTAAAGTTCACTTTCTAGGGTAGAAGCATTCTCCTAACCCGTGTTAAATAAAAACTTTGTTAATTTCCAACAACCTGGTCTTAACATTTTCATTCAGTGCTCCGTATCTTATCAGTATGCAGAAACTTAACAATTTGTCATTTTTTTTTTTTTAGTTGTTGGATGAATTTTTAAAGTATAAAAGCTGGTGCAAAAAATCACCTCTTATATTTATTAGACTCTACCAAGTATCAGGAGAAAGATTGTTGGACCATGAAAAAAAGAACAAAAAATGAAATTTAAAGTCGTTGATAAATTGTGCCTAAATCAGTTTGCCGAATGACTCCCTCACAGGAAATAATAATAGCATGATTAACAGACAAGGAGTAAACTGATCCTAACAATTAGTCCTACCAAGGAATACTACAGATTGTTAATCTGGTAGTATTCTGTTCGGGTCCAAGAAAGCCATTTTTTTTTTTTTTTTGCCCCCTTCTCTGAACGTACGCCGTGCTGTGTTATAGCACAGCGTACGTGCGTAAAGACGTAACGCCATAAAAAACTCCTTCACTGTCTGACCAGATAAATCCCAGTTTTTCACAAAGCATTATACTTTGCCGGGTGTTCCTGCGTTGTGTCCGTAAGCAAGATCCCTTCTCTACTATTTCACTCAATGCGCTATACGAACTTTGCCTGAAGTTCATTTGATGCTTACGGATAAATTTCATGTATACTAAGAAAGTTAGTTTTGTGACGAAACGAACACTTCCAGCAGCTTACAACAGTTGAATCGATCTTGAATCAGCTGTTCCAAAACGAAATGGCTTTCCCGACTGCTTGCCTCTTTGGCGCTAGACGAACCTGTCTCCTCCTTGCTGTGATGACAATGAACCTTGTTTCCAGTTCCAGCAAACAGCCTTTTTCAAGCTACAAACCCAGCTCTTTCGAGAGCTAACCAGTCATGGGGGGTCTTTTCACTCAGTCCTTTCCCTAAACCATCTCATGCGATCCTAGGGCGAATCCTAGAAGATCTGGGTCTTACACGCCGATAGGCGTCTCGCGACAGTACGCTAGGTAATTACTTGGTAAGATTCCAACTCGACGTCTTCCGCGAGCAACACTAGGCTGCGCAGGCATTTGCGCACACGTGCAGGCCGGTCGAAACCCGCATAACCGCGGTCATCAGAACCCAAGCAAACACACTGCTAAAGCCGAACGGTCCGTCGCTGTTAAGTTTCACGGCTCCGTACGCTGAACAGTCCTCGACGGGACTACGACCGGGGGATCGCAGCCGATCCAAACCGCAGCCGAGACCGTTAACCGACTGACGCACGACGTCAACCAAAAACCGTTACTGCCGACCGACGACGTCAAAACTCGCCCGTAGAACGGCACTGCTATCCCCGATTCCGATTCAGCTGCCTTATCCCGCAAACCGAGGCGACCTAGTCGCACATACAGATCGACGTTAGGAACTGACCCGAACGTTGAGCGACCACCCTCGAACGTACGAATCCTCAACTAGCCGATTTACCTCTGTCAATTCTCGCTAATAAATTGACCAACGGGTACTTTTGCATCAAATTCCTCTGCCTATTGGTCTCTTCATTGTCTCCAAGTCGTTTCACTAATTCAGACGTCTGTGGGGGTCGACAAGTCCTTATTCGGCCCCACAATTCTTTGGTAGAAAGATTTAGTACGCAATTACCCCCTTATCTGATTAATAATGATATAATATCCTTGGTAAAGAAGGAAGTAAAACTGGTTAACTACAAGATTGTGACTGGATGTAGTCAGGCACTGGGATTGACCTAAATGAAAAAAAATGACAAAAATTTATTTAAGGTCCGTTGGTAAATTGTCCGCTAAGAGTCGTTGCCGAATGGATTCCCTCACAAGGGAATACTACAGAGCAAACAGACCAAGGAGTAACTGATACTACAATATTTCCTACCGTAAGGAATACTACAGATAGTTTAATCTGTATATTCCTTTGTAGAAGATTATAGTACCAATTACTCCTTGTCTATAATATGTAAATATCCTTGATTGGAAGGAAGTAACTGATACTACAGAATGTGGCTGATGCTACAATCTTTCTACCAAGGAATACTACAGATAATCCAAAATCTTAAAACAGTTTCATCTGTTTGTTAATTGTTTTTAGTTGTTGGATGATATTTAAGTATAAGCGTAACGAAAGAGTCACCAATTATATTTAATAGACCTACCCAAGTAATCAAGGAGATGGATTTGACACTAATGAGAAAAACGACAAAAATGTATTTAATGGTACGTTGGTTAAAATTGGTCCTAAAATCAGTTGCCGAATGGGATTCCCTCCCAGAAAGAATACTATAGAACAGAATAAACAGAACAAGGAGTAAACTGATACTACAATCTTCTCTACCATAGAATATATCGATTAACAGAGAAGGAGATAACTGATACTACAATCTTTTATATCAAGGAATACTACAGATTAACAGAAGAAGGAAGTAACTGATACTACAATCTTCCTACAAGGAATCTACAGATTTAACAGACAAGGAGTAAACTGATACTACAATCTTCTACCAAGGAATCCTACAGATTAACAGACAAGGAGTAACTGATACTAACAATCTTCCTACCAAGGAATCATACAGATTAACAGAGAAGGATAACTGATACTACAATCTTCCTACCAAGAATCTACAGATTAACAGACAAGGAGTAACTGATACTACAATCTTCCTACCAAGGAATCCTACAAGATTAACAGACAAGGAGTAACTGATACTACAATCTTCCCTACCAAAGGATCCTACAGATTAACAGACAAGGAGTAACTGATACTACAATCTTCCTACCAAGGAATCCTACAGATTAACAAGAAGGAGTAACTGATACTACAATCTTCCTACCAAGGAAGTCCTAACACGATTAACAGACAAGAGTAACTGATACTACAATCTTTCCTACCAAGGAATCCTACAGTTAACAGACAAGAGTAACTGATACTACAATCTTCCTACCAAGCCTACAGATTAACAGACAAGGAGTAACTGATACTACAATCTTCCTACCAAGGAATCCTACAGATTAAACAGACAAGGAGTAACTGATACTAACAATCTTCCTACCAAGGAATCCTACAGATTAACAGACAAGAGTAACTGATACTACAATCTTCCTACCAAGGAATCCTACAGATTAACAGACAAGGAGTAACTGATACTACAATCTTCCTACCAAGGAATCCTAACAGATTAACAGACAAGGAGTAACTGATACTACAATCTTCCTACCAAGGAATCCTACAGATTAACAGACAAGGAGTAACTGATACTACAATCTTTCCTAACCAAGGAATCCCTACAGATTAAACAGACAAGGAGTAACTGATACTACAATCTTCCTACCAAGGAATCCTAACAGATTAACAGACAAGGAGTAACTGATACTACAATCTTCCTACCAAGGAATCCTAACAGATTAACAGACAACAGAAGGAGTAACTGATACTACAATCTTCCTACCAAGGAATCCTACAGATTAACAGGACAAGGGTAACTGATACTACCAATCTTCCTACCAAGGAATCCTACAGATTAACAGAGAAGGAGTAACTGATACTACATCTCCTACAAGGAATCCTACAGTTAACAGACAAGGAGTAACTGATACTACAATCTTCCTACCAAGGAACCTAGATTAACAGACAAGGAGTAACTGATACTACAATCTTCCTACCAGGATCCTACAGATTAACAGACAAGGAGTAACTGATACTACAATCTTCCTACCAAGGAATCCTACAGATTAACAGACAAGGAGTAACTGATACTACAATCTTCCTACCAAAGGAATCCTACAGATTAACAGACAAGGAGTAACTGATACTACAATCTTCCTACCAAGGAATCCTACAGATTAACAGACAAGGGTAACTGATACTACATCTTCCTACCAAGGGAATCCTACAGATTAAACAGACAGGGTAACTGATACTACAATCTTCCTACCAAGGAATCCTACAGATTAACAGACAAGGAGTAACTGATACTACAATCTCCTACCAAGGAATTCCTACAGATTAACAGACAAGGAGTAACTGATACTACAATCTTCCTACCAAGGAATCCTACAGATTAACAGACAAGGAGTAACTGATACTACAATCTTCCTACCAAGGAATCCTACAGATTAACAGACAAGGAGTAACTGATTACTACAATCTTCCTACCAAGGAATCCTACAGATTAAGCAGCAAGGAGTAACTGATACTACAATCTTCCTACAAGGAATCCTAACAGATTAACAGACAAGGAGTAACTGATACTACAATCTTCCTACCAGGAATCCTACAGATTAACAGACAAGGAGTAACTGATACTACAATCTTCCTACCAAAGGAATCCTACAGATTAACAGACAAGGAGTAACTGATACTACAATCTTCCTACCAAGGAATCCTACAGATTAACAGACAAGGAGTAACTGATACTACAATCTTCCTACCAAGGGAATCCTACAGATTAACAGACAAGGAGTAACTGATTACTACAATCTTCCTACCAAGGAATCTAGCCTCCAGATTAACAGATACAACAAGGAGTAAACTGATACTACACATTTCCTCGAATACCTAATACGCAAGGATAACTCTACTTCACACGAATCACGATTAACAGACAAGAGTTAACTGATACTACATATCTTCCTACAGGAATCCTACAGATTAAACAGACAAGAGTAACTGATACTACAACATCTTCCTGACCAAGGATATCCTATCAGATTAACAGACAAGGAGTAACTGATACTACAATCTTCCTACCAAGGAATCCTACAGATTAAACAGAACAAGAGTAAACTTGATAACTACAAATCTTCCTACCAAGGAAATAAGCTGACTAGATTAAACAGAGCCAAGGAGTAACTGATACCTACATATCTTCCTACCAGGAATCCTAATCAGAATTAACAGAACAAGGTGTGAACTGATCTGACAATCTTCCTACCAAGGGAATCCTACAGATTAACAGACATGGAGTAACTGGATCTGTACAATCCTTCCTCAAGGAAAATCCCTACAGATTAGAACAGACAAGGGAGTAAACTGATACTACACAGATCTTGCGCTAAGAACCAAGGAATGCCTTAGCAGATTAACAGAGCAAATGGAGTAACTGATACCTACAATCTTCCTACCAAGGATCCTAGCCAGATTAAGCAGACAAGGAGTAACTGATTACTGACACAAACGTTCCTAGGCCAAGAATCCTACAGATTAACAGAACAAGTGAGAGGTACTGGTGCTCAATTCTTCCTACCCAAGGGAATCTACAGATTAACAGACAGGGTGGTAACTGAATACTTACAATCTTCCTACCAAAGGAATCCTACAGATTACAGACAAGGAGTTAACTGAATACTATCAATCTTCCTACCAAAGGAAACCTAACAGATTAACAGACAAGAGAGTAACTGATACTACAATTTCCTACCAAGGAATCCTACAGATTAACAGACCAAAGGTAGTACACTGATACTAAAGATCTTCCCTACCAGGAATCCTAACAGATTAACAGGACAAGGAGTAACTAATACTACAATCTCCTACCAAGAATCCTAGCAGGATTAACAGCAAGGTGTAAACTGATACTACAATCTTCCTACCAAGGAATCTCTAACAGATTAACAGACAAGAGTAACTGATACTACAAATGCTCTCCCTACCGAAGGAATCCTACAGATTAACAGACAAGGAGTAACTGATACTACATCTTCCTACAAGGAATCCTACAGATTAACGAGACAGGGAGTAACTTATACTACAATTTTCCGTACGCAAGGAATCCCTACGATTAACAGACATAGGATAACTGATACTACAGATCCTTCCTAACCTTAAGAATCCTGACAGAATACATGAGAAGGGATAAACTGATAACTGAACAATCTTCCTACCAAGCCGCACACTCCTCAGGATAACAGACAAGGAGGTAACTGAATACTACAATCTTCCTCACCAAGGAATGCTAACAGATTAGCAGACAAGGGTGTAACTGGCTACTACAGATCTCCTACCAAGGAATCCTACAGATTAACAGAGAAGGAGTAATGATACACAATCATTCCTTACCAAATGGGAATCCTAAAGATTAAGCAGACAAGAGTAAACTGATACTACAATCTTGCCACCAGAGGAATCCTTAACAGGATTAACAGAGCAAGGTGTAACTGAATACTACAATCTCCTACCAAGGAATCCTACAGATTAAACAAGATCACGGAGTATACTGAATAGCTACAATCTTCCTACCAAGGAATCCTACAGATTAACAGACAGGAGTACTGATACAAACAATCTTACCTATCGGACCAAAGGAATCCTACAGATTAACAGACAAGGAGTAAGCTGATACCTACAATCTTGCCTAACCAAGGAAATCCTACAGAATTAACAGACGCAAGGAGTTAACTGATACTACAATTTTCCTACCAAGGAATCCTAAGCAGATTAACAGACAAGGTGTAAACTGATACTACAATCTTCCTACCAGGAATCCTAACAGATTAACGACAAGGAGTAACATGATACTACAATCTTCCTACCAAGGAATACCCTACAGATTAAACAGACAACGGAGTAATCTGATACTACAGATCTTCTCCCTACCAAGGAATCCTACAGATTAACAGACAGGTGTAACTGATACTACAGATCTTCCCTACCAAAGGAATCCTACAGAATTAACAGAACAAGGAGTAAGCATTGGATACTACAATCTTCCTACCAGGAATCCTACAGGAAAAATTTAAAAAAAACAGGAGCAGGAGTAACTGATACTTACATCTTCCTACCAAGGAATCCTAGTGATCTATTTTCGAGACAGTTGTTTGTGTTAGTATTGCAATGTATAATTTCAATTAAACTTAGTTTAAAAAAAATTTTATTGCATTTAAATGTATAGAAATTTGGTTTTTTTTTTGTTTTTTTTTTATAAAGCAATACGTAATTAAAAAACAACCTTAATCCCCGCCGTAACCGAATTCGCAAAATGTTAATTCATAGACTGTAATTAAACTGTCATTGGGTACCACCAAAAAACTTTCCGTTTTAATTTTCCGACTTAAATCAGTCAGCCCCAAATTTATCTTAACAATTGCTCACATGTACAGACCCCCTCCCCCTTTTTAGTGGTGGTCAGTCTGCTGGTTATTTATTTACTAAGCAAGCTATAAAGGGTGCTACAGTAGTTCATTCTAAAATTCTTAGAAGTATTTCTACTGAAATAAAAATAAGATAAGAACCCAGAAAAATTATGAAACTATAACAAACTCTATAAAAAATATTTTTCTTGAAAATTCCACTCGACTTCTATGTCAATGTTAAAACAATATACAAGTGAAAACAAATGAAAATATACAACTATACCTTTTCCTTCATAAAAGTATAACTTTTACCTACAAAGTTTCTTAATATAATATTATATTATTATATATTATAAATATATATATATATATATATATAAGTAAGAAATAACAAAAGACTTAGAGATTTAGCTTATAGTTTTTCAGGAGCTTAGACAAAGTGTCTAACTCTCCCGACTCATCATTCGCATCTGATGAGTCGGGAGAGTTAGATCTTTGTGTAAGCTCCCTGAAATAGAACTATAATGCTAATCTTCTAAGTCTTTTGTTATTTCTTTACTTATATATTTGCTGTGTGACTCTAACATTAAGAGCACACATTGAGCTCTCAAACTGCGACAGGTTTTTTAAAAATAAAACTCTTGTGTCGTAAGGAAGATTTCTTCTCTGTACTTTTGATTAATATATATATATAATAATATATATTATATATAATATATATATATATAGTTTAGGATTAAATCTGAGGGAATGAGAAAGAAAAAGATTGTTTGGAAAATTAGCCAAGTGAAGGCAGAATATACATAAATAAAATATCCTTATATATCCGTTCTTAGTTTTCTATAATAATAATAATAATAATAATAATAATAATAATAATAATAATGACTTCGAGATGCAGACGGATCACCTAATCCAGGCCAGGAAACCAGACCTAGTATTGATTAACAAAGAGAGAACCTGTCATCTCGTGGATTTTGCTGTTCCGGCCGACCACCGAGTGAAATGAAAGAAAGCGAAAAGATAGACAAATACTTGGACCTTGCCAGAGAACTGAGAAAACTGTGGAACATGTAGGTGAAGGTCTTACCAATTGTAATTGGTGCTCTTGGAACGGTCCCCAAAGGTCTGGAAAAGAATTTGGGTGAATTTGGAAAGGCAAAAAAAAATCAAGGCAGTTTGACAATGATAATGTCGTAGAAGTTGCTGGTGAAGTTCAGCATCACACTACCTTAGGGACTCCAGCTGCGGATTCTTATTATACCGTACGAACATTTGATTAATTTGTTGGTTGGTTAGTTTTACGGCATGTCAACCCATTTGGTAATTTTATGCCGAAGATGTTTTTGTTTTATTAATTCTTGGGTACTCATTTGTTTAAACACATTTTCTCTATTTAACTCATAGATGGGACCCTAACAGGTACTACCACTGAGGTCAGAGTGGACCTAGGAGCAATGGTGATGAAGAGGTGCTCCACATTCTCCAGACCTACAAAACTGGAACCTCACCATCAGAGTTTAACGTCATACCCAGGACATGAAAACCTCAGCCACCGCATTCTAGCACATGTACAATAAAAAGGGTTTGGGCTTGCCATAAAGACAATAGGGTTGGGACAAGCATATAGGTGCTAGGGCTTGACGTGACCAGCCGATTGACCGATTGACCGAATCTTTTGATATTTAATGAGTAGAATACGCCGACTGCAACGGATTCTTGGTGGCTGAGCAACCATGACATGCGACACTCCACTTTGGCCCTTACTTAGGCAAGACAGGCGGTCGGAGAGGCCCCCACGGATCAATCGGCTGGTCATGTCAAACCCTAGCACCTATATGATTCTCTTAACCTTATTGGTTTATGACAAAACCGCCAACCCTTTTTATCATATATGTGCTAGAAGGCGGTGGCTAAGGGTATTCATGCCCTGTGTATGACGTTAAACTTCAATCTGATGGTGAAGTTCCAATGTTGGATTATTTGGTGGTATATAAGCCGTGCAACAATACACCACTTAAATTTATTGACTAAGCGAGGTCACGTGATTTAAACCTCAGCCAATCAACAGCCCGAATACGTGACTGGTTAACTACTTAATCGCTGATACGAGAGACGTCCATTTGCAATCATTGACGAAGGACTCGCAAGACTGAAGAGAACCAAGGAACAACCAAAGGATTATTCACTAAGGATTGTGCTCTGCTTAACACAAAAGATCTCCGCTGAACAAGCGCTCTTGCTTGAAGATCTAAAGGATGACCACAAAGATCGTAACATCCAATTTTGGAGCTCTGGGGAATGTGGAGTACTCCTTCATTGCCATCACTTCCAGGTCCACTCGGACTCGGAATGGTTGTACCTGTTGGGGTCCAATCTATGGGTTAAATAGAACAAAATGAGTTTTTAAAAATGTGTTTTAAAAAGATGAGTTAAAAGAATTAATTGAGTACCCATCAAGAATGAATAAAACAAAGCGAATTCGGCACAAAATAACCCAATATGTTTGACATGCCGTAAAAACCCAACTAACAACAACCAACCAACCAACAAACAATCGTCCCGCACACGATCTACCAGCGTTAAACGAAAACCACGTTTGGATTGTTTGGATTATTAATATATAAAGGCATTGTGTGTATGTAAGTCCGAATGTATCTCTACATATATAAAGGCAGTTGTGTGTATGTATGTCCGAAGTAATCTATACATTATAAAAGGGCAGTTGTGTTGTATGTATCCGAATGTAATCTATACATATATAAAAGGGCCGAATGTAATCTATACATAATAAAGGGCAGTTGTGTGTATGTATGTCGAATGTCCGATGTAATCAGTATGTACATATATAAAGGGCAGTTGTGTGTAATGTTTGTATGTAATCTATACATATATAAAGGGCAGTTGTTGTATGTATGTCCGAATGTAATCTATACATATTAAAGGGCAGTTTGTGTTGTGTCCGAATGTAATCTATACATATATAAGGGCAGTTGTGTGTATGTATGTCCGAATGTAATCTATACATATATAAAAGGGAATTGTGTGTAGTATGTCCGAATGTAATCTATACATATATAAAGGGTTTGTGTGTATGTCCGAATGTAATCTATACATATATAAAGGGCAGTTGTGTGTATGTATGTCCGAATGTAATCTAACATATAAGGGCATTGTGTATGTATTCCGAATGTAATCTATACATAATATAAAGGGCAGTTTTGTGTATTATGTCCGAATGTAATCTAATACATATATAAAGGCAGTTGTGTGTATATGTGTAATCTATACATATATAAGGGCAGTTGTGTTATTACTTAATTAAAATATCTAATATATAACCGAATGTAATCTATACATATATAAAGGGCAGTTGTATATGTATGTCCGGGAAACTTCGATAAACAATTAACAACAAATAAATATATATACACATTAAATATCACCAGGCTTGGTTTTTGATCAAAAGTAATGAAGGTTTGATTTATATACGTGAAGATGATTAAAAAATTAAATTTAAATGATAAAAGCATGGATTTTTTTTTTCATTTAATATTTTATATAGTAGACATTAACATTTTTTTTTTCAGAGTAGCTGGATCAATGCAAGGTCTATTTTTTACATAGGATTTAATGGGGCATCCCATGAGGATTCAACTCACGATTCAGTAATAATGGATCTGAGGGACTAACTTTAAAAAATCCCCTCTAGATAGGTGACGCCGGGTAGCCGTTGCTAGTATTTAATAAGAATGAATAAAAGAAAACTGAGTTTTCCTTCTCCTAGACTGGTTACCTAGCCAAGGTTAAAGAGCCCAGTCTGCCCTACTATTTACCCATAGCTGGAGAGAGAATAGTTGGATGCATACCTTTCCCAAGGGTATTAGTGCTATGTGAAATGCAAATAGCCTTGTCCAGGATTTTAACTCGGGTCGACAAGTCAATTTCCTACAACTTTAACTATTACACCACGCGCCTTGGTTTTCATTGTATGTATAATGTACATTGAGTATTGCCCAGCCATAAATACAACCTAAATTGCCGTTATAACAAACCCCCAACTCTTTTTATCATATATGTGCTTGAAGGCGGTGACTGTGGGTCCTGCGTATGATGTTAAACTCTATCTGATGATGAGGTTCCAGTTCTGGAGCTCTGAGAATGTGGAATACCCCTTCATTGCCATTACTCCCAGGTCCACTCTGACCCGGAGTGGTAGTACCTGTTAGGGTCCTATCTATGGGTTAAATAGATAAAAAATAAGTATTAAAAATTGTTTAAAAAAAAAACTGAGTTTGAAAAAAATACCCTACGAGAATGACTTGAATAAAACGTCTTCGGCATAAAATAACCCAACAAGGGTTGACATACCGTAAAACACATTTCTCCCAGATCCACCCTGACCCAGAGTGGTAGTATCTGTTAGGGTCTTATCTATGGGTTAAATAGATACAAAATGAGTATTAAAAAAATTTGAGTTTGAAAAAAAGAAAAAAAAAAAAAAAGAAGAAACAGAACAAAACATATTTGGCATAAAATAACCCAACAAGGGTTGTCATGCCGTAAAACCAACCAACCAACCATAATGAGTAACAATGACTCACTCACTTAAAAACAAATCGAGTATAAACGTGAACGTGAGTAATTTCTTTTTTTTTAAATAAATCATTTTTTTTTTTCATAAAAAAAATTTGAATAAAAATGTCATTAATCATATTTTTTATTTAGTTGAATTCTTGTAGATTATTGAATTTCATAAAAATTGTTCACTTTACCGCCGTTCATTCCAACCTCCCCGATTAAATTTCAGAACACCCTCCCATTAGTCTACCCTACCGAGGCCTACGTTACTCGATGTAAGCCTCGCCCCTCCTCCCTTTATTAAGCAATTAAGAGTAAATAAATCTATCTAATGACTGCGATATGTGGTTGTTAAATTTGTGAATCTTGATGTGGCTGACTTATTTAGATATACAGATGTGGATTTGTTGAATATATATATATATATATATATATATATATATATATATATATATATATACGCTCTCCTATAAAAGGGATGGAGCACTCTATGGGGGCCTTTACATCTTTACATACATACAGATGTGTGTATTAAACCAGTTAGAACCCCCTTCACATTCTGTGGGTGACGATGGCCGAGCGGTTAAGCTATCTGACTGCTGCTGAATCAATCGGAGTCTGTCCCGGCTGTAGGTAGCTCACAAAATGTCTAGTCACACTGAAGAGACTTGATAAGTCGAAGCACGTGTCTGTGGATATATATATATATATATATATATATATATAGATAGATAGATAGATAGATAAATCTAATGAGTCAGACGAACCTACTAAAAGTTTCGCTTAATGCTCTTCAGGGCTGAGATCTCAGCCCTGAAGAGCATTAAGCGAAACTTTTAGTAGGTTCGTCTGACTCATTAGATTTATCTTTATTATTTGCTCTACTTAGGTATTGAGCACTTTTTACTTATTAGCTTTAGTCTCCTGGCGGTTTTATATGAATATATATATCTTATATATATATATGCATATAAATTGTTTTTTCTTTTGGCCAAAATATTGTACCAATAGATTATTTTTTGTTGGTACGATTATCTTTCTTTTCTTTTTTCCAAATTTTTTTTTTTTTTTGCTGTTTTTTCTCACCGCGAGGATTTACCAATAAGTTTGGTATATATATATATATAGTATTAAAAAATTAATGGTAAATTGAATGAATGAATAAATGTAAAATGAATGAAATGAAATAAAATGATGAATGAGGGTGGTGGAAGGTAGCTAGCTTCGATTGTCGAGTGGGGACTACTCCAAAATTAATGGAGCACAGAAAGTATATATATATATATATATATATATATATATATATATATATATATATATTCATCAAAAGTTGCTACAACGTTTTCATTGTAGTAGCATTAGTAGTTAATCCAAAAGTGCTCAAAAATGCTCAAAAGTTCTCAATATATATATATATATATATATATATATATATATATATATAGTTCTCATATATATATATATATATATATATATAAAAAGTTATATATATATATATATATATATATACACACACACACACTTTATGTGCACCATTAATTTTTGCATTTCACATAGCACTAATACCCAATGCATCCAACTACCCTCTCCCTCCAGCTATGGGTAAATCGTAGGGTAGCCTGGGCTCTTTAGCATTAGCTAGGTAACCACTTCGAGAAGGAAAACTCTGAATTCAAACCTCTTAAACTCTGCTTAAGAAATTGACCTTGTTTCACACCCTGCTCGTGCGGAGGGGTTGATATATATATATATATATATATATATATATATATATATATCCGACATTATATATAGCACACGCAAACACGTAAACAAACAAGTGATACGCAAATATAGTTAATCAAACGCACACATTTGTCCATATTTATATCATTTGTATAATTTCAAAAACATCTTTCGTTACCTTGATGATTGTACACACAGCAAGAAACCAATGGTAGTGTAGGGGATTATCTTCCCTTTGCCTGGAAGAGTTATCTTCTCGCTGCGTTGTCGTTTGTTCCCACTAGGGGACCTCTGGTATTTAAGCGCCTGATTTGAACTTGTCTTCCTCTTTTAGCTGGATCTTCTCAACGAACTGATATGGGCTAGAGTCTATCTACCCCCTTCTCGGTGGGGCTTTTGCCCCTCTCCCCTTACATTACTGTAAGTCCTTTATACAGCATCGACTATCATTTTGTTCCATGTCTGTAACATTTATATTTTACGTACATTTGGGTATATCGTTTATACCTAAATATTGTATCTTGTATTTACCATCCATGAATGTGTCCTTTTTACCCTACTCTTGTATCTTATGTATCTATGTACTTTATGTATCTTATCGTTACCATGTGCTGTACACCTATTAAATGTTTTGTCTCACAACGTGTCGGAGCTGTTATTCAATTATTGACTTTGAACCTTACAATGGCAAACTTGTTCCCACGTAAATGAATATAAAAATATAAACTAAAATAGTTATTTATTTCTCTCTCTCTCTCTCTCTCTCTCTCTCTCTCTCTATATATATATATATATATATATATATATATATATATATGTGTGTGTGTGTGTGTGTGTGTTGAATTAAACAAAAGACACATCTCCTGTTTAACAATTTTATTTGTGATTTTTTCAAGTACTCGGGACATGAACTTTGGTGGACTAATCCCCGAATTCCACCAAATATTAAAAGTTGGCCAGAAAACTTGAAAAAATCACAAATAAAATTGTTAAACAGGAGATGTGTCTTTTCTTTAATTCAACATGCATAAATGAAAGAATGCTGCCTAAATACACATATCTATATATCTATATATATTGATGATATAGTTTACTATATTTATAAGTAAAGATTGCACAATATTATATATATATATATATATTATATATCTATATATATATATATTATATATATATAGATTTAATGAGTTATGATTCAAACATTTAAAAAATTAAGTTGTAGAGCTGAACATGCGTCATATATTTTTCATAAATAAAATTAGAATCTTTAAAATTACAATTTCATTAATTATATTTTTCAGTTATTTAAATTTTAGTAGATTATTAAATTTCATGAAATTCCTGCCTCCCTCAGTTATTCTACCCTTATTCAATAGTTAAGAGTAAATAATAATAATAAAAAAGTAAAGTTGGCGTTGTAGCCAATTGTCGGTATCAGCCGGACAACGAGGGCGTCTATCCTCTTTTCACTAGCGCTGTAGACAAGGGATATTGTTTTTGTGTATGAAATGGAGTGCCGCACCTACCATCAGCGCCACAGATCCAATCTTTGCTACACGTACGCTGAGTTGGCAAGGAACTCGGAACCTTCTGGTTCCTCGGCGGATGCTCTAACGACTGAGCTAAACCCGTCCGAATAAATATAATGACTGCTATTTGTGGTTGTTAAATTTGGGAATCTTGAAATGTATAACTTATTTGAAAATACAGTTGGAAATTTGTTGAATATTTGAACATATCATCTAAGTTGGATACATGGTGCAACGGATATAGGTGTTGTTTTAATACATTTCTAAGTGGCAATCATAACTGGACTGCATGTTCAATCCTGGCAAGGGCGATAGTAAGATTAACACAGCTTGTACCCGGCATGGTTTATGGAATGAGAACAGTCTACCCCCGTGGATTGAATAAAGGATTCGGTTCGAAGTTCGTGAACGCCCCTGATTACACAGAAGGCTCCCGAGTTCGATAAGAAGTTTTCCGAGTTCGAAGAGAAGGTTCCTGAGTTCGAGAAGGTTCTCGAGGTCGGAGGGCACATCGGCCGAAACGTTGTGTAAATAACAATAAAGATGAGGACAATAGTCCGAATAATCCAAGTAATACAAAAGGTCATATAAGGTTTAGATGGATTGGAAAAAAGAGTGCGTCCCCCCATTTTTTTTACAAAAAGAATTGGCAGCTAGAGTTATGGGAAAATTTATCGACTCCCTATATGAGTCATAAGAAGAACCCCCCCCCCAAAAAAAAGGCAAGTGGATAAATTCAATCGTGCAGATAATTGCTAAAACATATTCTTCTAGTGGTTAATAATCTTCAACGGAAAGTTTAATTATGTAGAAAACACTTATCTTTGAGGTGGTTAATTTGTCTTGTTCTGACTTTCGTCTATGCTTCGCTTCAGTTCAGGGCCTTTCGCTTAGCGGCTTTCTCCTCTCTCCTGTCTGAACGGAGAGGTCTAAATTGTCAGACAAAAACTACTCAATATATTCGAGTACTGAAATCTGTTTTTTCTCTATTTTTTCTTTTTCTTTTCTTTTCTTTTTTTTTTTTTAAAAAAGAAATCTGGGTGTTATATACCCGTTACGTCGGGTATATAATTGGCGAAAGAGGACTGTTCATGTTTGAAGCCACCCTGGCGCAACACCATAAAGCCAATAGGTACAGAAGAAAGCAGCGACAACAAAGCACCGGCACATCAACATCTTCAGGGACAGCCTTCACATGCGACATCTGTGGTCGATAATGTTTTTTGAACAT
This sequence comes from Doryteuthis pealeii, assembly GCA_023376005.1. Taxonomy (NCBI): domain Eukaryota; kingdom Metazoa; phylum Mollusca; class Cephalopoda; order Myopsida; family Loliginidae; genus Doryteuthis; species Doryteuthis pealeii. The sequence goes on along the minus strand of CM042161.1, from coordinate 36,081,169 downwards.
TGGAATTTACAGTCACAGAAGACACTGTAACTTCAAGGGCTCAAAAACTATATTATAGTCTTCCGAGACTGAAATGCCAATAAATAAATAATAATAATTGGAGAGAGAGAGAGAGAGAGAGACAGACAGAGACAGACAGAGTTTGAGACGATGACGACGATGACGACGATGATGATAGATTTGGTTCTTACTTCTGTTTTGCTTATCACCTCGTCTAACGCCATCGTTTTGCAGGGTTGATTCTTATTCTGGTAGGCTCTGCTGTTGGGCTTTCTTCTGGGGTTGATTTCTTCTTGTTCGGGCTGGGTATCTTTGTTGTTTTCTTAATAGCCTTTATTACAACAACCCCAGCCCAAAACCGCGTGGTGAGAAGCGACATCTTGAGAGCCGACGACAACGTCACACGCTTCTACTAGCATGTTTTTCGGCGGGGGAGGGGGGTCGAGCGGAGGTCACTACTTGTCAATCATAACAGTAGAACTCTCCGATTTCAATTTTTAACGAACTCAATTTCAAAATTTATACTACACTACTTAATAATTCATAGGCTATCATGAATTATGTAACATTGGATTTATTCTATGCATTAAAAAAAAAAGAAAATAGCATTTTATGGGAAAATTTATCGACTCCCCAAATGAGTCGTAAGAAAGGAAAAAAAAAAAAAAAAAAAAAGGGCAAACTGATAATTTCAATTAACGTTTATGTAAATCATAATTTCACAAAAAGAATTGGTAGCTCGAGTTATGGGAAAATTTATCGACTCCCTATATGAGTCGTAAAAAAAAAAAGTTGATAAATATTTTTTAGCGGTCAATAGTCTTCAACGGGAACAAAGTTCAATTTGTCCAAGATTTGAACTCGGTTTGACGAGTCCATTTCCTGCATTTATTCTATGTAATGAATAAATAAAAATGAACGAATAAATGATTCTGACTATAAATTAAATACTCATTAAAAAAAAAAACTTACGCAATTCCTGAGGGTATTGTAACGTAAGCAATGATGTAGTTTCAGTTACAGACAGACACCGAATATTCATTATAATAAGATATAGAAGGACGAGACTGTTAGTAAATTGGTCTTCCAAAACAATGCCACTAGTCTCATTGAAATGATGGAACTAATTGCCAAACAGCATTGGTACCTTACCTTTCCTTGGATCACAGCGGCAATGTGGAGAGGGGGGATTTGCAACATGGACAACAGCTTATCCTCCATATGAACCCGCCCAGGCTATGTAGTTCAAAGAGAGAGAGAGAGAGAGAGAGAGAGAGAGAGAGAGACTTTGACACTACTCCATCGTCTCTCGTAGACGGAAGGCTGCCAACCAATTAATTATTAAAAAACACAACATAGAAACAACAATACTTTTGGTTTGGCGGTTGGTTTTGAAGGCTATCACAATGCAAGTGTAAAGAAAAATAAGGTAACTATGATGTTGTTTGTTTACCTTCGATATATTCTAAATATTTCGAGATAAAGATCTCTTCGTCAGAAGATTTCTGGAAAGTCTTGAGCTGTTGCTAGGAAACGTCCATTCTGTTTTGTTTCTTATATCTTCCAAATTCTATGCGTGTGTGTATGTGTGAACCTGTGCGTGTATGTGTTTATGTGTGTGTGTGTGTGTGTGTGTGTATTTATGTGTATGTGTCTGTTAAACAATGTCTTATTATCATTCCAGGTTTAGCCTACCCTTTTTTTGTTTTATTATTAAACAGTAGTTTATTTGTTTATGTGTGTGTGTGTGAGTGTGTGTGTGTGTGTGTGAGAGAGAGAGAGAGAGAGAGAGAGAGAGAGAGAGAGGGGGGGGTGTGAGTGTGTATGAGGTAGCAAGAGGTTTGGTGTTTTAATGTTTAAATGGTGGTTGGTGCGTGTTCTTAGGGTTTCGCTTTTAACCCAATCCCATTTGGTGTTCGCGCTGAAAAGGAAGGAATTCAAGGAACGAAAAGAAAGAGACAAAGACAGAAGGTGGTTTTATGACTTAGGCTTTATTCACCGGTCATAGCCGACTGTGGCAAGTGGATATCCCCCTGGCCGTGGTACCGACTACACACAGTTAAGGCCAAACTCGAATGACCGAGGGATTATCTTCAGGGCTCGGAAGTTGGTCCTTTTTCTCGCACATGCGCGGAGGTTTCTTCCGGTAAAGGCCCATGGGAGTTTATTTATTTATTTTTTATTTTAATTTAATTTAATTTTAATTTTGATCCCCACATGTGTTTGTTTATTTGTGTGTGTGTGTGTGTGTGTGTGCAAAAGTATAACAATATTTTTATATAACAAGAAAATACAAGCTTGGATATACAGTTAGTTGTAATATACAGTATGAGCAATGGCTTGTTTTGTTGGCTTGTTAAAAAGAGTTCTTACCAACTGTAGAGCGTATGTATGTGTGAACGGTAAAATGTGATTACAAGTGTGTTTGTGTGAGAGAGTCAGTATGTGTATGTGCACGTAGTAGTAACGTGATACAAGGAAATAGATAGAATTTAGTTCTTATTGTTGACGGTGGTGCCGCTGCTGTCAGAAGCTGTTCCTTTGAAGTCGGGTACTGCATTGCTGAGTGTCGCTTTCAACTGTGGACTTGACTGGATTCTTCAAATTTCGTCGGCCAGTGACACGAGCCGTAGTGGCTTCAGTGAGAATCTCTTGTCGTTGGGGCGAAACTTTTATGATTTTTATACCGTTCTGTAGAAATCGGCTCCAGAATTATACCATTTTATTTATTTCCAATTGGTCCCGGAAAATCACGTGGTATGTTAATTACTACGAGTGCGTAATATTTTTGGCGGCATCTACCTCAATTACGAGGTGAGTCAAAAAGTAATGCTATTTTGTTTAGGACAGGTATAATTGCCAACACAGGAACATGTATCATACATCAAAATGAAGCTGGTCCTCTCATATCCCTACTTCTCCACATAGTCACCGTTTCTCTCAATAGCAATGTTCAACCTTCGAATGAGAACATGTGTCCTGCCCTGTAAAATTCTGTTGACTGTTCTTTGAGCCATTTCTTCACTACAGATTTCACTTCCTCGCCACTGGAATCATGTTTGCCTCTATTTGGAAAGAGGGTTTGAGAGGCAAACATTATTCCAGTGACAAGGAAGTCTTATTTTTTAAGGGTACAGGCAAGTGAGCAGATTAACCCAATACTGGTGTTCACTTTTTGACCCCGGAAAAGCACTGTTTAGACCCTAAGTTTTGTAAGAGAATAAACTGTACTTAGAACGCAGGTGCCGCTTTTGAAGAAAGGAGACAAACGACTTTTTATACAACAAAATGTTTACTGTATACATAAACAAATATCAACAGGGATATACACAATGTAAAACAACCAAAAGAGTTCAAAAGAGTCAAAGAGTCAAAAGTCAAAAGAGTCCAAAGAGTCCAAAAGAGTTCAAAAGAAAGAGTCAAAGAGTCCAAAGAGTGAGTAAAAGTGTTTGGTAGGTAAAAGGTTGTTAAAGGTAATTAAAGGTAATTAAAGGTTGCAGATAAAAATGCATGCGAAACTTAGCTGTAATCCTTGTGAGTTCTGTTCCTCGTAACTTGTTGAGCCCTGTAGAAATGCTTTTTGGTATGCGTTTGTCGCTCTAGCTTCTAAGTGGTGATGATTCCGAATTGTTACCGTCTTGGGCTTCTAACGATACGGTAAAGTGTTGCTAGTCAGTGGTAGAGGCAAAAGGAGGTCGAATTATTCGTTGTCCCCTCTTTTATAGTTAGCACTGGATGGTTTACAAAAAAAAAAATGACACTGCTACGATACTTTCGTAAATTCACACCACCACACAAAATCTTCGGTACACACACGAAGTATCGACTACTACCGGGTTTTAAGTCCTTCGACGTCACGTATCCGAATCCTGCAGGAATACTGCTATCCCACGTCCACTCGCCTGTTTTTAAAATGTCTCGCGGCTATCTTATGCAAATAAGTCTGTAGCATAAACATAACAGTTTTGCGAACGGCTCTCAGAAAGTAGGTCGACACACGAGACAGCGAATGCGTTTGGCTACCGGTAAGTCACTGTCACTTCTACTACACATGTGGGTAATTTTCACATTTAGTTGGCTAAATTTCTAGCAAAAAATTGTGCGTGCGCATTATCTGAAATGTACTTAATTGTTATTAAGAACACATTTTATGATATTTTTTATGTTAAAGCATGCAGTTGTATTGTTTTCGAAAAAAGTATCTAAGATTTGTTTATTTCGCACGTAGACTTTCAAAATGGCTACCGGCTTGTTTCAAAGTGAAAGTCAAGGGAGGTTACTCTAATTGCCTTATTTGCTAGGAATTTAGCCAACTAAAGGTAAAAATTACCCACATGTGACCATTCAATGTCAAGCGTCCACAAGACAAATAAATAATCGGGTAAAAAAATTCATCTTTCTAATACACACAAATCAACACACAAGTCAGCGAGCTCATATTCGGTCACTAGACAAAAAGTTCAATACCAGCTGTTAAAAAAAAGGTAACGGCTTTTATTGAAGAAACAGGCATTTATGATTAGCAGCGACAATGGAGGGAAGATACAAAAAATTACCGTATTTAACTCTTTGCCCACCAAATTTCCCCAACGGCTGTACCACAAAAATATACGAATATAAAAATAGAATAAAAAAGAACAAACTCCCATGGGGCCTTGACCGGAAGAATCCTTTTGCGCAGGTCCGACAAAAATCACTGACCCCCCCCCCCCCAAAAAAAAAATTTTTAATACCTCGGCCATTCGAACTAAGTCCGTAATTGAGTATAGTTGGTCCTTTTAGCCAGGGAGATTTTCCCTCGCTACAGGCCACTATGACCCCGTTCAATAAAGCCTAAGTCGTAAAACTACCTCTTGTCTTTGTCTCTTTCCTTTCTAGTTCCTTTTCATTCTGTTTCGTTCCAAGTTTCATTTCGCTCACCAGCCCAGAAGAACAAAGAACTAGCTTTTGTTGGGGTTAAGATACGAGTACAAACAAACATTGGTATTTTTTTTAAAGTTCACTATTCACCTCAGAACTCATACTATTCAAATAAAGTCCTATTATCATTGTAATCTGAGTTCTTTAAGTGACACATGCGAGAGTCGCTGCCAGCGGTTTACGGTAGGGTAACAGTGGTGGGAGAGCCACTGCGAGCGGATTAAAGAGTTAATGCTATGTTACATAATGAATAGGCATTAGGCTATCTTTTTTTTTTTTTTTTTTTTTTTGTGATGTAGAGTACCGATTTAGATTTAACGGTTAACCAGAATTCATGGAAAATCAGGTTCAGACAATATAATCGACAGGCTTTGTCCCCGAGTTGACCGCTGATTGGTTGACTGAATCACGTGACAGAACACAGCTTATGGGGAAAAATAGCTTTAGTTAGTTAAAGAGAATTACCTAAGCAGTCATGCTGTGCAGACGGTAAAACCTTTTTGCTGAATTCTTCCGCGTCGGCGCGATAAAATGGAGCATTGGGAAATGGCTAAACTTGCAAATCGGTCGGAAAATTAAAATATATTACAGGGTGACCCAGAAAAAACAGAACCCAAATTATTTATTTATTTTCCCATTAAACTAACCCTAAACCCCAACCCTAACCCAACCCTAACCCTAACCCTAACCCTAACCCTAAACCCCCTAGTTAAAATTAACAGTTTTATTACAAAATTTGTGGGTCCTGTTAATTTCTGGGTGACCCTAATTTTCCGAACGATTTGAAAGTTTAGCCCGGGAAATATAGATGTGTACACCAAAACAATCTAAGCCTCCGTGTTTCTGATTTAATAAGAGTTAACAAAGACGGAAGCGGAGAGATTCAACACCAGACACGACCCGATACGAAAAAGAAAAGCCCAAATAACTCAACACGACCGGAATAAGGAGATAGCAGCAAATAATGCAATAAGAAGTATCTAGCAGTTATACTCTAAGTCTAGTTACGATTTTGCGGCCATCCTTTAGGCTTCAAGCAAGAGCACTTGTCCAGCGGAGATCCTTTGTGTTAAGCAGAGCGCGATCCTTAGTAAAGAATCCTTTGGTTGTTCCTTGGTGCTCCTTAGTCTTGCAAGTCCTTCATCAATGATTGCAAATGGATGTCTCTCAGTATCAGCGATTAAGTAGTTAACCAGCCACGTATTCGGGCTGTTGATTGGCTGAGGTTTAAACCACGTGACCTCGCTTAGTCTATAAATTTAAGTGGTGTATTGCAACACACCTTATATAACCAAAAATATTCCAACATGTTAAGTTCCAGTTCAGGAGCTCTGGGGGAACATGAACTACCCCTTGATCACCATTACTCCCAGGTCTACTCTGACCTGGAGTGGTAGTACCTGTTAGGGTCCCATCTATGGGTTAAATAGAACAAAATGAGTTTTAAAAATGTGTTTAAAAAAGATGAGTTTTAAAAAAAAATGATACCCATCAAGAATGAATAAAACAAAACGTATTCAGCATAAAATACCCAACTGGTTTGACATGCGGTAAAAATCAACCAGCCAGCCAATCAAAATTAATATTGAATTGGTCAATTAGCAGTCAATAGGAAAATGCCTTACATTCAGCTACCTCTAAGACAAAAAAATTATTCTGCTTAAAAAAAACAAAAAAACAAACAAACAATAAACACAATCGTCACACACGTGATCTGCCAGCGTTAAATACCTTACATTCAGCTACCTCACAAAAAAATATTCTGCTTGCAAAAAAAAAAAAAAAAAAAAAAAAAAACCAATAACCCACAATTGTCACACACGTGATCTGCCAGCGTTAAAACAAAATCGACGTTTGTATTATTTGGATTATTCGGACTATTGTCCTTATCTTTATTGTTATCTACACAACGGCCTTTTTCAGGTGAAACATTGTGTAGATTACAGTAAAGATGAGGACAATAGACCGAATAATCCAAATTATACAAATTATCAAGCCTTATCTAAAAAAAATTTCAGAGAAATAGAAAGTGACGTTGTTCGAATGCGCCCGTACAAGAAAGGTGATCGTGTGTGGGGAGAAAAGAGTCATAAATCATTGGTTGGTTGGTTGGTTGGTTGGTTTTGTCATTCGGGTCATTTAATGCCGAATCAAGTCATTTTGATATCTGGTTACTTACAGTACCTGCTTTTGAGTAAATGATTATGGTGGTGATCACATGACCCTACTCAAACTCAGACAGAAAGTTGGTTGGCTAGTTGCATTGTTTTACGGCATATCAACCCTTTTCGGGTCATTTAATGCTGAATCAAGTCATTTTGATATTCAGTGGGTTGGTTGTTTTGTTTTACGGCATATCAACCCTTATTGGGTGATTTAATGCCGAATCAAGTCATTTTGATTTGTTTTACGGCATATTAACCCTTTTCGGGTCATTTAATGCTGAATCAAGTCATTTTGATATTTAGTTGGTTGGTTGTTTTGTTTTACGGCATATCAATCCTTATTGGGTGATTTAATGCTGAATCAAGTCATTTTGATTTGTTTTACGGCATATTAACCCTTTTCGGTCATTTAATGCTGAATCAAGTCATTTTGATATTCAGTGGGTTGGTTGTTTTGTTTTACGGCATATCAATCCTTATTGGGTGATTTAATGCTGAATCAAGTCATTTTGATTTGTTTTACGGCATATCAACCTTTCCGGGTCATTTAATGTTGAATCAAGTCATTTTGATATTTACTTGGTTGGTTGTTTTGTTTTACGGCATATCAACCCTTATTAGGTCATTTAATGCCGAATCAAGTCATTTTGATTTGTTTTACGGCATATCAACCCTTTTCGGGTCATTTAATGCTGAATCAAGTCATTTTGATATTCAGTGGGTTGGTTGTTTTTTTTAAGGCATATCAACCCTTATTGGGTGATTTAATGCCGAATCAAGTCATTTTGATTTTTTTACGGCATATTAACCATTTTCGGGTCATTTAATGCTGAATCAAGTCATTTTGATATTCAGTTGGTTGCTGTTCATTTTGATTTGTTTTTGGTATCAACCCTTTTCGGGCCATTTAATGCCGAATCAAGTCATTTTGATTTGTTTTACGGCATATCAACCCTTTCCGGGTCATTTAATGCTGAATCAAGTCATTTTGATATTTAGTTGGTTGGTTGTTTTGTTTTACGGCATATATCACTTATTGGGTGAAATGCCGAATCAAGTCATTTTGATTTTGTTTTTACGGCATATTAACCCTTTTCGGGTCATTTAATGCTGAATCAAGTCATTTTGATCAGGTTTTGTTTTACGGCATATCAATCCTTATTGGGTGATTTAATGCTGAATCAAGTCATTTTGATTTGTTTTATGGTATATCAACCATTTTCGGGCCATTTAATGCCGAATCAAGTCATTTTGATTTGTTTTACGGCATATCAACCCTTTCCGGGTCATTTAATGCTGAATCAAGTCATTTTCATATTTACTTGGTTTTGTTTGTTTTTACGGCATATCAACCCTTATTGGGTGATTTTAATGCTGAATCAAGTCATTTTGATATTCAGTGGTTTGGTTGTTCGTTTTACGGCATATCAATCCTTATTGGGTTGATTTAATGGTATATCAACCATTTTCGGGCCATTTAATGCCGAATCAAGTCATTTTGATTTGTTTTACGGCATATCAACCCTTTCCGGGTCATTTAATGCTGAATCAAGTCATTTTGATATTTAGTTGGTTGTTTGTTTTGTTTTACGGCATATAAATACTTATTGGGTGATTTAATGCCGAATCAAGTCATTTTGATTTATTTTACGGCATATTAACCCTTTTCGGGTCATTTAATGCTGAATCAAGTCATTTTGATTTTTTACGGCATATCAACCCTTTTTGGGCCATTTAATGCCGAATAAAGTCATTTTGATTTTTTACGGCATATCAACACTTTTCGGGACATTTAATGCCGAATCAAGTCATTTTGATATTCAGTTGGTTGGTTGATTTCTTTTACGGCATATCAACCCTTTTAGGGTCATTTGATACCGAACTTAACCATTTTTGATATTCTGTTTCTTGCAGTACCAGCTATTGCGTAAATGGTCACCCATCTAAGTACTGAACAGGCTCATCGCTGCTTAACTTCGGCGATCTAGCGGGAACTGTTGTTTTAAACGCGACTTGACCGTAAGCATATGTGGGAAGAAAAAGGTGTCATAAATCATTGCCTGGACAAACGACCGTACGAAGTCGTAATACCTTAACGGGGGGGGGGACGTATCGACGCAACAGACGTCATCTGCGAAGGTCGTCGGAGCAACCACAGGTGTGGGGTGGGAGGAGGTGGCGGCGGTGGCGGCGGCGGTGGCGGCGGCGTTGGTGGTTGGTGAAGCACGCACCGAACGAAATATCGACTGCCACACACTTCAGGCGACACTGTGTTTCCTACACGCAGTACGCTGCAGCTACCACTGAACGCCTCGCAACTGGGAGTAGTAGCATCTTCATTGCCTGTAGGGAGAGTAGCACGACACAACCTAACGAATTTCAATCGGTTAGAAGACTTGGCCACCCTGGAAAAGGAGGGTTAGACCGGGCATGTCAAAATGAGTACCCACACTCCCAGGGACACATGAATAACATATGTATGTCATGAGGGCCACATGGATTACATATGTATGTCATGAGGGCCGCACATGACAACTAAGTCTTTAAATCTCTTCTTCTACTTTAACAGAACAAAAGTTGTGATGATCGCTATATATCATTTCTTTATTATGAACTAAAAGGCGATGAATACATATCTAAAGAAAAAAAAAATAGTTTAAAAAGAAAGGAAAAAAGACTATTAGGATTACCATATGATGAACCTTTAAGTGCACCTTTCGGTTTGATTCAATCCAAATTTTCTCGATTCATTACCAAAAAAAAAGGAAAGAAGCTGCAAAAGGACAGTTTTCATTCACTCACAAGTAGCACCCTCGTCAATATCCGGTTTGTTATTTAACCTTACAATGGGACTACACGTGACAGTTTCTACGATTTTTAACAAATTATGTAATAAAACATTAACCCCCTAACTTCCCTAACGGCACCGCTTATTACCCCCTAAGCCGAAAAAAACAAATACCACTAGAGATGAAAACAGTAAACTGGGCTTGACCATGTGGCGCCTCCAGTGTAAAATGACAATACGTGAACTCAGGTGTACTACGAGAGTTGCTCCTGAATCGAACGAATCTCAAAGAGCGCGATGAGGTGCAGTATTTTTCGCTATAGCTAAATGGTCCGACTATTAGTTGTTCCGAGTTCAATGATAAAAACGCTAACATAACCTTAAGTAAGTCAACTTGTACCATCTTTCACATTCTTATTACCAATTTTCAGTTGGTTCATTGAAAAGCAGATTGAAGAAAGGCAAAGAGGATATATAAAGGCCTCATCACTTTTTGATCAGCTTGGCCTCCTCTTTTCGCAACTGAAGATTAAGATACTGATAGAACACAATTGTTGAATA
>CM042161.1:36036913-36070635 GCA_023376005.1 Doryteuthis pealeii | reverse complement strand
AACACCTATAAAGATATTACTTATTCTAATAATTATTTTAATTAAAGTTTTTAATGTAAATAAAATACTATAATTAATTAGAACAGATTAATAAAACTAATAAGACACTATAAAAAGATTACTTATTCTGATATTTTTAAATTTAAGTTTTTAATGTAATAATATTATTTAAATTAGAAAGACTAACAAACTAGATAAAACACATACAAACAAGATTACTCTTACTTTAATGTTATTTTAATTGAATTTCTATATAAAATATATATACTAGGATGTGCTTTGAATATTTTTTGAGAATAAGTGGTAAGTGATTAGAAATCAGTAACAACAAATAATTATTTATTAAACTCAGTTTTTGTTAAAATCATTATCCAATGTATTCCCCACGCATATACTTAGGTAATCTTTATTCTTAGAGATGATATAATACATATTTGCAGGATTTTAAAATGGCATCTAATAATATTGCAGCAATTTTAATGGCAAAATAACCTCAGCTAGACAACCACCAAACGCAATTAACATAATTCTTCAAGCAAATTATAATCTCTCATATATATTATATATATATATATATATATATAATAAAGGGAATGATTAAGCCTGTAATAAGAATATTGAGTTAATCCCAATATTTGGTTGATACGAAGTATTAATCGGATAGAGGTCCAGTGTTATAGTTACAAATATAAAGTGCTGACTATACGCTAAGTAGAACGCGGATTTACTTTAATGCAATATTGACTTCCGGCAATTAACTGTATTAACAATATCTTGATTTAATCAGTTGGGATTTAACCCTGAAGATCCTTAATGGTGAAACCTCGTGTAGGTTTATTTCTGTACACACTGTCATACTATTTATTATATATATATATATCAACAAACGTGTAAGACCCAAAAAACGTAAATATAGATTAAAACCAACTGGTTTTGAAAATAGAACCAAACTTGAGTTTCTTTGTTAAGCCATAGCTAACAATCAAGGTTTTGAAGATTCAGACAACTCAGGCCTTTACAAGTTTCAAACTGACGCATAATGCCGATAAAAACAACAAAAAACATTTGTTGTATCAAGCGTGAAGGCACGTGGACGACAGTACAGCTGAAATGGTTTGAACAGTGTGTAGTATAATTAATGGGTAGCTATTAATTATATACGAAAGTGTAGTGTAGATTTTAAAAATAAAGGGTTTAGTGGATAAACACACGGAAGGTAATTGACACTTTTGTTAACCCTGTGTTGACCCTAATTCTTCCAAGTTTCACCTGTGACCATAATGCCGATAAAAAACAAAAAACATTTGGTTGTACAAGGTGAAGGCACAGTGGACCACAGTACAGTAATGGTTGGACAGGTGTTATATAATTGATGGGTAGCCCTACTAATTAATATACAGAAGTGTAGTGTAGATTTTAAAATAAAGGTTAGTGGATAAACACAGGTATATAATTGATTACTTTTGTTAAAACCCTGTGTTCGACTTACTGTTCTGGTTTTGCCAGTGTGAATGGCAGAAAGTTAGCCAGAGTAAATTAAGTTTTTGTAACGTTTGAAGAAAAGCCAATGCATAAAAAGGTTTCAGGACAATCTTTCTAACGGGGATACAGACTTCTCAGTAAACACTATTTCTTTCTCAGGTTCTTGAACTCATTAGTTAAATTCTTGGACAAACAAAACATAATCAAATATTCATTAGCCTACAAGGATGTTTTTTCACAGTTGCTTTTCATCTTTTCTATATGTAGATATGTTATGAGGATAATGGCAATAAACATGGAAATATTAACAATGGAGCTTGATTGATTTAAACAAGTTTTAATAAATACATATCTGATAATTATCTATATATATATATTTTTATTTTATTATAATATTTAAGCTATCAGAACTAAGTTCCCATTTCGAATTTTAAAATATTTTTTACTCCTTTAATATTTTATTTTATTTTTTACTCCTTTATCATTTGATGATTTTACTTTCTTATGATACAAACTCTAAGATATTAATTTCCAACTCCTATCCCTCAGGGCAATATTTAATTTTACGTTGCCCAGAAGGCGTTTTTTTTTATTTATGCTAGTAATACAGAAACGGAATGAAAAGCAACTGCAAAAGATCATTTTTTTTTTTTTTTTTTTTTTTTTTTTTTTTTTTTTGGTAGCTAATGAATATTTGATTAATAATTAAGTCTCCTTGTTTGTTCTGCTCGGTATGACAGCTGCCTACTTTATTACAGTTCGCTTAGCCGTTATGTAAATTACACCTCTTGCCATTTGAGGCTTTCATGCGTAGACGACGATTCCTTTGCTGCTTATGTCAGGGGAGATCGGCTTGCCCATTTCAACACCATCGAGCAAGACAGACTGCCACTGTTGTTATACATTATGTGGCAGCATAGATTTATTGGCACACCCTGTAGGAGAATTCTAGGGGCCAGTGGTTTTCTGATCAGGGAATGGAAAACTACTGGACAGTTGGAATCTCACAAGTCATTGCTTAGTTAAGCTCAATTGGCAACCAGATGTATCCTACATCGGCTTGTGACTCACACGATGGGTTATGTAACGGGCAGAATTAAAACTTTGATCAAAGCAAATAAGCCTTTGTTAATTAATTACGCATGCCCTTAGTTAAGAAGAAAGAAAACAAAAAGTAACACGAGTCTGTCCTCTCTCTTTCTCTCTAATGTCTCTATGTGTGGTCACTCAGCTCTCTCTATGTTGGTACACTCACTCTCCTCTCTCTATGTTGGTCCACTCACGTCTCCTCCTCTCTCTCTAATGTGTGGATCCACTCTCTCTCTCTCATCTCTCTTCTCGTCCTCGTCTTCTCTCTCTCTCTATGTTTGGTCTAGCTCACTTCTCTTCTTTATCACATTAAGAACTCTTGTTTATGTAGCCCAACAAGAAAGGGGTACCTAATACCAATGGCAATCTCCAATTCAAGTAGCCAAATTCTCACACGTGATCCTTGGGATCTTTAAAACAAATAAAATCTGAAAGCTAAAAACAAGTAAAAGTCTTGTGTTGGTTACTTAAGAACAAACAAACAACACAAGTATAAGAAGATCCAGCCCCAGGTTAAGAAGACATCTACCAGATCGGAAGATAGACAGATCCATCTAAGCTAAGATGGAAGATGGCAAGAATAGAAGAAACAGAAGTTAAGTTATCTAAGAAAAGGAGATAAGACACCTGTGTACAACCATGGGTAATGCCAGGTTAGAGTAGGTCCGATTCTTTGGCAACTGTAACATCTCCCATGTGGTGAAAGTTGAAATTACATAAAAGTTTACCATACAATATTTTTTTGTTCAAAACTTTGCCGTTCAATTTGAGGAAATAGACTTCTATCTTTTAAAAAATGTTTATCACTTGTGTACAGCTTAATTATAGGTAATATCCGGATAATGTTCCATGGTGATGGGGGCATATTTTCATTTGAACTTTCTAGTTAAGAGTATTTTATTTTGTTTTGGTTTAAAATGGACTAGCTTTTCTGTTTTTAGATACTGAAATTGCTAAAAATTTTCCTATACCAATTTTCTAGGCTAAAATATTTGGAAAACAATGATTTTTTGTGCATTTTTAGTAGATGATCTTTGATGGTATTTCCTCAACAATGGTATAAAGTAAGGGTTTAGTTTTTTGGTTCAGTAATTTATTATCACAACAACACATTTTTTCGCTGTTAAAAAAGTCAAAAATCAACCTTACCTATGCAGGTGTAAGTCTACGTTTCTGCACTTGGCCATGAAGACGTGACACAAAATGAGTGTGGTATGACAACACTCAGATGGATTCCCCATGACTCCTTCTTGCCACCGCATCTCCTATCATATGTTTAACATAATTATTTGATTGATACCTAATATTTATGGCAATAGTGTAGAAAACTAATGGCGATTAGTGGCAGCTTGATGGCCTTGAGGGTGATGACGGCGCTTGACCTCATCTCACCTTGCCTTCCAGGGATAAATCGTGAGAACCAGAAGCATAGAAGACCTGTCTTCCGGTTTAAGGTAGTAAAGTAACTCAGGCCAAGTTTAGCAAGGTAGGAGCCCGGAGCTTGTAGGAATTGTGCGCAGAATGTCTGGTTTTGGGGATTTTAACAAATAAAAGTAACATCAAAGTAATCGAAGTCTTGTGGTTTATTACCTAAAAACTAACAATGAAAACAAGCAGGGCTTCTGATAAGGAGAAATCCGCTAACAGAAAACCAGACGCCGAAGTCCCCAAGAAAGTCCAGACCTTAGAAGATTCCAGACCCGACGTCAAGATGTTAGAAGATAGAACGCAAAGCCGGCCAAGAAGAAAATAATGACCAGAGTAAGAAGTAAGAAAAGGGTATGCAACATATAATACAGGTCTTGGCAAAATCCTCAGCCATGGCACTAGTGTCACACAGAGCTGAATCAATGTTAGGTTTCTGCTGGTAAGGCCTAACATGGTGTGTCCATGTGTAAGTGTCCACAGGAGAATGTCACTTTAGAGTTCCGTTCTTATTTCTCAGCAGAGTTCAGCATGTCTAGTTCATCTACTGGATGGTTTGTGTGCATGCTGTCTTGAAACAAATCCTGGAAGCAAGCACCCACAATAAATCAGCCTGTATGGCCATTTTTACTTCTTGTTGTACCTCTTCTTTTTACTTCTATTTTTCCTTCTGCTCATCTTGGGTATTCTTACGTTCATCTTCTTAGCATCTGGCACTTGTTCTTGGTGGTCCCGTTCCGCACTTAATTCATTTTTCTTCTTCTTAGATCGAGTCTTGTTGCCAAGGACAATTCAGCACCAACAAACATATTATTTAATGTAAGCTTCTTATTTACTTAACTTAAACATATTTTCTCTAACTAACATAGCGGGCGCGTATGCAGGTGAGCTAACCAGCTAAAGCCTTATTTACCCTGACGTCCAAGCTGAACTGAGAAGCAGCCCGTTCCCTCCGTGACCTATCACGTATTTCACGGGCTTTCCTGTAATATTCCATGGAAAGTCCCGGCCCGTAATATAAAAGGGGCCATCCTTCAGAAATAAGTCAGGGGATTAACAATAATTCTATGCATAGATTATGTAACACTTCCAATTAAACAAACCATACAGACCATATGACGTTTAGGCACCCCTTTATGTGATTCGCATTCTAAGGACAGTTTTTTTTTTCATTTACAACTGTAAAATCCGGTTGTTTGTTAACAGATGATTTTTTTTTTAAAATTAATAAAGGCTAACCCCTAACCCTAACCCCTAAACCCTTACCCCAACCCCAACCCCTAACAAACACCGGATTTTTTGATGGTGTAAATGGAAAAACATGTCGCTTATGAATCGAGATCGCAAAAGGGGTGCCTAAAGGTCATATGGTTCAAACCATCCAAGTAAGATAACAAAATATGCTGGACACTGCCTAGAGAAATAAGGACAAACCTCATGAGTGACATTCTCCTGTAAAAAGTATGTGAGTAAAAGTAAGTAAGTGGAAGTGAATTATTAACTCTAAGAGTTATGCAACCGAAGTATCTGTGTTTGGTTGGATTCGATTTTTTATGGCATCCATCCGGCACGCCGTCATTAGTCGGTCCAGCGGATGAAGGCAGGTGATCAGTCAAAATACACCATCAGCCCTGTTGGGCTTATTGTCATCCAAAGAAATTTGGTAAAGCAATATGGTTTACAGAAAACAAAAATGAAGCTTACTTTAGATCAGGAATTCTGTTTATCCATCACCAACACACAAACCTTCAGTACACACAAGAAAGTAAGAACTATAACGGGTGTCAAAGTCCTTCGTCGTGCAACGCACAGTAACAGAGCCTAGCAGTTACATTCAATTAATATGCCACGCAAGCCTGTTTTTGGAGAACTGCCTCCGCCCCCCCACGTCACATCGCCTGTTTTTTTAAATGTCTCGCTGCTATCATTAATGTAAATAAGTCTGCAGCATAAAAATGGCAGTTGTTTGGCGGAACAGCTTCTCGAGAGTAAGATTGACACGCCAGACAGTGAAACACATTTAGTTTCACGGTAAAAGTCACTGTCACTTCTATTACAACATTTTGGTGTTATTTCATTCTTGTTGGGTATTCAATTTTTTTTTTCAAAGACAGAATTTTTTTAAAACACATCTTTTAATAAACTCATTTTTTTAATCTATATTTTTTTAAGCTCATGGGGAGATGGACCCTGATAAGTCAGGGTCCCCATCAGTCCATGACATGCACACCCACTAGACGGGCCATTCAGAGGAGACCACCACTGATCAATTGACTTGTCACAATTACGCCCTAATACCTATATGATAGTCCCCAACCCTATTGCCCTTATCCAGGTCCTACTCTGAAGTTACGTTTCCCTTAGAGTTTGAGATTTTTTAATTAAAAGTATTAATCCGCAGTTTGAGAATGAAAAAATGCATTGGACTTCATTTCATATTCCAGTAATACCTGTCCGGTAGAGTATAGTTAAAATTGTTATGCTCTTCCAATTCAACGTCAACCAAAATGATGATATGATGATGATGAAAATTTCATGATCATCATATCTTTTTGGGTAATAAACCTTATATAATTTGGTTTTATTTGGGTAAAGTATCAATAAAAATCGGTCGTTTCTCTAGAACAGAAGTTAAAAAAATAAAAGATTATATTTTTTCAATTCAATAATAATATATATTATATATATATATATATATATAAGTATATATATAATATAAATATATAATAGGATAGGGCCCAAAAATCGTCTGCTACTCTGCTAATGTTTTTTAAAAACGATTAAAAATTAATTATAATTGATTATTTTAGGTCAAACTTTTGTCTAATCGATAAGTAGTAAGCTATCAAAAGTTAAAGTTCGAACGGGGGTGCCTAAAGTGGTATCAGCCAGTTCAGCGAGGGAGTCTATCCCTTTTCCCAAATAAAGCCGCCTAGACCAAGAGACTGGTTTTTAGCATCTGAGGTGGAGCGCCACACCTCCACTAGCTCTTACTTTTACGCACAGATTCCCTGTGCCTTACTCATACGCTGAGTTGGCGGGACCCTTGGTATCAAACTAGGAACCTTGTGGTTTCTAGCGAATGCTCACCGGAATATGACCATCAATAAAAAATGCAAAATAATATTACACATTTAATAATTTATAATACGATTTTTTTTTGGTCATTTCGATTGCATTCGGTCCATAAACCTTTCTTTGAAAAATGGTGTGTTTACAAAATTCTTCATGTAACGTTTAGGCGATTTGCAAAACATTTATAATAAAAATCAGGGAATTATGCGATTTTAATGAAATTTTCAGTATAATTTATCAAATTCATGAATTTTTATAATGCATCACGTTATTTTATTTCAAACTTTAATTTAAGTTTTCTGCTATGAAAAATTAATATAATAAAATTCATTTCATTGCAAATTGGAAAATTCCTGATGTTTAAGTTTAATGTTATATTTTTAAGATTCTAAAATAAATATTTTTTATGATGCAAGAACCTTATTTTAGGTGCAAGAATGTTAATAAGTTTTTGAAGAAAAATTTATTGAAAATTTAGCCGCCGCCTCCACCCCTTTTAATTAGAAAAATTATCGTGTATTATTTTTTCTTTTTATAAGATAATAGCCATATTAAAATAAATTATCGAAAGAGTAAAAAAGTATTTCCAAAAATTAATTTTAAAAAATATTTTTTTACATGTTTTATTTTCCGATTTTCGTACTTATTTTCTTATAAATAATCCCATTAAATTTTTTTTTTTCTATTCATAACTTCGGTCTGTTATCTTTTTATTTCTACTGTAATTAGTATCGAACACTGACCAACTCGCCGGGTTTTAAACACCTAAGTGACTCTGGATAAAAAAATGTGAGAAAAGTTTTTGAAATAAATAAATAATTGCTATCATAAAGTTCATTAATTGATCAAATAAAAACACTGAATTTCATTAATCCGATAATTTCGCTCTGATTTTTGGGTAAATTACTTTTGTAGGGGGGGGGGCTAATTTAAATTTTTGGGTGGGTTTTTATAATTATATAATATATATCTGGAATAAAAGATAGGAATTGAACTTGCACCGTTAACGTTAACTCCGATATGTAGTCAATATGAAAGTATTAAATTTAAATCAAAGTCACACAGACTAACCAATTGAATATGAAACAGTTTTTAGAACCTAAAAAAAAATAAATAAATAACTGCTTTGTATATCGTGGAACAAACACCATATGGTTAAAATATTGGGTGTTTTTTTTTTACCAGCTGAGACACGGCCACAAATGGTGTTTTCGCGTGTCCCACAGGAAGCCGGTGTATAGCCAGTACTTGGTCCCTTCATGATGAACAATGGTTCCAGAGTCGTGATGTAATATGAAGCTAGATTCAAGTGACTTCACTTTATGTGGTTGTCATTAGTTTAAAAGTACAAGCCCTGAAACCCTCAGGAGATATGCCGACTCTCAACGTTCTCACCTTGGAAATTGCTGGGGTAACGTATTTGAGTGACTTTTTTTCATTTAAATGTGCTCTTTTAGTTTAAGTTGGATATGTTAATTAAGTTTTAGGGCGTTATTTGTCCGATTCTATTTTAAAGTCTTGAACACCTGTCCGAGAAAAAAAAGGTGCTGATGTCCGATTGCAAAAGATAATTCTAGTTTGTTTTTACTGTCAAGGCCGTTCTCTCAACTTAAATGTAAATTGATTAATTAATTTATTATTATTCATCGATTTTTTTTTTACTACATAACACTCTGACTACTTTTTTTTATTTTAATTCTATTTTTTTTTAAATAGAGATATTTAAAAATATTGCAATATTCATCTTCTATCTTTTTCAACCTCGAGGTAAAGAAAACACGATTTTTTTTCGTGGGCCTGTTTTGAATTTGTAAATCACAAAGTAAACAATTAAAAAAAAAAAAAAAAAAAAAATAGATTATTAAAAATAAAATTTAAAAAAAGTTATTCTAAAGATTCGTTTATCGTTGCTACGTGGTTGGTGGAGGCTCGTTGTACTTACGTTTGGAACTTTTGGACAAAAAGTATTTTTGTTTTTCATTCGTAAATCGTGCGCTTGTGAAAATAGATTTTCGTCTTGGCCTCAGAGAGAAATACTTGAAAAACAAAGTGTTTTTGGATGTTTATTGTTTTCATTTTGAATTATAAAAATATTTTAAAAAGAAAACCTAAATACGTGTAAAATATACTTATTGTTTTATTTTATTGACTTTTGTAAAAAATTATGAATTTCAATAGATCCAGTCCCTTTTTGTTCATTACAATTACTTGAGTGACAATTTATTCATTTCAGTTTGAATTCCAATTTTAGGTTATTTTTTTCAGTTTTCATTTTTTTCTGACGTACTTAAAAAATGTTTTTTTCCAATAATACGTCTTTGTTTTTAATTTATTTACTCAGCTTTTTGTAATTATTTATTATTTCTGAGGCTTTTAAAATTGTAAATTTAGTTGTTAGTTTTCAAACATCTCTCATGGTTTATTATCTTTTATGTGTGTAGTTTATTTATAGTAAAAGTTAGTATGAATAACACTAACAGACACATGACCTCATTATGAAACAACCGATAATTTGATATATGCCGCGTTTCTGGTTGCGTGTTGTCTCGCAGGAGTTTTGTTAGTTTACGCGTACAAGCCATCCTTATAATTTTTAATTAAAGTAGATAAATAATCTAAAGGTATTTGCTATGTGTATTTATGACTTATTTTAAGGAAATTTAACAATAATAAATACATAGTAAGAACCTAAAACAGGAGCTTGTGGGGGTTACAGTAGCCTGATGTTGTGTTTTATAGCCAATTAAGCGTGAGGACAACAGTCGAAATAGCATAATAATGTTTAAATCTGAAGAAAGGTCGTCTGGAGATTTTTAGTGAAAGTGAATCTCGATAATGATGGTTTCTTTGGGACTTTTCCCTAAGAACTTTAAATTTTAGATTTGCTAATAAGTTTAAAATGACTTTGCCTTTTAACAGTTTTGCGTTTTTATATTGTTGTTTGTGTTGCGGAAATAGGAATTTGGCCAAATTAAAGGCCAAAAGGAATAAGATAAGATGTTAAGTAAATATAAATCGTTAATTTACGCGAATGATTTTATTTATCTATTTTGGTAAGTATAAACATTTGACAGGGAGAAGATATAAGGTAAGCATAAAAGTGACGATTGACGTAGATTTTATTATATTTAGTTTAACCTAACCGACGCACAGTAAATTTATTGTTTCCTTTCTTTGTTTTTTTCTTTCGTTTTTTACATTCATTCCAAGATCTTTAAAATGCCCAAACCATATCACACGGATTTGTATAAGAATGTCATAACAGATAATAATACAGGGAAGGGTACTATTATTAATTTGTTTGCGGTGTAACTAAGCTTACGCTTGAAATTGCGGAACCAAAGACTGATTTAAAAATAGATAAAATAAACGGGCGGCTGAACTTTGGCCACAAGTGTCGAAATTAGGGTGACCCAGAAAAAAAGAGACCCAATTATTATATTTTCCCCAATTAAACTAACTAAATCCCAACACCAATTCTAAAACGTCCCTCGCTAGTTAATTAAACAGTTTTTATTTACAAAAGTTGGGTGGGTTCTGTTTTTTTTTGGGTTACCCGGTATACAGGGTGAACCAGAAAAACAGAACCTAACAAATTTTTTTATTCATTTCCCCCATTAAACTAACCGCTAAAGCCCAATCCTCAACCGCTAATCCTAGCTTAACCCTAACCCTGAGAAACCCCCACCCCTAGGTTCAAATTAACAGTTTTATTTACAGGAAAGGTTGTGGGTTTCTGTTTTTTGCTGGTTCACTCTAATTTTGACCACTTGTGGCAAGTTTAGCCATAATAACATTTTAAAAAAAAAACAAAAAGGCAAACTATGAGAGTTCCATATTTGCGTCTTTGAGATTTTTGGATTCCTATTATTAGCTCTAGACTGACCGTTTTTGTGAGAAGTGACCATAGTGGAATTTAGAAACGACTTTTTTTTTAAAGGAACCCTATAGCACAGGAAGAACAAACTCATGGCCTAAAATCCGTTTTTGACAAAATGAATTTAGGGGGTACAGCGAAGAATAATTTAACCAAAATGGGATTTATCGGTATTTTTAAATGAAAATTTCAGTGTGTGATTTATTATGAATGAACTTTATAAGCATGTTAATTTAGTTGTATGTTCAAAAAACTTTGCTCATTTTTTTTCAGGTCCACTTAATTTTGACCATCCCCTGTATTTTTGGGGGTGTAAAATCTCGCGAGTTGTTTCCTTTGTTTGATACTAATTACAGTATAAATAAAAAGATAAAAGACCGAAGTTGTAAATAGGAAAAAAAAAATAGGGGAATATTTTATAAAAATTAGTTACCGAAAATTACGGAAATAATGTCAAAATAAAAAAAGATAATGAATTTTTTGTTGCGAGATTTCTTTTTTACTCATGTTTCGATAATTATTTAATTGGCTATTTATCTATAAAATGAAAAAATTATAGCATCGATATTTTTCTTCTGCTTAAAAAGGGGGTGGGGCTTAATTGTTCAATAGAGTTATTTGGCTGAACTTGGCACAAAGGGTAGTCAACGATATTAGGGTTCCAGTAATAAAAAAGCAGACACCCACAAAGTGTTGTAATTCAAACTGTTTAATTTTTAACTATGGGGGGTCTAGTGCATTAGGGTTAGGGTTTAGATGGTTAGTTTAATGGGAAAATGAATATATAGATTTGTTGGGTCTGTTTTTTTCTGCCATACCGCTATATTTTTGCACACCTTTTGTGGCAGTTCTAGCGTAGGTTTTATCTTCAAAACGGTTACGTTTGGTGTTTGACGTAATAGGATAATGGGTGTATGCATTAAATTTAAGAGTATTTATTTCTAGAGATCTGAAAATAGTAACATTTTTAACGCTTAACAGTCAGATTATTTTAATTGTTTAAATGAATTTTATATTTTCATAAAGGCAAAAAATATTTTAATTAAAGTCGTTTGTGCAAATAAAATAGACTGATAGGCGATGTAGTAAAATTCATTTAAGTTTGATAAACTCAATATTGAAAATGTTCGAATTAATATCGGCTGAAGTAGATGTCTGATTTTTGGTAATTTTTTTGGCATCGCGAATGTACATGTAAATTTTGTAAGCAAGCCCTTTATAGAACCAGTTAAAAAGAGCCAATAATTGTGGCGTAGCGCGAAGACTGAAAATTAACCAAAACTGGAATGTTAGTGATGTAGAAGTAGTTAAAAAGAATAAACTCTGGCAATATAATGTGTAAGGCAGCTTGAGATGTATTGTTTAGATTTTTTTAGATGTTGTAGGAACATGTCATGTGTTAACGTTGTTATACTGTAAGTCGATTTTTTATTGGACTAAAAGTGTTTGAGCACTTAAAGATAACGGTATGCATTTATTTTAATCTTTGATGGTGAGAAGTTTCCACGATTTGATTGATAAGAGTGGAGAGATCGTAGGTATGGTCGAGCTCGTGTGTCAGAGCATGGGAAAGAGATAATGAGAATGGTGATTTTATTGACATGTTTATTTATATATGAAGAGTGCTTAATTTATTGCTGTGTAGTAATTTTATGGTAGACTCATCTTTTCTACGAAGATTGTCGCGATTCCTTCCTAACTAATGTTGTTTTTGTTTGTTTTACGTTGATTTGAGTTACACGCGTTCGCGGTGTCTTTTTGTCTTTGTTTAATTTAGTAATGCTGTAATTAGTCCTATTTGTATATAACCGCGGCACCGGGCGTAGTTATTATTGCGCCACGCAATGACGAAGGGGTGGGTGTACGCAATGAGTTTAAGTGACCTGGAAACATAGTTACGGTGTTTTTATCGACTCACAGATAAAATGAGATTATGGCATTACAAAGATTCTATTTCATTTGATTTAATCAAATCTGAAAAATTTGCATTAAAATCATGATATGGTCCCTGGATTTTTGGTCAATTTGATTTATTGTTTTGAAATCGTGAGGGGTTTGATACTTGTGCAGTTTTGCTAAACAGTAGGTACGCGTCTAACAGTGAATGAGTGTCAAATTGATTTTGGAGTACGCCGGTTGGATGTAGTAGTGTGGCGGGCGGTTCGTCGTAGCCTGTTACACGTTCTGATCGTTAAAAAACTATGGGACTCAGCATATGTGGTTAACAATAATGAAATTAAGCGAGATTTTTTTTGGATTTATTACTCTTATTAGCCCTCAAATGGATTGTAGTATGTATTTGTTTAATCTTTATTTTGTTTTTATTTAGAAGACAACAGTCAGTTTACACGTGGTCATTTTTTTCCATGTATTTTTCCAATTTAATGGGTGCGTCTGTTTGGACAGCCGTTCCCGACATTAAGGGCAAAGAAGCATAAAGTTCATTATAGCATACGCAAAGTTCACTAGTTTAAGTGAGTATCGAATCTTTTTTGGAGTCCCAAGAAAGTGAAGCTCACTAAGCCCAGTGTTAAAGCTAAGTTAGAATCTAGAACATTTTTGTTCATTATCTTTAAATAGCAAGAAGGAAGAAGAAAAAGAAAAAGAACACTCAATACATTATAACAGGATTAAAAACGAACGGAAACTTTTATTTCAAGAAAATATAAGACTTTCATTTCACCATGTTTTAGATGAGTGCATATTGAGTTTGATAATTATTTAATACATTTTTAGCTGGCAACATTTTCTTTGACCCATTGTCTAGTGTACAGGTGGATTAGTTTAATTTCCGTTATTTATATTTTACTTATTCATTTTTCTTATTTATTTACTTAAAAATTTAAAATTCTCTTTAAAAAGATTTAGCAAAATAGAAAACTCTTTAAAAAAAAATTAAAAGAAAACTCTTTAGATAAAAATTACAAGAGCTCTTAAAAATTACAAAAGAACTCTTAAATAAAATTACAAAAAAGAAATTTTTAAGAACTTAAATTGTTTGCCGCTTCGCTTTTAGTTAACAATATTTTGTGTAAAAATTAAAAATGATTTTTGTGTAGATTCCATCAAATTATCTAGTTTTAATAGCGGAAGAAAAGTACTAAGAATTGTTTATTAATAGTGTAAGAGTAGGTTAGTGATGATTGAGAAGTTAGATTTAAAAAAAATAGAATAGTGGTGGTTGTGTATCAAATAGTAGACATTTTACTAGTACATACGCCGAGATTTTAGTTACATGAGCACAATGAAAAAGTCTGTGTTTGGCAAATGTATTTTATTGAAATATTTGATATAACGAGAATAAGAAAATAAGTAGTAGTGTTGAGGGTGGCCCCAAAATCGTCTGCTTCGCGACAATATTTTTTTGTTTTAAAACGAATTAAAATAAAATACAAATCGTGATTATTTAAGGGTCAAATTTTGTCCTAAATAGGTAAGTTAGTACATAATGAACTCCATCATGTCTAAAAAAAAGAAAAATCAGATCATTACATAAGTACAATTTTGAAAAATAAACAACATTAAAAAGAGATTTTTCCGGCCCAAATTGGTTCTATGTCGCTTTCGGTCTGAGAACGCGTGGTTTTAATGGCTATTTGTTTAAAAATTTAATAACTGTAACATTCGCGGATTTGCAAAAAAATTACGCAAAGAATCAGGGAATTAGATCCGATTTTTATGAATTTTTCAGTATTGGAGTTTTCATTAATGAATTAATTTAAGATTGCATCAGTTATTTTTTTCAAAACTTTAATTAAGTATTTTTGCTACTGGAAAAATGAAATATATCCTAAAAATTCATTTAAATTAAGTGAAAGGCCTGATGTTAAGTTTAAAATGTTTATATTATTTAGATTCTGAAATAAATGATCTATTTTACTGCAAAAATCTTATTTTAGAATATCAAAAAGTAATAAGTTTTGAAGAAAACTTCTTATTGAAAATTTCGGGTGCGCTCTCCGTTTTTAAGGCAGATCATCAAGATCATTCTTTGATTGAAATGTGAACGACTGAAATATTTCATTAATGATCGATAATTCCCTGAATTTTGTTGCGTAAAAGATTTATTTCCTTATAGCGGGGTGTGTGGCTAAATTATTTTGGTCGAAAAACAGCATTTTCGTGGCTTATTTTGGGCTCACCCGTAATCAGTAAGTTTATCAGTAAAAATAAAAATGAAATAGTAATGGAAAATAAGGGGGAATTTTACACATAATTGACAGACAAGACTTGTTGCAATATTATCGGAAGCGCATATGATGCCTTTAGGCACCCCTTTTGCATCTCGATGTATAAGGATCAATTTGTGTTTCATTTTACACCGTCCAAATCCGGTTGCTTGTTTCAGATTCGAATTTTTGAAGATTTTGTTTCTACATTGAGTAAGATATCTAACCCTACAACCAACCGGAAGTTATTGACCGGTGTAAATGAAAAAAAATGTCCTTATGAATCGAGATTCGCAAAAGGAGGTGATTTATTTGATCCATTATTATCGCTTGGGAGTGTCATAAAAAAAAATGGACAATAAAAATGGACAGAAAAGGTGCGCAACTTAAAATAAAACAACTATTTTAAGACGTTGGTTTTTTTTAACATTTAGATAAAAGAAGAACAGATGGGTTAAACTTTTGGCTATGGGTGGTGAGCCGTGTGATGCGTTTGGAGGATGGAATCCTGGTGGCTGAGCGCGTCCATTAGACATGCAACAGCCTGCCACTTGTGGCCAGCTGACTTTAAAGTTAGACCGGGCGATCAGAGAGGCCAATGTCCAAAGCCCTAGCACCTATAATGTGATTGTTCCAAACCATATTAGCCTTTTCGTGTCGGGCAAGGCCCCAACCCTTTTTATCAGGGATGGGTGGCTAGAAGAGTGGTGTGCTGAGGGTCTCAATCGTTCCCTGGGTGATAATGTTAATGTTCTTACTATTCTTGTGGATGGTGAGGGTTCCCAGTTCTGGAGGTTCTGAGGAATATGGAGGCACCTTCATCACCATTGGCTTTCCAGGTGCACTCTGATTCGGAGTGGTGTACCATTTAGGGTCCCCATCTATGGGTTTAAATAGAAAATATGTTTGCTAAAAAAAAAATGAAGTTTAAAAAATGTTTCTTTCGCAAACTATCGAATACGGAAATCTTTCAAAACTTTGTCAGCATTATGACCCATGAGCGTTGAATACTGCTGTTAAACATAAACAATGAACGCAAACCTTGTATTCGAATTGTTTTCCAATTTTTTTGAATATATTTTTTAATCATGGTTTCACGGCATAAATGAAGTCTTGTAGAATAATCATAACTTGTTCCAATTACCGGATCGGAATTAGTAAGTATACAAGGTCATACAAGTAGTCGGCGTGACTGAATGATGATAATCTAATCTTGATGCAATAGCTGACTCGCAAAAATGCTAGGTTATTTGTGAAGTCTCATAATATCTTCATAAGATCAGAAGCTGCGTGTTAAGGTCGCAGCCATGCAGAGACTCAAGGACATGGAATCAACCACGATATGCCATGAGTGGAGCTATTCTTGATTCGTCCATAAGGTAACTGAAATTTGAGTTTGTACACTGGTTCGATTGGTTGCTCTAGGCTTAGTTGCTGTCTCTGTGGTCAAGACATACAGTACATCGTAACGTTCGATTAACGCAAGGATTACTAATATCATATTTATCATAAATTCATCGTTTCTTGTAGGTTATGAGATTGAAAAAGATGCAGTTGGAGTGGTTTGGAATATTGTATGCGGGGTATTAAATTAAACTATTGCAAAGTAAGGTTAGTGTACGCTGTTGTTTGAACGTGACAGCAACTAGCTAAGCACAATTGTAGAACCAAGTGCCGAAACTCAATATGGTACGTCTGATAGGATATGCAGAGGATAGTCCACTCATGGCATGTTTGGTGATGTCCTAGTTCCTTGATTCCTGATTGGGCTGGTTGGTTTCTATGATGTTAAATGGAGGTATACTGAGAGAATATCTGAAGTAACCTGTGCTATTTTGCAGATAGTATGTCTCTGATTCGAAGGATAGGATTCATTGATGTCGATTGTTACGACTACGTTGTTGTTGCCTTGCAATCGTCTTATACCAGATTAACGATAGTGTGGTATGTTTGGAACATAGGTATATGACGGATATGATTGCTGGACAGAGATTTGCATTTGGTTTATGCACCGCTGTAAGTGATCAAAATGATGAAGGTATATCTATTCAGTAATCAAAAGTTGGGCATTCATTGAAGAAAGTTTGTGGGGTGTGTAGAGTGTTCTGGTCTTGGTGATCAGCTGCAGTCGCACTGCTCTTAGGGTTGGGATTCAGTTTTAGAATGCTGACAGAGTTTATCTGAAAGTTCGTAGCGATGTTTGTGGAATGAATCATTTTTTACGAAGCTCCGTTGTTCGTGTATGTTCGTTTGTGCACATACGTTTTCGTTAGTCGTGTTAAACAATCAGATGAGACTTAAAGAGGTTCACCACGTGAGTAGAAGATTCTTCGCGTGGATCAGAAGTGCACTCGTGGCGAAAGCGAATCGTGTGAATGAAGAGGGTGGCCCCTCCGATAGTATATCCTCCAGACCGTCCCAGAACTGGAACCTTCACGTCCATCGAGATAGAATTTAACAGTTAGGCTACGGATGCATGGACATTGAGGACCACTCGAGCACCTCCTTCTGAGCACCCATTGGATAAAAGGTTGGGGCTTGCCGTATGGCAATATGTTGTGAACCATCATATAGGCATGCTTAGGGCTTGACAATGGCCTCGTCTGATCGCCGTCTTAACTTAGTCAGGCCAAAAGTGGGTGTGTTGCCATGTCTATGGACGGGCTCACTCACTCAGGAATTCATGCGCATCAAGCATCACAGGTGTCAACTACCCATTAGCCAGAGAAGTTAAAGCTCGCCTAATTGTTCTTTTTTTTATAAATGTTAAAAAATAAACAGGTAAAGTAGGTTTGTTTTTTAAGGTTGCGCACTGTTTTTGTCCATTTGTGTTTGTCCATTTTTTATTTTTTTGTAGCATCCCAAGATAAGTATGGATCATATCACCGCCTTTTGGAATCTCTCGATTCATAAGGACAATTTTTTTTTCATTCTACAAGAGCCGAGTCAAAATCGGTTGTTTTTGTTAGGGGTTAGTTTTATGAATTTAGAAAAAAATCTAAAATTGGTCTGTTACAAGGCAACCGGATTTTTGAACGGTGGTTAATATGAAAATGTCCCTTATGAAGTCGGAGGATTGCAAGGGGTGCCTAATTTAGTTCATATGCCTGTATTATTATTAATTCTTAACTAAGTTTTTGTCTGTCAATTTATGGTGTAATCCCTCTTTTTTTATTTCAGTTTTATTTTGACTGATTAAAACTATTACGTTGATGGGGTGGGCCAAGTAATTGAAGCAAGAAATTGCTGCGCGTTTTATGACAAAATGAATTTAGGCCCCCACCCTCCTATGGGAAGAAATAATTTACAAATGTCAGGGGAATTATGCTGGATTTAATGAATTTTTCAGTGTTTATTTAATCAAGAATGATCTTGTGAGGGTGCTGCTTAAAAAAAGGAGGCAATACCTGAATTTTCAATAGAGTTTATTTCTTCAAAACTTAATTTATTTTTGTTTGTTCTAAAAATAGTTTTGCATTAAATAGATATTTATTTCTAGATTATCTAAAAATAGACTTAAACATTTTAAACTTAAACATCAGGCTTTTCAATATTTTGAAATGAAAGTTTATATATTTCATTTATCAATAGCAAAAATTACTTAAATTAAAGTTTTGAAATAAAAATAACTCGATCTGCATTAATAAAATTCAATTATTGAGTAAACGTCCAATACTGGAAAATTTCATTAAAATCGGATAATTGCCCTGATTTTTGGGGTAATAGTTAATTTTATTGATTGCAATCGGGAAATGTTGTACATTAAATTTGTTACATAAGCCATTAATACCAGCGTCTCAGGACCGAAGCGCGAGTAAGAAATTGGACCGAAAAAAATCGTTTTTAAATGTTGTTTTTTTAAAATTTGTATATTGTAATGATTATTTTTCTTTTTTTAATTGAATGGTTCATTAATGATGTACTACTTAGTCGATTTAGCTAAAAGTTTGACCTAAAATAATCGATTTGATTGCTATTTTAATGTTCGTTTTTAAAACAAAAAATCTGTCGCGACGAGATTGTTATTTTGGGGGCCACCCGTGAAACTGAATATCATTTTTATTATTATATCATGTTTATTCTAAAATCATTGCAAATTTTTCCCTTGTCATGTAAATTTGGTTTAAAATGTTATTTGTTACACCATACATCACGTATATTTTTATTTTTTATTTGTGGTGTAAGAATTAACTTCCTTCAATCTTTCGATAAAGTCTACCGTGTTAGACCTATAATTTGATACAGATGTGATTAGTTGACTTTTTTATCTTTCGCTACGGTTAAGATATAATCTGATAGATTTGAATTGGAATTAATTCACAAAAATATTTTTAATTTTACCAAAAATTTTTAACTAAAAGCTGAAGGGCAAACATTTATTCTAAATTTCTTTGTAATTTTTTTAAGAAGTTTTCTTGTGTGTAATTTTTTTAAAGAGTTTGTCTTTTTTGTAATTTTTGTTAAGGGAGTTTTCTGTTTTTGTGAAATTGTTTTGTAAAGGGTGGTTTCCTTTTGTAATTTTTTAAAGGTTTTTTTTAATTTTTTTAAAGTAAATAAATAAGAATGGAATAAGCTAAAGTGAAATAGGGAAATTTATTAACTATAATCACTGTAACTAGAAAGTGGGTTGCAAAGAAATGTGTCAGCGTAAAAGTATTTTAGAATAAATAATAAATAATGACTATAAACCTGGAAAATGAAACGGTTTAATTCTGAAAAAAGTTTCCGTTCGTTGTTGGTATCCGTGATTATAATGCGTATTGAGTGTTTTCTTTTTTGTTTTTTCTTTCTTCTTCGGTTGTTTGTTAAGTCAAGAACGAAAAGATGGTTCTAGATCTACTAGTTTTTAACTGGCGTTAGTGTCCATTTCTTTTGGGACTGGGCCAAAAAGAATCGACTCACTTAAACTAGTGAACTTTGGTATGTTAGATAAAGCTTTATCTTTATTGCCCTAGTTGGTAAGGCGGTCCAGAGCATTAAGTGGAAAATACATGGAAAAAATGACCAATCGTTAAATGAATTTTTTTTTAAAATTAAAAAAAAAAAAGATAAAAAGATATCTTGAAACTTTAAGGGTTATAAGAGTAATAACAAAAAAATCTTTATTTGTCATTATTTACACTGTGCAGTCATGAGTTTTTAAGATGGCTGTAGGCTAGGTTACTAACAATTTTGACGTCATAGACGGTAATTTTTTACAAAATTAAATCAAACCCTCCGATGTTAATAAAAAAAAAATTACCAAAAAATCAGGGATTTATCAGATTTTAATGAAATTTTCAGATTGATTAAATCAATGGAATAGGAATTTGTTTATAATGCATTAGATTGATTTTTATTTGATAAACCTGATTTTTTCGCAGGTCACTTTAAAACTTTGACCCACCCCTTGTTTTGGGGCGCAAATATCCGGTGGGGTTATATAAAAGATGCATGACTAATTAGTATAAATTAGAGACAAAAGACCGAAGGTATAATGAAAAAAAAAAACGATTTGTAAAGGGGCGAATTTTGGGGTAGAAAGAAGTACGCGAAAAATCTAAAAAAGTTTAACTTAATATAAAAAAAATCTTAATTTCATTTTTGTAGACACTTGCAGTTCATTTTAAAAACGATTTAAATTAATTAAAATCTATTATTTAAGGTCAAACTTTTGTTAAACGATAAGGTAGTAACATAATGGTTCCATCATTAAAAATTAAAAAATCATTACATATGCAGTTATATAGTTTTAATACTTTTAAAACGATTTGTTTTGGTTAATTTCGTTCGCGTTCGCACATTTTGGCTCTTTTTAAATGGTATAAAGGGCCTTGGGTTTTACAAATTTAATGTAACATTCGCGATTGCAAAAAAAATTTACCAAAAATCAGGGAATTATCCCGGATTTTAATGAAATTTTTCAATTATTGATTTTAATCTTTAATGAATTTGTATTAATGCATCAGTTATGTTTATTTCAAAACTTTAATTAAAGTAGTTTTTTGCTATGAAAATATAAAATTCATTTAAATAAAATATATAGTTCTGATGTTAAGTTTAAGAATGTTATATTTTTAGTTCTAGAATAAATTATCTAATTAATGCAAAGCCCTTTTTTGTCAATAGCAAAGTTATAGCTGCGTTTTGAAGAAAACTCGGCTGAATCTTGCACAAGGATGTAAAATTAAGGGTGAGGCAGAAAAAACAGAAACCCAAATTATTTATTCATTTTCCCATTAGAAACTACCTAAAGTCCTAACCCTAATCCTAGACCCCATAGTTAAAATTAACAGTTTTATTACAACATTTGGTGGGTTCTGTTTTTTTTTCTTGGGACATCCGCTAGGATTTTTGACAGCCGTTTGATTGCAAGTTCAGCCAAAACTCTATTGAAAATTTAAGCCCCAACCTGCCCGTTTTTAAGCAGAAGAATATCGATGTATAATTTTTTTCTTTTATAAGATAATGCCATTAAATATTATCGAAATGAGTAAAAAAGAAATCTCCAAAAAAACTTATTATTTTTTTTTGTTATTTTTACATTTTAATTTTCCGAATTTTGGTACTTATTTGTCTTGTAGAAATATTCCCTCCTTAATTTTTTTTTCTAATTTACCATCATACTGGTCGGTCTTTTTATTCTTTTGTTATTTATAACTGGTAATAGTATCAAAACAAGGGAACAACTGCCGAGATTAGTTACACCCCGCAAAATAGAGGGGGAATGTAGGGGATCAAATTATAAGTGACCGTGATAAAAAGTATGAGAAAAGTTTGATTAAAATATAATAATTGAGACTTTAGGTTAAAAGTTCTTCTCTATAGTTTGAATAATCACACTGGAAAGGAATTTCATTGAAAAATCGATAATTCCCTGATTTTTGGTAAAGTTAATTTTACTGTAATCCCCTAAAATGATCATTTTGTCAAACATGGATTTTAGGGTCATTGGATGTTTTCTCTTCCTGTGCTCAGGGGTTCTTTAAATAAAAGTCGTGCTATTCACATGGTCACTTCTGCCATACGGTCCAGTCGCTAGAGTTTAGTCAGGAATGTCGCGACACGAATGCTCGTAGACGGAGTAGTAGAGGGTCTTCATAGTTTGTTTATTGGATTGTGTTTTTATTAAAATGGTTTTAATTGGCTAGGAACTTGCACCAAGGTGTCAAAAATTGAAGAGAGATGAAACCAAGGAAAAAAGTCAGAAACCAACACACTGTTTTTGGGTAATAAAATCGTTACATGATTGTGAACTTATGGGGGGAGGGGTCTAGGAGGTTTAGGGTAATCTTAGAGGCTAGTAGATTAATGGTGTTGTAGGTTGGGTGCCTTGTAGGGTTAGTATTTAGATATGGGGGAATGAATGAATAATTTGGTGTTTACTTAGTTTTTTGTCTGAGTCTCTCACCCTGAGTAATTATTGGCGGATAGAGCTCGAGAGAAAAAACTAGATACCGCACAACGTTTTTTTGTTAATATAAGTCTTGTCTAATAGTTTTACATAGGGGGGTTTGTATGGATTGGGTGTTGGGGTTTAAGGTTAGTTTAATGGAAAATAATAATGTTGGTTGCTGATCGTTTCTGTGGTCACCCTATATTTTGAAACAACCTTTTGTGTGAAGTGTCGAGGTGCCGTTTTTTTTATCTTTTGTAATCACGCTGGTTCGCGTGGTCATTTCAAGCGTAAGCTTAAGGCTTACCGTAACAACTAATATATAGGTGACCGGGCTCTTCCCTGCGGTATTATTATCTGGTGGTATGTAAGATTACTTGATAAAATTCCGTGATAGTGGGTATGTGGCATTTTTAGATCTTGAACTGAAATGTCGACATAATGGAACGCAAAGAAAGAAAAAATGGGTAACTCTAATAATTGTTACTGTCGTGGGTAAAACTGGAAAATACATTAAATGATCGTATCGTGTCACGTTTTATCTTTACTTATCTGATTGTCATCTGTCATGGTTTATATTGACGCAAATAGATAAGAGTAATACATATTGCGTTAAATTCAGACGATGTTTATATTTTATTTACATTTGATCTATCCGCTTCGTGTTGGCCTGTGTAATTTGGAAGATTCTATGTCGCCACACGAACACAGATAAAAACTACTTGTGTAATGGGCAAGAGAGGTTATTGTTGTAACTATATGCCAAATCTAAAATTAAAGTGTTCTTTTCAGAGTCCCTAAGCAAAAGCCCATCATTATCGAGATCGTATTCACTATAAATCTCGAGACACCTGTTAGATTGTTTAAGATATTTAGTTATGGTCTACTGTGTCGGACTGTGATACTCGTCACTTTAGTTTGGTGTATTAACGATCTATAAGTGTGCAGGGTCTTACTCGAGTAATCGCAGGCTCTGTTTAAGGTAGGTGTTGCTATTGAGTTGTATGTTCTGGACATATGGGTTGATATGTCCTTAGTAATAAGAGTCTATAAATGCTTAGACGACATACAAATAACTTTGTAGATTTTATCGCATAATGATATTATTTGGGTAATAATTTAGCGAAGCGTGGTTGTCACGGTATAGCATATATAGTGATCGTAATTATTCGTTGTTGTGCGATATGAGTGATGCTTGGATTCTTTAGTGTTATGTTATTGACTTGAATATTTACGTATAAATAAATAGCGATTACATAAAATTCAGATTAAACATTGGAGAGATTGGTTTGAAAAACTAGACAGACTAAAGTTTTGACATATGTTTTTATAAGAGCCTCAATAGATAATAATGTAGGTATCAATAAGAAGGCTGATTAATATTTGATGTACAACCGACGAGCGTATCCTATTAGGTAAAAAAGCAGGTTTTTAAGTATACGTCTAGAAGAAAAATGAAAGGATTAGAGAAAGAAATAATAAAGTTATGGAATTGACTTGGAAATTGAAATTAAAATTGTCACTAAGTAAGTTGTAAATGAAGGCAAAGGAAGGGGGCTTGGAAATCGTATGAATGATACATTAGAGATTTGTATGTCCAATAAATAAAGCAATATGAGTAGTTATTATACTCACAGTATGTTGCAGGTAATTCTTTTAAATATATTTTTATAATATTCAAAGATGAAAACAATAACATCAAAAACACTTTGTTTTTCAAGTATTTCTCGTCTGGAGCGAAAGCGAAATCCTATTTCAAGCAAAAGCGCAACGGATTTACGATGAAACAAAATCTTGTTTGTGCGCAAGAAGTAAACGTTAAGTTAGCAAACGACGCTCACCAATGCGCAGCAATCGATAACGAATCTTTAATAACTTCTTTTTAAATTTTGTAGATTTTTAATATCTATTAATGTTTACCTTTTTGTGGATTTTACATAATTCATGAAGCAGCCACACTGAGTGGTAGAAAAAAAATCGTGTCTGTTTTTCCTTCGAGGTGAGAAAGGTTGAGATGGAAATTGAATATTTTAAATATTCTATTTTAAAATAGAAAATAGATTAAAATAAAGAAAAAGAAGTCCAGGAGCGGTTTTTATGTGAGTGTAAGAGAAAAAAATCGGAATGATAAATAGATGAAACTTAGATGTAATCAATTTAAGTTGTTTTGAGAGACGGCCTTGAGTAATAAACAAACTGACGAATATATATCGTTTGCAAGTCGGATACTGTCTAGCGCGACATCCTTTTAGTGTTTCGAGTGTGTCTCTTTCTCGAGCGAACAGGTGTTAAGATTTAAATAGTAGGTATCGACAAAAACGCCCTAGTAAACCTTAATTAACATATCACTTAAAGACTAAAGAGCACAATTTAAATCTGGAAAAAAAGTCATAGTTTACCAGGCAATTTAAAGGTGAGAACGTTGAGAGTCGGCATATTTCTGAGGTGTTCGGGTTAGGTACTTAGTAGTAAGACTTATGGACAAGCAGTAAGTGAAGGTCGACTTGTACTCTAGTTCTTACACTACAGACTTCTGGAAACAATGTATAATTGTGAGAGGTCGGACAAGGGATAACTGGCTATACAAACGGCTTTCCTTGTTGGACACGCAACACCATTTTGTTGGCCGTTGGCTCAGCTGGTAAAATAAAACAACCCAATATTTTAACCAATATGGTTTTTGTTCACGTATGCAAGCAGGTTATTTATTTATTTTTTTTTTTTTTAAGGTGCTAAACTGTTTCATATTCCAATTGGTTAGTCTGTGTGACTTTGGATTAAATTTATACGTTCAATATTTACATACATATTCGGAGTTTAAACGTTAACGGTGCAAGTTCAAGCCTAATCTTTTAATATCCAGATTTTATATTATATACATATATAAAATATCCCACCACAAAATTATTTTAGCCCCCCCCTAACAGAAAGTAATTTACCAAAATCAAGGATTATCGGATTTTAATGAAATTTTCAGTTGTTTATTTTAATCAATTAATGAACTTTATGATGCATTTATTATTTTATTTCAAAACTTTCTTCACTCATGTTTTTTTCCAGGGTTCACTTAAGGGTGTAAAATCCCGGCGAGTTGGTCGAGTGTTCGATACTATTTATCAGTAGAAATTAAAAAGATAAGCAGACCGAGTTAATGAATAGAAAAAAAAAATTTTATGGGGAATATTTTATAAGAAAAGAAGTACCGGAAACATCGGAAACATAAAAATGTAAAAATAATATTTTTAAAATAATTTTTTGGAAATTACTTTTTTACTCATTTCGATAATTATTTATTGGCTATTATCTTGTAAAAGAAAAGATGAATACACATGCGATTATTCGTTTTTCTATTAAGGGGGGTTGGGGCGGCCGGACTAAATTGTTTCAATAGAATTTTTCTTCAAAACTTGTTACTTTTGGCACCTAAAATAGGAGGTTTTGACAATCATACACAATAATTTATTTCTAGAATCTAAAAATATAACATGTTAGGACTTAACATGCAGTGATTTCGCATAATTTGGCAATGAGTGATGAATTCTATATGATTGAGATAGAAGAGTTTGTTCAATGAGCACATGAGTAATAACAGCTGTTAGTTAAGTTTGTTGAAATAAAATAATGATTGCATTTTATGAAATTCATCTGCGTACTAGAGTCAGTGTAGCGTGTTAAGAGATACGTCAGATGTTAGTGATAGGTAGTCTCGTTGTGAAAATGTGGATATTGTTAAAATCGCAATAATTCACCTGATTTGTGTTTAGTATAGAATACTGTATTTTTGTCACGCTCGCATGAATGCGCCGTAATGTTGTACAGTAAGAAGACTTGTTTGGTGTAAAGCGCATGCAGGAGTGGCGCTGCGCGTTAGGGATGAGACGCTATTAAAGTTAGCCTTTTTCAAGAGCGTTTCTGGAGAATGGCAATCGATGTGAACTCACAATAATTCGGTATTATAATTATTTAATTGTGTAATATTATTTTGCTTTTTTATTGGAGTGGTCATAGTCGGTAGAGGCATGTCGTCTTAGAGAAACCAGCTAAGGTTGCCTAGGTTGATATCCGGTCCCGCCCACTCAGGTATGAGTTAGGCACAGGGATCTGTGACGGTAAAGTAAAGCTGTAGCTAGTGGGTAGTGTGGCCGCTCACGAACCTCGAGAATGCTAAGAAACAGTCTTCCTTGGTCTAGGACGCTATTGGTAAAGGCGGACTGAGACTCCCTTCGCTGACTGGGCTGAAACCGACTTTAGGCCATCACCGCGTACTTTACTTTAATTGTTACTTGACTTATCGGTTTAGGTTCAAAAGTTGTGACACCCTAAAATGGAAGTCTAATTTAATTTAAATGTTTTAATTCGTTTTTAAGGAATAACATTATGCTGAGAGAGTTTTCGAGGGCAGATTCTGTTTTTTTAGGTTTCGCCTATCCCCTAGAATATTATAGTGTATGTTAATGATAGTATGTAAATGCACGATAGGTATTAGGTTAATATTAATAGTATCTAGTATAGTAGTCTGAAGTGAAAATATTATGAAGTAAGTTTCTTTTATTATTACTTCTGGTTCCTATTGAGAACGACCGATTTTAATTTGATACTGTTTATCCCAATAAACAAGATATTATTAGAGGTTTACGTTGACCCAAAAAGACTAATGATTGATGATTAAATTTTTTTCATCATCATCATTATATGCATTTTTTGGTTGACTGTGAATTGAGAGCATAAAATTTTACTATACCTACCGGACAGGTATTAGGTGGTAATTGAAAATGAAGTCCAATCATTTTCATTTCTCAACTGGGATTAATACTTTAATAAATCAAACTCTAAGGGAAACGTAACTTTCAGAGTGGACCTGGCATAATGGGGCAACAGGGGTTGGACTATCATATAGGTATTAAGGGCGTAATGTGACAAGTAAATTGATGCATGGGGGTCTCTCTGAATGCCCGTCTAGTGGGGTGTTGCAATGGTCATGGACTGATGGACCCTTGACTTATCAGGTTCCGCATCTTATGAGTTAAAAAATACTAGAATTAAAAAATGAGTATTAAAAGATGGTGTTTTTAAAAAAATTGTTCTTTGAAAAAAATTGAATACCCCAACAAGAATGAATTAACACAAAAGTTGTATATAGAAGCAGTGACAATGACTTACCGGGTGAGACTATGGTTGTCTCACTGTCTGGCGTGGTCAATCTAGTCTTGAGACTTGTTCGCGCAACTGCCATTTAATGCTGGCCAGAGCTTATTTACATAAGAAACGCAGCGGAGACATTTATAAAAAACTCAGGCGAAGTGGACGTGGGGGGGGGGGGGAGCAGGTTCTCCAAGGGGCTTTGTGCGTCATATTAATTGAATGTAACCTGCTAGCTCTGTTACTGTGGCGTGACGACGAAGGACTTGACACCTGTTATAGTCTTTACTTCTTGTGTGTGATGAAGGTTTTGTGTGTTTGGTGTGGATAGACAGAATCCGTGATC
Source organism: Doryteuthis pealeii (assembly GCA_023376005.1). NCBI lineage: Eukaryota > Metazoa > Mollusca > Cephalopoda > Myopsida > Loliginidae > Doryteuthis > Doryteuthis pealeii. The sequence goes on along the minus strand of CM042161.1, from coordinate 36,042,658 downwards.
TAAAGTAAGCTTCATTTTTGTTTTCTAGTCATATTGTTTAGCAAATTTGCTTTGGCAATGAAAAATAACCCAACAGGGGGCTGAGATGCCATAGAATCGAACCAACCAACACAGAACTTGGTTGCGATAAACTCTATGAGTAGATCAATTCACTTCATGTACTTACTTTTACTCACATAACTTTTACAGGAGAATGTTCACTCATGAGGTTGTTTCCTTATTTCTGCTAGCAGTGTCCAGCATATTTTGTTTATCTTACTTGGAGGTTTTTGGACCAATATGACCTTTGGCAGCCCCTTTTGCGAATCGTCTGATTCATAAGGACATGTTTCCTATTTACACATCAAAATCCGGTTGTTTGTTAGGGGTTGGGGTTGGGGTAAGGTTAGGGGGTTAGGGTTAGGGGTTTTAGCTCATCTTATATTAAAACTCATTAGATTTACCAACACACACAAACGACTATTTCAAGTGTAAATGAAAAAAAATGTTCCTTATGATCGAGATCAGCAGAGGAGATGCCTTAAAGGTCATGATGGTCTGATGGTATATAGTGTAATAGGAAGTGTTTACATAATCTATTGGATAGATTATTAGTATCAATCCCCTGTATTTCTGAAGGGATGGCCTTTTCATATAAACGGGCGGGACTTTCCATGGTTAATATTACAGAAAGCCCGTGGGAAATACGTGAAAGTCACGGGGGACGGGCCGTGGCTTCAAGTTTCAGCTGTTGGCGTCAGGTAATAGCTTTAGCCTGGACTTCCTAACATACGCGTTGGCTATGTTAGTTAGACGATATAGTTATGTTGCTATAAGCTTACATAATATATTGGTTTTGTGGTTGGACTGATGACTCTTGGTAACAAGACTTGAGTTCTAAGAAAGAAGTATGATTAAGTTGCGACCGTGGTGGGGAGCCACCAGACCGAGTTCTCTATGAAAGTGCTTAGAAAGATGAACGTAAGTATACCAAGAGAGAGTGAGCAGAAGAAAAATAGATAATAAAGGAAGAGTAATAACGATCAGAAATAAAAGGTGTTGCGCATGGACAAGCCTGATATTATTGTGAGGTCCTGCTGTTCAATAGGAGTTTGTATGCCAGAGGGACAGAGCATGCTCAGCTAGCGCAACCATCCAAGTAGATGAACAGACTGCGTGATGTGCATGATGGGTAGAACGGACTGATAAGGTGCATTCGCCGCTGTGGACATTGCACATGGCAACTACGGAGTGTAGAGAGCATCCAAGCGACACTAGATGCACTTGTCAGTTACTCTGTGTGGACCTAAAGCTTGCCTGGGGCTGAGTTTGCTCAAGACTGTGGATTATATGTTGCATAGCCTATTGTATATCTCACTTTACTCTACTGCTGTCATTATTGTTCTATATATGGCGCATGGTCTTGGTTCTATCTTCTAACATCTTGCGTCTGGGTCTGGGGAATCTTCTGAGAGGTCTGGAGGCTTTCCCTTGGGGACCTGTCGGGTCAGTGGTTGTTTGCTGTAGGATTTTCTCCTTATCAGAAGCCATCGTGTGGTCATTGAGTTTAGTGTTTTAGGCTAATAACACACAGCTTTCGAGTGTTTATTTGATGTTATGTTATTGTGTAAATCCCCAAACTCAGACATCTGCGCACATCCTACAGAGCTCGGGCTCCTACTTTTGCTAACTGGACCATGAGTTTACTTACTATCCTTGACCGGAAGACAAGGTCCTTCTTATGGCTTCTTGGTTTCACGATTTATCCCTGGAAGGCAAGGTGGAGTGAGTCAAGCGCCGCACTCACCCTCAAGGCCATCAGCTGCACTAATCGCCATTATGTTTCTACACTATTGCCATAAATATTAGGTATCTAATAATTATGTAACATATGATAGAATGGGTGGCAAGAGAGAGTCATGGGAATCCATGCTGATGTTGCATACCACACTCATTTTGTGTCACGTCTTATGCACAGTGCAGTAACGTAGACTACACCTGCATTAGGGTAGGTTGATTTTTGACTTTTTAACAGCGAAAATGTGTGTTGGATATATAAATACTGATACCAAAAACTAAACCCCTTACTTATACCATTGTTTGAGGAAATAGCATCAAAGATCATCTACTAAAATGCACAAAAAATCATTGTTTTCCCAAAATTTAGCCTAGAAATTGGTTAGAAAATTTAGCAATTTCAGTATCTAAAACAGAAAAGCTAGTCATTTTAAACAAAACAAATAAGATATCTTAACTAGAATTCAAATTGAAAATATGCCCCCATCACCACTGACATATCCGATATTACCTATTAATTAAGCTGTAACAGTGATAACATTTTAAAAGATAGAAGTCTATTTCCTCAAATGAAGGCAAAGTTTTGAACAAAAAATATTTTGTATGGTAATCTTTTATGTTAATTTTCAACTTTCACCACATGGAGATGTTACAGTTCCAAAATCGACCTACTCTAACCTGCATACCCATGGTTGTACACAGGTGTACTTATCTCCTTTTCTTAGATACTTAACTTCTGTTTCTTCTATCTTGCCATCTTCCATCTTAGCTTAGACTGGATCTGTCTATCTTTCGATCTGGTAGATGTTTCTTAACCTGCTGGATCTTCTATACTTGTGTTGTTTGTTTGTTCTTAGTAACAACACAAGACTTTTACTTTGTTTTTAGCTCATATTTTATTTGTTTAAGATCCCAGATCACGTGTGTGAGAATTTGGCTACTTGAATGGAGATGCCATGGTATTATGTACCCCTTTCTTGTTGGGTACATAAACAAGAGTTCTTATGTGATAAAGAGAGAGTGAGTAGACCAACATAGAGAGAGAGAGAGAGAGAAGAGAGAGAGAGAGAGAGAGAGTGGACCAACATAGAGAGAGAGAGAGAGTGAGTGGACCAACATAGAGAGAGAGAGTGAGTGTACCAACATAGAGAGAGTGAGTTGACCAACATAGAGACATTAGAGAGAAAGAGAGAGACAGATCGTGTTACTTTCTTGTTTTCTTCTTCTAACTAAGGGCATGCGTAATTAATTAACAAGGCTTATTGCTTTGATCAAAGGTTTTATTTGCCCGTTTACTAACCCATCGTGTGGAGTCACAACCGATGTAGGATACATCTGGTTGCCAATTGATTAACTAAGCAAGTGACTTGTGAGATTCCAACTGTCCAGTAGTTTTCCATTCCCTGATCAGAAAACACTGGCCCCTTAGAATTCTCCTACAGGGTGTTGCCAATAATCTATGCTGCCACATAGATTATACAACAGTGGCAGTCTGTCTTGCTCAATGGTGTAATGGCATAGCCGATCTCCCCTGACATAAGCAGCAAAGAATCGTCTGTGCTATGCATGAAAGCCTCAAATGGCAAGAGTGTTAATTTACATAACGGCTAAGCGAACTGTAATAAAAGTAGGCAGCTGTTCATACCGAGGCAGAACAAACAAGGAGACTTAATTATTAATCAAATATTCATTAGCTACAAGGATCTTTTTGCAGTTGCTTCATCCGTTCTATATACTAGCAAAATAAAAAAAAACGCCTTCTGGGCAACGTAAAATAAATATTGCCTGAGGGGATAGGAGTTGAAAATTTAATATCAGAGAGTTTGTATCATAAGTAAAGTAAAATCATCAAATGTATTAAAGGAGTAAAAAATAAAATAAATTTATTAAAGGAGTAAAAAATATTTTAAAAATTGAAATGGAAACTTAGTTCTGATAGCTTTAAATATATAATAAAATAAAAATATATATATATATAGATAATATCAGAACTAAGTTCCATTTCAATTTTTAAAATATTTTTTACTCCTTTAATAAATTTATTTTATTTTTTACTCCTTTAATACATTTGATGATTTTACTTTACTTATGATACAAACTCTCTGATATTAAATTTTCAACTCCTATCCCCTCAGGCAATATTTATTTTACGTTGCCAGAAGGCGTTTTTTTTTATTTTGCTAGTATATAGAACGGATGAAAGCAACTGCAAAAAGATCCTTGTAGCTAATGAATATTTGATTAATAATTAAGTCTCCTTGTTTGTTCTGCCTCGGTATGAACAGCTGCCTACTTTTATTACAGTTCGCTTAGCCTTATGTAAATTACACCTCTTGCCATTTGAGGCTTTCATGCATAGCACAGACGATTCTTTGCTGCTTATGTCAGGGAGATCGGCTATGCCCATTACACCATTGAGCAAGACAGACTGCCACTGTTGTATAATCTATGTGGCAGCATAGATTATTGGCAACACCCTGTAGGAGAATTCTAAGGGCCAGTGTTTTCTGATCAGGAATGGAAAACTACTGGACAGTTGGAATCTCACAAGTCACTTGCTTAGTTAATCAATTGGCAACCAGATGTATCCTACATCGGTTGTGACTCCACACGATGGGTTAGTAAACGGGCAAATAAAACCTTTGATCAAAGCAATAAGCCTTGTTAATTAATTACGCATGCCCTTAGTTAGAAGAAGAAAACAAGAAAGTAACACGATCTGTCTCTCTCTTTCTCTCTAATGTCTCTATGTTGGTCAACTCACTCTCTCTATTGGTACACTCACTCTCTCTCTCTATGTTGGTCCACTCACTCTCTCTCTCTCTCTATGTTGGTCCACTCTCTCTCTCTCTCTCTCTCTCTCTCTCTCTCTCTCTCTATGTTGTCTACTCACTCTCTCTTTATCACATAAGAACTCTTGTTTATGTACCCAACAAGAAAGGGTACATAATACCATGCATCTCCCATTCAAGTAGCCAAATTCTCACACACGTGATCTGGATCTTAAACAAATAAAATATGAGCTAAAAACAAAGTAAAAGTCTTGTGTTGTTACTAAGAACAAACAAACAACACAAGTATAGAAGATCCAGCCCAGGTTAAGAAACATCTACCCAGATCGAAAGATAGACAGATCCAGTCTAAGCTAAGATGGAAGATCAAGATAGAAGAAACAGAAGTTAAGTATCTAAGAAAAGGAGATAAGTACACCTGTGTACAACCATGGGTATGCAGGTTAGAGTAGGTCGATTTTGGAACTGTAACATCTCCCATGTGGTGAAAGTTGAAAATTAACATAAAAGATTACCATACAAAATATTTTTGTTCAAAACTTTGCCTTCATTGAGGAAATAGACTTCTATCTTTTAAAATGTATCACTGTTACAGCTTAATTAATAGGTAATATCGGATATGTCAGTGGTGATGGGGCATATTTCAATTTGAATTCTAGTTAAGATATCTTATTGTTTTGTTTAAAAATGACTAGCTTTCTGTTTTAGATACTGAAATTGCTAAATTTTCTAACCAATTTCTAGGCTAAATTTTGGAAAACAATGATTTTTTGTGCATTTTAGTAGATGATCTTTGCTATTTCCTCAAACAATGGTATAAGTAAGGGGTTTAGTTTTTGGTATCAGTATTATTATACCAACACAACATTTTCGCTGTTTAAAAAGTCAAAAATCAACCTACCCAATGCAGGTGTAGTCTACGTTACTGCACTGTGCATAAGACGTGACACAAAAAATGAGTGTGGTATGCAACATCAGCATGGATTCCCATGACTCTCTCTTGCCACCCATTCCTATCATATGTTACATAATTATTAGATACCTAATATTTATGGCAATAGTGTAGAAACATAATGGCGATTAGTGCAGCTGATGCCTTGAGGTGAGTGACGGCGCTTGACCTCACTCTCACCTTGCCTTCCAGGGATAAATCGTGAGAACCAATCTCTCCCTTCCC
>CM042161.1:36034496-36036813 GCA_023376005.1 Doryteuthis pealeii | reverse complement strand
CACGCAAGCGCTAACTTGGAGATGACATACCAAATACTATCCTCCCTCAGGTTCTCCAGGACTCTTCTGAGGTATTCTGGCAGATTGCAGGAATGCAGTGTTCTGAATGGTTTAAATCCTTCCTCTTTATTATTATTATTATTTTATTATTATTATTATTATTATTATTATTATTATTATTGATTTTATCATTATTATATTATTATTATTATTATTGATTTATTATTATTATTATTATTATTATCATTATTATCATTATTGATTTATTATTATTATTATTATTATTATTATCATATTATTTTATTGTTGATTTATTATTATTATTATTATCATTATTATTATTATTGATTTATTATTATTATTATTATTGATTTTATCATATTTTTATTATTGTTGATTATTATTATTTATTATTCATTATTATTATTATTGATTTATTATTATTATTATTATTTTGATTTTTATCATTATTATTATATTGTTGATTTATATTATTATTATTATCTTATTATTATTATTGATTTATTATTATTATTATTATTGATTTTATCATTATTATTATTATTATCATTATAAGGATTAATTCTTTGTTTAATTAATTTTTTGTTATATTATTGTGAGAACTTCTGTTACCACCCCAACCTCCACCACCACCACCACAATCATCATCATCATCATCATCATTAATTACATGATAATAATATCACTATTGGGGGTTATTGAACTAAAACCATTTGATATAAAGAAATCATTTACCTATTTATTTCATTTATTCATTCATTTATTTATTTATTTTTATTATACATTTGTAATACCGATCATCATCATAATCACCACTACCACCATCACATCAGCAGCACTATCATCATCATCATCATCATTCATCACCACCGATACCCCTCACCACCATCATCATCATCATCATATCATCACCCCATCATCATCACCACCACCACCACACCACCACCACCACCATCATCATTCATTATTCATCATCATCATCACCACCACCACCACCACCACCACCACCACCACCATCATCATCATCATCATCATCATCATCACCACACCACATCATCATCATCACCATCCACCATCACAATCAGTAGCACTATCATCATCATCATCATCACCACCCATACCCCACCACCATCATCATCATCATTATTATCACCTCCCATCATCATCATCAATCATCACCACCCCACCACCACCACCCACCACAATCATCGTCATAATCACCACCACCACCACCATCATCACATCATCACCACCACCACCATATCATCATCATCATCATCATCACCACCACCACCACCACACCATTCATCATCATCTCATCGCCACCACACCCATCACCACATCATCATATCATCATCATCATCAACTGCCTTCCTTAGAAACATCTGAATTCTACTTAATTTTAGTTGATTATCAAATCAACTTAAGTGATTTGAGATGGCAGTCATTTTTATTTTATTTTTATTTTTATTTTTTATTCTCTTTTTTGTTTGTTTGTTTTGTTTGTTTGTTTGTTTCATTTCTCAGAGTTAATTACAGCTCTGGTTTATTGTCAATATTTTTTTTTTCCATTATTTTTATTTATTTTTTTTTTTGATGCCCATTATTTCCTATGATCATTATCATCATTCATCATCATTGCTTTACCCTTCTCATCATTCAACCAGGATTCCTACAAATAAAATAATTTCAATTTCTATCAAAAAAATATATTCTTATTGTTTTTCTTTACATTATTTCAAGAGACAAAAAACACACACACAAACACAACAAATAATATCTCGTTATTTATTCTCTCCACTAAAAATCATTGAATTTCTTGAATAGTAGACCACTGTGAATCTAGCTTGAACGATCATCATCATCATCTTCATCATTTCAATTTATTCACTCTCAGTTCAGCTTCATCTACAATGGCTACAATCATCATCTTCCTCATCATCATCATTTTCATCTTAGTAGCTTACCAAGACATTATTGGTGTTATTACCATCATTATCAGTGTTGTTATTATCACAGTTATTTAAATATAATCATTACTTATAATTATAATAATGATGATAATGGAGAAATTATTGTCACATTATTATTTGTAGTATCATTCTTAAAAATAAAGCAAACATATTACAGTAAATCTATAATTGGTACAATTTTTGTATGTTTATTGTTTTTGTTATTTATTGTAGTATTATAATTTTCATTAGGACTGAGAGGAAAAAACACCTGGACTGAGGTGTGGTGAATATACTGTCATTATTATTACTAGTAGTATTATTGATAGTAGTATTGTATAGAT
>CM042161.1:35924496-36016996 GCA_023376005.1 Doryteuthis pealeii | reverse complement strand
TTGACTATTTTCTTCTTTATTTTTTATTCATTTATTTATTTATCTATTTTTTTCGGTTTTTGCCCTGCGAGTTCGAGTCTCGCTCGGGGTTATTTCTTTGTTTCAAATTCCAGCAGCATAATCTAACAGCTTAATCGATCGCTTAAAAAATAACATTAAAAAAATAGAACAATTTTTTAAAAAATCGATGTTAAAAAAAAGGGAAAAATAATAAATAAATAAAAATAAATACTTGTAAAAATTGTTGGTTTTTTTTTTTTCATAAAAGTGTAGAAAGGAGTTTCATTTTTTAAAAACTTTATTCATGGAATATTTATTATTATTATTATTATTATTATTATTATTATTTACTAAATTTTGCTTTATTTTGACAAAAGTCTGCATGTATGAGCCACACAGTGAGAATCGAATTCATTAAGTAATGATTTGCTAGTCTAGCCTAATACAACACGACAGGTGCTTTGAATTTTTTTTATATTCATATTAAAAATTTAAAAAGAGATGAGGACTTAACTCTTTGCCTACCAAATTTATCCCACGGCTGTACCATTTTTTACATTTTTTTAACCTGTATAATTGAATATTTCAAAGTTCACTATTTATTTTCCTCAGAACTCATTCTATTCAAATAAAGTCCTATTATTATTTTTAATCTGAATCCTGCTCAATTATAACGAGAGACGCTGCTAGCGACTTATGGTAGGATCGCGAGCCGCTGCAAGCGGTTTTACTCTTTGCCTACGAAATTATTCCTCTGGCTGTACCAAATATCTTGTACTTTTCATGTATTTATTCTCCTCAGAAATAATTCTATTCTAATAGTCCTATTATTATTGTAATCTGAGTCCTTTAGGTACCACCAAAATATGTCACGTGATCAGTTTAGGCCATATTGAAGGAAGAAACGTAAATATTTTTGAACTTTTTTTTTTTTTTAATCTCGCGAAAAAAGAAATAACCAACATAAAGAGTTGTTACAAATAAAAACAGTTAATTCAAAGATCAAATTATCCGATTGGAGAAAATTACTCACCGTTATCTTGAAAAATAAGTAAAACAGTCCGGTTTTTTTTTTTCAACTGGGTCAGGTTTTTTATTGATATTTTTTATCAGAATTATGTATTCATGGTTCTTTTACTAAAAAAAACAAAAACTCTCGCATAAAAACTTATAAAAGTCTTCTGATATAATTATTCAGACTCTTATCTTTATAGAAAAAAAAGTAAAAATCGTTTTTTGTCGATTCATTTTTTCATATTTCGTAAAATAACATAGAGGGAGGGGGTAGACTTTGTTAAAAAAATATTTCCCCTAATATATTTTAGGAAAAACTATTTCAAACATATTTTCATCAAAAGGTAAGTAATTATGAACATTTTCGTGAAAATCGGACCATTAATTGATTTTTCATAGAATTAAAAAAAAAGCCTCTAGTCATAACTTGTCTTTGGCTACGTTAAATGTCAATTGATTTAACGGTGCTAAAATGTAAACATTATTTTTCGTTCCTAATTTTCCTTATTTCCGTAAGCTGAAAATTTTTAAAAAATCATCATGAGTTTTTTTTAATGTCTCTTTTTTCGAATGAACACACATTTTCAAGATAATATTAACCTTTATGTAAGTTTCATTGTGTTAAATATAGGGGGGGGGATTTCACAGGGAAAATTTGGTGGTACCTATTGGTTATATATCTAACCGACTGTTTTCTTTTCCTTAACCATTAATAATACATATTATTATTGATATTATTAATAACTAGCAGGACATGTGGATATATCACAGTATGATAAGTTAATTATTACAGCGTTTGATGTTTACTTAAGAGCTATTGCAAATAGTTCAATACGAAAAAAAAATACAATGATATTGATTTAACTCTCTCTCTCTCTCTCTCTCTCTCTCTCTCTCTCTCTCTCTCTCTCTCTCTCTCACTCACTTTTTTTCTTTCTTTCTTTCTTTTCATCTTTTTTTATGTTCGATTGAAACAGATTAGCATTATCGCTTCCGCGCACCCACCACCTCTCTCTATCTTTCCCATACTTAATTATTTATTTATTTATTATTATATTTTCTGTGTAGCATGCCTTTTTTCTTCCTTTTCTTTATAATAAAAACGTAATGGTCCATTATTTAGCTGGGGTGATTACACTCAGAAAAAATAAGAATTCGGCGGATATGCAACACCAGATAATCAGGATTTACATTTTTGCATTTCGGCTGACTTCTGATTTAGGTCGGAAAATTAAAACGGAAAGTTTTTTGGTGGTACCCAATGACAGTTTAACTACAGTCTATGAATTAACATTTTGCGAATTGGGTTACGGTTTTAGGGGATTAAGGTTGTTTTTAATTAAGTATTGCTTTAAAAAAAATAAACAACAAAAAAAAACCAAATTACTATACATTCAATTAACCATTGAAATTAATTATTGAATCTATTTTTGTGTTAGTATTGCAATGTATAATTTCAATTAAACTTAGTTTAAAAAAATATTTTTCAGCATTAAATGTATAGTAATTTGTTTTGTTTTTTTTTTTGTTTATTTTTTTTAAGCAATACGTAATTAAAAACAACAACCTTAATCCCCTAAAACCGTAACCCAATTCGCAAAATGTTCATTCATAGACTGTAGTTAAACTGTCATTGGGTACCACCAAAAAACTTTCCGTTTTAATTTTCCGACCTAAATCAGAAGTCAGCCCCAAATCGTTCAAGATGAAATACAAAAATATAAATCCTGATTATCTGGTGTTGCTTATCCGCCGAATATATAGATTCAACAAATAAGTTATATTTTATCTATTTTATTGTCTATGTTTCACGGCCAGTGCCATGTGTTCGAAGAATTGTCTTGCTTTGTTGAATAAACGACACATTCTTCCAACTTCTTTTGCTTGGCTTACTTACTCTCTTCTTTTCCGATAACTGAGAGAGAGAGAGAGAGAGAGAGAGAGAGAGAGAGAGAGAGAGAGAGAGAGAGAGAGAGAGAGAGAACAATGAAATCAATCCTCACTTTCTACTCTCTCTCTCTCTCTCTCTCTCTCTCTCTCTCTCTCTCTCTCAGACATCCTTAATTTTCTCCCTCTATTTGTCTATGTCCCACGCAAACTGATGAATTCAGTGTGCTATGTAGAAGCGACATCACGCATTATTAACTCGTTCACGACTATGAACGACCTCAGTCCTCTTTGGGGATCAATACTTACCTCTGCTTCGAATTGGATTTTAAAAAAATAATAAAAACGAAAGGAACACGTGCAACGGTCGTCATCGCCCCCCCCCCTTTTTTTCTCTTTTTTTCTTCTTTTCTTCACACACCGTGGTGTATAATATCGGAAGTTAAGACGACTGGCGGTGGGACTTTGCCAAAGAAAGGGCATTAGTATGAATTAGTTCTTACCTTTTGTTGTTGTTGTTGTTGTTGTTGGCAAGATGCCATGATCGAAACCGTTTTATCGGCTCCTGGGTGGCTATCTTGTATTCACACCTACCAGACTCACAAAATAACGTACCTATTTTTTTTTACTTACACACACACACACACACACACACACACACTTACGCACGCACGCACACTTTCTATTATTAGACAATAAGCAATCGTGTCACTGAGCACGCACTCGCATACACCTGTAACTAAAAATACAACACATACACAGGCTATGTTACACACACACACACACACACACACACACACTAACACTACAACAACCCAACCCAACACAATCCAACTAATACCATACACACAGAATAGTGTCGATACACATACACACAGACTTAATACATACGCACACAAACACATTCACGCACCACTCATACACATTTTATCATCACACTATACAGTGTACACTGTATAGTATACAGTGTATATATATTTACCAACCCCTCCGCACGAGCAGGATGCGACACAAGGTCAATTTCTTAAGCGGAGTTCAGCAGGTTTGAATTCAGAGTTTTCCTTCTCCTAGACCGGTTGCCTAATCAAGGTTAAAGAGCCCAGTCTGCCCTACTATTTACCCATAGCTGGAGGGAGAGTAGGATTCATACCTTTCTCAAAGGTATTAGCGCTAAATGAAATGCAATTACCACGTCCATGATTTGAACTCGAGGCGACGAGTCCATTTCCCATGACTTTAACCATTACACCACGCGCTTCCTACTTATAGTATACAGTGTATAAGTGTATATCATACACATATACAGGCCATGTTACACACAACACAATTAATACCACACACACACAGAATAGTAGACAAACATACACACAGACTTAATAGTATTACGTATGTGTGTATGTGTGTCTACTATTCTGTGTGTACGTATATATGTATTAAGTTAATAATACATATACACGATAATAGCACACATACGCACACAGTCCACACTGACTTAATACATATACACGACTAATGGCACTCATACGCGCACAGACTTAAATATACACATACACATACGCACACAAATACATTCATCGTACATACTACTTACACAATGTGTAATACACATTTTATTATCGCATACACATAGACAGTCCATGATACACACACAACCCAATCCAATTAATACCATACTCACAGAACTGTAGACATACATACACACAGACTTTATACATACATAGGCTGAACTTACACAAAGGTGTCAAAATTAGATTGACCCAGAAAAAACAGAACCCAAATTATTTATTTATTTTCCCATTAAACTAACCTTAAACCCCGACCCCGACCCTAACCCTAACCGCTAAACCTAACCTTAACCCCTAAGCCTAACCCTAAACCTCCCTAGTTAAAATTAACAGTTTTATTACAAAATTTGTGGGTTCTGTTTTTTCTGGGTCACCGGTATACATGGTGACCCAGAAAAAACAGAACCCAAATTATTTATTCATTTTCCCATTAAACTAACCCTAAACCCCAACCCTAACTCTAACCCTAACCCTAAACCCTAACCCCATAGTTAAAATTAACTGTTTTATTACAAAATTTGTGGGTTCTGTTTTTTCTGGGTCACTCTAATTTTGACTCCTTTGTGCAAGTTCAGCCCATATTTACCATATTTACCATATTTACCAACCCTTCCGCACGAGCGGGATTTGACACAAGGTCAATTTCTTAAGCGGGGTTTAACAGGTTTGAATTCACTGGTTACTGAGCCAGACTTTATACATATACACGAGTAATGGCACTCATATAATACACATAGACTTAATACAATGCATATACACTAGTAATATCACACATACTCACACAAACACATTCATCACCATACACACTACTCTTATACATCTTACCATCATATATACACACAATAAAATCGAGTTAATACCATACGCACAGAATAGTGTAGGCACACGTACACACAGACTTTATATATACATATACACACGAGTAATAGCAGACATACACACACAAACACATTCATCACCATACACAGCACTCATTTACATTTTAGCATCATATACACACACTGATATGTAGACCCATAAAAAAAACAACGCACGCACACACGTACGCATACAGACTGACAGGCCGTTCACTGATTGTTTTGATAAATTCCTCTTACAAACAACACTAGACACATTTTTCAACACGAACCCCCACCCCATAACACATACCTCCTTCTTTCATTACTTTTTTTTTCTTTCTTTTTTTCACTTGTTTTGTTTGTGTATTTTCATTCGTTTTTTTTTTTTCTCTCTCTCTCTTCCTCTCCATGTGTTAGCTTGAAGCCATTCGTCCACACTTATTATTCACCTAAAGTTCCTTCTTCCTCCTCTTCTTCCACATTTTCTCATAAAGATTCTTTCTTTCTTTCTTTTTCTTCTTTTTTCCTTCTTTTCCTTCTTATTTTTCTTTCTTTCTTTTTCTTCCTTTTTTTCCTTCCTTCCTTCTTATTTTTCTTTCTTTTTTTCCCTTCCTTCTTTCTTTTGTTTGTTCCTTTTCTTTTTTTATTCATTTTTTCTTTCTTTCTTTTGTTTCTTTCTTTCATTCTTGACTTTTGTTTGTTTCTTTTTTTCTTTCTTTCATTCTTGTCTTTCTTTCTTTCATTCTTTTCTGTTATTCTTTTTTTCTTTTTCTTTTTTCTTCTTTTCTTTTTGTTTGTTTCATTCTTTCTTTTTTCTTTCTTTCTTTCATTCTTTTCTTTCTTTTGTTTGTTTATTTCATTCTTTTCTTTTATTCTTTTCTTTCTTTCTTCCTTTTTTCTTTTCTTTTTTCTTTTTGTTTGTTTGTTTGTTTCATTCTTTCTTTTTTCTTTGTTTCTTTCTTTTGTCTTTCTTTCGTTCTTTTCTTTCTTTCGTTTGATTCATTCTTTTCTTTTGTTCTTTTCTTTCTTTTCTTTTTTCTTTTTCTGTTCTTTCTTTCTTTTTTGTTTGTCTCTTTCTTTCTTTCTTTCTTTCTTCGTTTAATTTCTTTCTTTCACTGGTCTTATCTTTCTTTTTTAAATCATCTTAAATTTCCTTTCAAAGCAATAATTCTTTTAAATCAATTCATTTTTTTTCACACTTTCCTTCCATTTCCATATCTTTTTTTAATCCTTTTTTCATATTTTCCTTCTTTTTCTTAATTCGTTCATTTGCCTTTTTCTTTCAATCTTTTATTAATTCACAAATTTCCTTTTCTTTTGATATTTTTCATTATAATTTCTTTCTTCTCCTTCATTTTTTTCTTTCAAGAGTTTTCCTTCATTTTCTTTCATTCCTTCATTTCTTTTTCTTTTTTCTTTCATTCCTTCACTGATTCACATTTTTTTTCTATTTCAATATTTTTCCTTATAGCTTCTTTCTTTTTCTTCAATTTCTTTATTCTTTCATTTCTTTTTCTTTTTTTTTTTCATTCTTTCATTGATTCATACTTTCCTTCCTTATAGTTTCTTTCTTTCTTTTCCTTTTTTTTTCTTCGGGAGTTTTCCTACATTTTCTTTCTTCATTTCTTTTACTTTCTTTTCCTTCATTAATTAACACTTTCTTTCTATTTCATTTTTCCTTTCTTATAGCTTCCTTCATTTTCATTCATTTTCTTAATTCTTTCACTTCTTTTTCTTTTTTTCTTTCATTCCTTCATTAACTGACACTTTCTTTCTATTTCAATTTTTTTCTTCCTTCTATCTTTTTCTTTTCCTTCATTTCTTTCTTCATTATTTTTCTTAAATTCCAATCGTTTTCTTTCTCCACTAAACTTAGCCCCAACAATAATAGGGAACCTGATAATAAAGCTGCCATTTTTTTTCTTCTCCATACTACTCCCCCCTCTCCCCTTCTTTCTCCTCCCCCTCTCATTACCTCCTACCACGACGGTATTGAACAAAGGAATCCAAAAGACAGACTCTATTTCAATAGGTATTTACCCACACAAAATTTCTTCTGGCTTTCTGGAAACAGATTCTAAGTTATCACTATATTCATTCATGATATTCCAAGTTCGTATATATATATATATATATATATATATATATATATATGGTTGAGAGTATAGGAAAATGTGGATATAACAACACAAATGACTATATTCAATTGATAATTCGCCTCTTTATTGGTTGAAGCTTCCAGGCGAAATATCAATTGAATATAGTCGTTTGTGTTGTTATATCCACATTTTCATCTACTCTCAAGCATATTTTATCGGATTTATTCAATCCTTCACTCCCCTCTTTCTCTCTCTCTCTCTCTCTCTCTCTCTCTCTCTCTCTATATATATATATATATATATATATATATATATATATATATATATATATATAGAGAGAGAGAGAGAGAGGAGTGAAGGATTGAATAAATCCAACAAAATGTAGTTGAGAGTAGAGGAAAATGTGGATATAACAACACAAACGACTATATTCAATTGATATTTCGCCTGGAAGCTTCAACCAATAAAGAGGTGAAATATGAATTGGACATAGTTGTCTGTGTTGTTATATCCACATTTTCCTATACCCTCAACCATATATATATATATATGTATAATGGAAAAGGTGACTTACCAGTGAATAAAGTCACGATGGTTAGATGGTGCAGAATTCAGGGAGGTAAGTCAGCGATATAACAAATACAAAGTGCTCAATACATTAGTAGAGCAAATTTATTACAATATAGGTACAAGTGATAACCTACTCGAGTTTCACCACAAGGATCTTCAGGGTTAGGGTTAAATCCAATGAATTAATCGTTATCTCGATTAATTCATTGGATTTAACCCTGAAGATCCTTATGATGAAACTCGAGTAGGTTATCACTTGTACCTATATTGTAATATATATATATATATATATATACTAGCTCTAATTCAATAACAATAAGTGTAGATATCTACTAAGTCTAAACGTGAAATTCAACAAATGATTGGTTGGTTGGTTTTACGGCTTGCCAACCTTTCTTGGGTTATTTAATGCTAAAGTCAATATCTTTTGCAAGCAATTATATTGTTGGAGGCAAGTGGTCTAATGGTTAGAGTCTTAGGAAATGGACACGTCAACCTGAGTTCAATTCCTGGATGAAACTGTTTACATTTCACATGGCACTAATACCCTTGGGAAAGGTATAAATCAAATCCTCCCTCCTGCTATGGGTAAATAGCAGGGCAGACTGGGCTCTTTAACCATGGCTAGGTAACCAGTCTAGGAGAAGGAAAACTCTGAATTCAAACCTGTTAAACTCTGTATAAGAAATTGACCTTGTGTCGCATCCTGCTCGTGTGGAGCGGTTGGTAAATATATATATGGTTGGTTGGTGGGCACCTCACATGGTGTAATGGTTAGCAAGCTGGATTTGCAGACCATTGTTACTGAGTTCGATTCTTACTGGGCGCCCCTTACTTCTGGCCTTGTGTCAAATCTAAGCTAAGCTTAGTAAATAACTGTATGGTTGGTTGGTTGGTTGGATTTTATGGCATGTCAACCTTTGTTGGGTTATTTTATGCCAAAGACATTTTATTTTATTCATTCTTGTTGGGTATTCAATTTTTTAAAAACACATTTTTAATACTCATTTTTTAATATATTCACCCAATAGATGCGACCCTAACAGGTACTACCACTCCGAGTTAGGGTGGACCAGGGAGTAATAATGTTGCAAAATAGGTATATGTTATATACTGGTCTTTTCACGATACCAAATCAGCATATAACGTTATATACCTTTCTTACTTCTTACTCTGTCGTCTATTCTTCTGGCCGGCTTTGCTTCTGATCGTCTATCATCTATCTTGGTCTGGTATATCTTCTAAGGTCTCGTCTGGTCTTCTATTGAGGATTCCGGGTCTGGTTTCTGTTGGGGATCATTCCTTATCAGAAGCCCTGTGTCATTGTTGGTTTTTAGTAATAAACACAAGACTTCGATTTATGTTGATGTTACTTTATTTATAAATCCCCAGACCAGACAATGCGCGCGGATCCTTACATCTTGCTAGCTTGGCTTCTAACTTCTAACTCTAACTAACTGAGTTGCTTACTCCTTAAACCGGAAGGGCCTTCTATCGGGGTTCCCGGTTCTCATGGTTTATCCCGCAAGGCAAGGTCAGAGTGAGGTCAAGCATTGTCACTCACTCTCAAGGCCATCAGCTATACTGATCGCCATAATGATTTCTACACTACCTTAAAAATGTATTAGGGATCCAATAATTATGTAACAATAACAATGAAGAGGTACTCCACATTCCCCAGAGTTCCAGAATTGGAACTTCAACACTAGATGCAGTTTAATGATGCAATAAGGTTGAGACAATCGTATAGGTGCTGGGGCTTGATATGACGAACCGATTGATCAGAGGGTGCCTTTTTGATGACCTGACAAACCTAAGTAAGGACCAAAGTGAAATGCTGGATGTTATGAACTGTTCAGCCAACAGGATTCTGTCCTTAAGCATCAACCACAGCATGTTAACCCATCTATGGTGGCCCCATTGGAGGGATTTTATCCCTCTGCAGAGGTGCAGTCGGTGTATTCTAGAGCGGGCAATTATATGGTTTCAAGTAATTACTCCTAAGTAAGGACCAAACTTTGTAACTGGAGTTTACCACTGGAGGCAGTGTAATGTCATACCCAGGACATGCAACCAGCGAGAAACAAAACTAACAATAGGGTAATTCCATGTCAAATCATCCAGGCCATGTCACCCCACCCCCAAATTTTTCTGAATTTTTTTCCAGGTGTCATTTTTCAGAAAAAATTGAAGTGCAAGATTTTAACAAATTTTAACTAAATTTTGTAGCTTCAGTTCTGAGCAAACACCAAATTATCATTTTTGTAGAAATAATGTTCAATATATGTGAAATAATAATAGAAAAAAATTTGTCATAGATGCAGTGCCACATCGGGATATTGATCTTGCTATGAAAAAAATAAAATATCATCAATAACTTAAAATTGGTTAACTTTAAGACTTTTATAATAGCATTTTTGGATTCCTTTGACAAAAATGCTTTTATAAACCAATTTTTAGTAGTAGGGAAGCTCTAGAACTCATTTTACAGATGAAAATAGATTACAAAATGTCGTCATTTTTTGTGAACTCCACCAAATTTGGAGAGCTAAAAATCAACATAACTCTGCCAATTTTTAGAATTTGAAGCTCAAATTTTGGGGATTGTCAAACGTTAACATAGTCTATAGATGTCCTAAATTTCAGAAAAATTGCAGACTGACATGCAACACTACACTTCAGCCCTAACTTAGGCTAGACGGGCATTTGGATAGACCCCCTCCAGTCAATTGACTGGTCATGTCAAGCCCTAGCACCTATATGACCCCACCAATAGGACCACTTGTGATGCTTAGACGGAATCATTGTGGCTGAGCAGACCATGACATGCAACACTACGCTTCAGTCCTAACTTAGGCTAGATGGGCAGTTGGAGAAGCCCCCTCTGATTAACCGACTGGTCATGTGAAGTCCTAGCACCTATATGGCCCCACAAATAGGACCACTTGTGATGCTTAATGACGGAATCATTGTGGCTGAGCAGACTGACATGCAACACTACACTTCAGCCCTAACTTAGGCTAGATGGGCAGTTGGAGAAGCCCCCGCTGATTAATCGACTGGTCATGTCAAGCCCTAGCACCTATATGATTGTCCTGAACTTATTGCTCTTGTGCAATAGGCGCTTATAGTGTAATGGTTATTTCACATGGCGCTAATACCCTTGGGAAAGGTATGAATCCAATTCTCCCTCCAGCTATGGGTATATAATAGGGCAGACTGGACTCTTTAACCATGGTTTGGTAACCAGTCTAGGAGAAGGAACACTCTGAATTCAAACCTGTTAAACTCCGCTGAAGAAATTGACTTTGTGTCGCATCCTGCTCGTGCGGAAAGGTTGGTAGATATATATAGTGTAATGGTTATCATCGTAGGAAGTGGACACTAAGTTCAAATCCTGGACAAGGCTTTTTGCATTTCACATAGTGCTAATACCCCTGGGAAAGGTATGAATCTAACTATCCTCCCCCCAGCTATAGGTAAATAGTTGAGTGAACTGGGTTCTCTAACCATAGTATGGCAACTGGTCTAGGAGAAGGAAAACTCTGAATACAAACCTATTAAACTCTGCTTAAAAAATTGCCTTTGTGACGCATCCTGTTCATGGCAGAAGGGTTGGGTAAATACATATATTAAAATTGAAGAACAATCTAGCATAATACTTATATGTTTACTTAGTATTAAGAAAGGCATGAATTCACTTCTCCCTGTATGCTGTCCCATTCTCTGATATATATTGATTACAAATTATGGTTGACAAAAAAAAAAGTGGGTGAATGAGCACTTATAGAAACCACTCTCCCATAACTATTTTACCAAGGTGGTAGCAACAGTTAAAAAGCTTTTACCCCTCTTGACAGCCTTGACTGGGTTCAGATATTAAATTATATATTCAACTATTCATATGTTTAACTATTTGAATGCTCTGTGTAACAATCATTGAAGGCACATGGTCTAATGGTTAGAGTTGTAGGAAATGGAGTCGTCGACCCGAGTTCAAATCCTGGATAAAGCTACAGTTCACATAGCACTAATACCCTTGGGAAAGGTATGAATACAACTACTCTTCCTCCAGCTATGGGTAAATAGTAAGGCAGACTGGACTCTTTAACCTTGGTTAGGCAACCAGTCTAGGAGAAGGAAAACTCTGAATTCAAACCTGGAACACTGGAAAGAGACAAATAACTCAAATCCTGGATGAAGCTACAGTTCATATAGCACTAATACCCTTGGGAAAGGTATGAAGCCCAAATACTCTCCCTCCAGCTATAGGTAAATAGTAGGGCAGACTGGGCTCTTTAACCTTGGTTAGGCAACCAGTCTAGGAGAAGGAAAACTCTGAATTCAAACCTGTTAAACTCTGCTTGGAATGGTCTCTACTAGAATAGGCTCAGTCCTAATTAGTGATCTATTTCACTGGGCTCTTTAACCTTGGTTAGGCAACCAGTCTAGGAGAAGGAAAACTCTGAATTCAAACCTGTTAAACTCTGCTTGGGGTGTTCACTACTAGAATAGGCTCAGTCCTAATTAGTGATCTATTTCACAAAATTTTTTTTTTCACTAATTTTTCAATTGTGTGGCTTGTGAACCATTGAAAAATCTTGCTTCTTCTCCAGGGTGCATGCATGCCTGGGCAAGATTATATGGAAGCCAGGCAATACATCTTCATACAAGGAAGTGTACTTAGTATGATGGTGTTATAACCTGCTTAGCGAAATAATAACACGGGTAGTCCAGCTGACGTTAACCATGTGAAGTGATCACTTCCGCCTTTTATTCACCATTCAAAAAGATGGCTGAAACAGTGCTTCCGTTTCATAACAAAAAGAATGGCAGAAACGGTGCTTCCGTTTCTTAGTATACCACAGACGATTATTATCGTCAAACTGATTAAACATTTTTGGGCCCTCTCAGCTGGGGTTGTAGAATACACCGATTGCATCTTTGCAGAGGGGTAAAATTCCTCAATGGAACCACCTGATGGCCCTGGGTGGCAACCTGTGATGCTTAAGGACGGAATCCTGGTAGCTTAGCAACACTGATGCAACACTCCACATTGACCCTTACTTAGGCTAGATGAGCAGTCAAAGAGGACATCTGATCAATTGGCTGGTAATGTCAATCCCTAGCACCTATATAATTGTCCCAACTGTATTGCCCTTATGGCAAACCATCAACCCTTTTATCATGTGCTAGAAGATGGTGGCTAAGGGTCTTAGTGTCTTGGGTATGATGTTAGACTGCATCTAGTTGTAAGATTCCAATTCTTGGGCTCTGGGGAATGTGGAGTACCCCTTCATTGCCATTACTTCCCGTTCCACCCTGACCTGGAATGTGTTACGTTATGGGGTGTTTGTCGTCACGTTACCAAATCGATAGATGTAACGTTATTGGTTTTTCATATGATGCTACCAATAACAACAATAATGTAGCGGCGGCGTTTCACGCGTAAACTTGTTTACTATCTCCAGCTATCTAGTAGTTCTTCGTCACTAGTGGCAGGTCAAGGGAGTATCACCTTACGCACGCTGCGTGCCTTTCTGGTATCACATTTCACGACCGTTGGTTTTTAGTCACGGTCAATTTGACTTTCTCCACGGGTGTCTAGTGGTCGTCCCTCTCTGTACTATTTGTTTGGGTAGAGATTCCATTCATAAAAAGATAATACCGTATTTGTTTTTTTCAGAAGTTTATTATAATAAAAACTTCACTGCAATTTTTGAGAGAGAGTCCCTAATAATCTCTGTCTTAACAAGAGATGTATTTTAACTGGATTTAACTTCGGGCTTAGTTCTTCGTAAATTTCTCGGTGACAAGCTTTTCTTAACAGTAACAGGCCTTTCCTTATCATCTTTAGTGACAACAGTTTACTAAACTCCGTACGGCCTCGACTAACCCTCGATTACTGCCTCTCCGGCCGACTCCTCTGACTGACTCTAACTGACTGACTGGCCCTCAAATCTACTGACGGGTTTCTTGAATACTATCTCAAAGTAATTTTCCAGAAAGATCTTTTCTGGAAGCATCCAGAAAGAAAAGAATCTTCGAAAAGTTCCAAATCATTCTGGTCAAACAGAGTTCACGGCCTTTCAGATCAAAGGACCATTGGTCGTCGAAAAGACTAGATTTTCCTTAAACATAGACCTAGCGTCACCAATATCTCGTTAAAAGATTTTATTTCTTTTTCAGCCGATTCTACAAAGGCCACCCAAGTAAATATCAGAGGATTGGAAATACATTTTTGTTTTAAGGTTTCTCCGAGTCTGGCACAAGGCCACAAATATAGGTGCTTGGGACGGCCATTATTATGTAACAAATGGTGGTATTTGTTAGGGTCCCATCTATTAGTTAAATAGATAAAAAAATGAGTTTAAAAAAATTGAATACCCAACAAGAATGAAAGATTGAAATTCATCCCCAATTAACAGAAGTGTATGACAAGTCATGAATGGATGTCAAAAACATCCACAATGGGTATAGGGAGTTTGCAAAGATGATGATAATCTTATTATAATGGAGATTGTGGGTTTGTCTGTCTGTAACCGAAACTATATTACTATACAAGTCACAATTCCCTTTGTTATTTACATCACATTTACCATGATTTTATTTTTATCTATACCTCAATTATTAATAAAATTGTTTTACATTACTTATACTGTTGACCATATCTACATACTACTAACATGCAATTGTATTTATATATACAATAAAATAGCGGTTTACAGTATGAATGGGAAGGCTAATTTGCATATTGATCTTAAAAAATTGATTTCAATAAATATATGCTTAGTATTATTGGTTTCTAATTGTTTGGTTTTATCTTAATGAATATGAGCAAAAAATCTCTTCAATAAATCTTAAAAGAAATCCCCTAACAAGAAGAAATAACTAATATTATTCTTTACTTCCTATTTTAACTAAACAGTTAAATTAGGAAAATTTACCAACGAAAAATGATGGAAGAGTTAGTTTCAAAGGTGTTCTATTTTTCAATCATACCCCCTCTGTTCCAAATCTTTTTTATCTACATTCTTATTCAGTTTCATTAGCCTTTCTAAGTTAATATGATATTTTATTATATTCAAACTTGAATACTTGCACCCGGAGGGTGCATACATTTGCTAGTAATAATAATGAAATTTATTGTGCTCAGGTGCACCACAACTCATCAAAGTCTCATGTCTAGTACATAGAATAATGTATTAGTGTCAGGAACATGAACAGTGTACAATAATAATATACATGTATGTGTGCGCGTGCATGCATATGTGTATGGAGAGAGGTATCAGGTATAGTGTTGGCGGACTACAGGAAGCATGGAGGCTTTGAAAGATGCAGTGTTTTGGCAGCCCACAACGTATGCAGGCAGCAAACACTTCCTCAATGACATGGCGTATGACATAGGCATACAAAAACTGCCACAGTGCCTAAAAATGGCGATTTTGTAGAAAAATAGATACATGTTCAAAGTTTAAAATGATGTAAAAAACATTGACAATAAACAATAAACGTTTCTGTGATTTCTAAATATTTTGGAGACCTTACCTTTGGGATTACTCCTGTATATATACTAAAATTATAATTGATAATCAATTATAATCAACTTATTTTAAAAAATGCAAATGTCGATTGCAGCTTTTTCATGTTTAATACAATTAATCAAATGGACATTTTAGTTTTTCCTGTTACTCTAAGCTAGTCTATTCTTTTTTCCTATAATTTCACCTGACATGATTTTGTCATCTACTGTCATTAATCAATTTCTTCAGGAATTTGTTTTTGTGCCTACATTTTGATATCAATTCATCTTTTTTTTCTTTTTTTTTGGGCTTAATGTTTTTTTCTTTTTCTTTAAATGACAGTATTTCTAATATATCTATAAGAGCACACTGTAAAAAATAAAACAAAAGAACAGAAAAAATGAAGTGTATGTATATATATATATATATATATATATATATATATATATATATAATGTAAAATGAAAATGGAAGTGAATCCGACAGTATGTTGAAAAGAGAAATAAAGGAAAGAAAGTATAGAATGGATAAAATAGGATTATTTTAATTAATTTAACTTACACGTGTTTTAGTCAGGAGTTTATCCATGTGTACATTATTCCATCTATTATTATTTTTAAATAACAAAATGTAATGAAATAATCATTTTGTTATTTAAAAATAATAATAGATAGAATAATGTACACATGGATAAACTCCTGACCGAAACACACGTAAGTTAAATTAATTAAAATAATCCTATTTTATCCATTCTATACTTTCTTTCCTTTCTTTCTCTTTTCAACATATATATATATATATATATATATATATATATATATGTGTGTGTGTGTGTGTGTGTGTGTGAGTATGAAAAGGTGGAATGAAAACATCACACAATGCTGTTAAAGAGAAAACAATTTATAATATAATCATAGCTGATATTGATCAATATTTCGATTTTACAAAAATCATCATCAGAGCTCATTTACTCCGTGGTGTTTGTGATCGGAGATAAAAGTCATAAAATTATAAATTGTTTTCTCTTTCACAGCATTGTGTGATGTTTTCATTCCACCTTTTCATACTCATACTGTTGGATTCATTTCCTTTCTTTTAACTTATATATATATATATATATATATATATATATATATATATATATATATATCTTATTATAATGGAGATTGTCTGTTTTTCTGTCTGTAACCGAAACTATATTACTACTCAAGTTACAATTCCCTTAGTTATTGACATCACATTCTCAATGATTTTATTTTTTATCTAAACCTCAATTATTAATAAAATTGTTTTACATTATTAATACTGTTAACCATATCTACATACTAACAACATGCAATTATATTTATATATACAACAAAATAGCGGTTTACAGTTTGAACGGAAAGGCTAATTTGCATATTGATATTAAAAATGTGATTTTAACAAATATGTGCTTAGTATTATTGATTTCTAACTGTTTGGTTTTATTTTAATGAATATAAGCAAAAATCTCTTCAATAAATCTTAAATGAAATCCATTAACAAGAAAAAATAACTGTCATTTTATTCTTTACTTACTCTTTTAGGTAAATACTTAAATTAGAAAAAATAACAATGAAAGACGAGAGAGATGGAAGAGTAAGTTTCAGTTGTTCTATCTTTCGATTATACTCCTCTGTTTCAAATCTTTTTTTATCTGCATTGTCCCATTTAGGTTTCAGGTTGCATACATGGATCCTTAACAACAAATATATATATATATATATATATATATATATATATATTATATATATTATATATATATATATATATTTATATACATATGTTATATTTTTCTAATATATAATTGAAGATAGTCGTTTTATTTTATTATTTATTCATTTATTTTACAACTGTGAAAAGTTATTCAAAATCTTCAATTTGACCGTTTTTATTCTAAATTCAAAAGTATACATTGTTGCAATTTATACCGGATGTAGACCAGACAACATTGGATATAAAAATATTCAAATCATTTCTCAATAGAATATCACAAAGGTAAGAGACCTATTTTATCTTTTCCAATATCTTATATAATAATTATATTAATTTAATGCTTCAATAAAAAAAAAAAAAATCCAGTAATAGATGAGAAGGTTTTCCATTAGGGAATTCTCTCAATTTTTTTTTTTACTTTTGAGAGAGGCCCTTTGGAAAGGATTTTTTCATTTGTTCCATTCATTTTATTTTCCACTCATTCATTTTGACATTAATTCTTAACTATATATGCTAGCAAATAATGCACCCCCAGGTGCAAGTATTTAAGTTTAATGAAATAAAATATTGTATTAAATTAAAGGCTAATGAAANTTTTATTTAACCGCGCCAAAATCCGGTTGTTTGTTAACAGACAATTTTTTAGAGTTTTTCTTTTTTAATTATAACTAACCCCTACCAACCCCTAAACATAACAACCGGATTTTGACGGTGTAAATGATAAACATTTCTTATCAATCAAGATCCGCAAAGGGTGCTAGGTCATATGGCCAAAAATAGTTTTCGGCTGTCAAAATTGAAATAGATATTTTCTTTCTAATAAAATGAAGTTTATCAGAAGCAAAATAAAATTAATATCAAATTTTAAGTTTTTTCGTTGGTTGGATCAAAACTTTTCTGTTTTTGATTATCATCTGTCATAAATCAAAAACAGACAGTTTTATTTTAGCACCGAAATAACAATATAAAATTTTAAGTGTAGAAGACACATCTATGTGACTATTTCTTGATTTGTAAATAATTTTTCTTGTTAAACTCTATATATTAGATAACATTAGATATATATTAGGTTATCTTCCTTAAATTTCACATGATCAATGGGGAACCACTCTTGGGTGATAAATCATTTATTTATTTTTCCCATTAAACTAACCCTAAACCCTAAGCCTACCCTGTTTTCTTTTTTTCCTAGTAGATTCAATAATAAATAAATAATTTATCAGTAACGAAGTGGTTCCCCTTTGCTTATGTTAGACTTATAGTGGAAATAACCTATATTTAAAATCACAAACAATCTATATATGATCAATAATACAGTCAGTTATTTAGGCAAAACTGTTTTAATTCAACAAACCCTAACCCTAAAACCGTAACCTAAACTTGTCATTCTTTTTCCCTAGATCAGAAAAATAAATAATTTATCCTGTCCAAGAGTGTCCCCTTTGATCATGTTAGAATTTATCGGACATCACACTTATCTACACATCACAAACAAACTATATATAGATCCAATAATACCAGGCATTTAATTTATTACAACTTGTTTTAGAAACAATGGTGGACTGTTTAATATTGCATACCTATTTCTGAGTATATATCCATACGGGTTGTTCTTTTTCTATGTATTAATGATTTTGACTTAATTAATATCATTGATAAACTTATGCAATTCCTGAGGGTATTGTGATGTAAGCGGATGACACTACGCTCTCTTCTGAGTTCATAGACAGAGGACACCGAATCTCTATTATATATAGATATCCCAAATAATAGTGAGAGAGACGAGCAATTTTATTCAGTGATATTTTAACTGTTATCCTCATCTTTGTTATCTTTTTGACACCCATGTTTTTTGGTATTCCTTCAGATCATATGCAGAGTTTAGAAATTTTTACTAAAAATTACAAAGTGATTTCTAAGACATACACAAAAGAAATTATCTTTGCTGAACTCACACATACATCGACGTATCCCAAGGAAACGAAATAGCAGACTCAGCAGCAAAACAGCTAAAAAAAAAACCACTTGATAACACACTTTAAAATCCTTTTACAGACTTAAAAAGAACATAAACATATACACAAAAACAAAAATGGCAAAATTATTGGAATAATTCCAAAATAACAAACTAACATGAAAAATGCCACAAATAGGAAAACTTCAAATAAATAAACCAAAATATCCAGAAAAGAAGAAGTAATATTATCCAGACTAAGAAATAGGACACTCATACATATACCATTCATACTCCGTCAAAAAAGAAGGCACCCTCATATTGCATACCCATGCAAAAACGCTTACACAATCAAACATGATATTAACAGAATGTAGCAACCTAAAACAAATACGAAACAAAATACTACCAAACAACAAATCTAAAACGATATTCTACTATAACCAGAAAACTACTCAGATACATAAAGAAGCACACATCTAAACAAAATCTAAATCTTCCAAAACAATGAAAACACAAAATATATGTTAAAAAAGAATCATCTAAAAAGTTCCATTCACAAAAATATGTCCAAAAAGAAAAAAAATCTTTAGAAATTAAACATTATCACAATTCATTTTCAAAAACGTAGTTGGCATTAAAATGACCCATTTGCGGATTGATATGCCGTACAACAAGAACAAAATCAAAATCAAAAATCAAATCACAACCTGAAGGAAGGCTGAAGAAGATGTATCTGCTGAGGTTGTGTGAAAAAAAAACTGACTGTTATATACATCTCTTTCATAGATGGTATATGAGGATAGGAAGGATTGGAGTACGCCTGCCCACTCATCCGGATTTTTTCTTTCCTCTACTCAAAGAATCAAAATTCTGAAAATTATCCAAGCAACCAAAGAATGTTGACCTAATTTCTTTCCTACCATGTCTCCCCCTTTTGCACTACTTACCTTACCTATCAAATTCCTTCCAACAAATTCCACACAATCTGATCTTATCTCCCTTCCTACCAGTCCAGAAGATTTCTCCAGCGACCAATCAAATCCTCACAAACTCTATCCATCTCCTGACTTTATCAACCAAAAACCCACCCTTCCATTCACTTCTCTAGCTATAAAAACAAATGTATGATGCACAAATGTTTCAAATAAAAGACTGAAGAAGTCGTACTCAATGCACGACGAAATACTATCTCCTACATCTACTTGTTTGAAGTTTGTTTTTTTGTCGCACATTTTCCCTCTATTCTTTTGCCACAATTTACGATGGTATAAAACATATGCCTTCTGGACATAAGACGTATATATCGTATGACGGATACCCATTCTTGTATCTCCATAATATATCTTCTTTTCTGTACTTACTTCGGAGTAGCATTCTTAATTTGCCTTCATGGCTGGTTTGTATATCAGTCTATTTTTATTTTTCTTAGCTGTTTCTCTGGTTTCTGGGTGGTTTCTTCATCTTAAGATATTGAATTGAGCCACTTGCATTGTAGTTTGTTTTTAGTGCCGCACACAAAACGTTCCTTAGTGAATTCACATATTATTTCTTAAGTTCTTAAGATCTGGATCCGAATCGCTCAACAACACATGGTGCCGAGAATCTAGCTAACGCATCTCCCATCATGACAGTCAGTGAGAGACTGTTATTTTATCTCACGCTTGCAATGGCAAACGGAAGAGAAGGTCAAAATAAGGTTACTAAAATGTCAATCAAATTCTAACATTATATGGTTAACTTTGAATCAAAATTATCTTTTCTAACACAACTATTCAAAAATTGATAGTAATGCTCATCAATTATACAAACATGACCAAACAGAGTGTGATAGAGACTTGAAATGCAAGCGTCTTTCCCCTTTAACTTTGTGGTGGGATGGACACAATTCATGTTTTTCTCATGGCCAGCTCTATGTTGGTTATTTTACGAGTAAATAGGTGAAAAAAGTATCTACACTATTTGTAAAAGATTAAAGAACAAACATATTGTGTACAGAAACTCAACAGAATTTTTCTTTGTATTTATGAGATGAGGTTTGATATGAATAATTTTGAATATTTCAGAGCTGTGTCCTCATCTTTTTATTGTGGTATGGTATAACACCATGTTCAGGCTACTGTAACCTTTCGGGCCTTGTTTACAATGTTTTTTTTTTAATTACCTTAAAATTTCATCTAAAAAGCCCCTACGGTTCGGCTTCAAACACAGACCATTTAATATTGATGACCTAAGGTCATTGGAAGTCCACTGGAGGTCAGGAAAATGGTGGAACTATACCATTTCTAACCAAACAGTGTGATACGAGACTTTGAAATGCAAGTCTTCTTTAACTTTATAGTAGGAGGACATAGATTCATGTTTTTCCATGGCAGCTCTATGTAGGTTATTTACGGAGTAAATAGTGGAAAAATATCTCTACATATTTGGTAAAAGATTAAAAGAACAGATATTGTGTACAGAAAGAAACCAATAGTATTTTTCTTTTCTGTATTTATGTCTGTATTTTTGTTTTTACAAATCATTATTAATTAATATGTTTTATTTATATATACTAGCAAATATATTCACCCTCCGGGTGCAAGTATTTAAGTTTTAAGTTTTGATATATAAAATATCATATTAAATTAAGAAAAGGCTAATGAAACTGACTAAGAATGCAGATAAAAAGATCTGCAACAGAGGGGGTTAATTGAAAAATAGAACAACTTTGACTACTATTCCATCATTTTTCCATTACTCCCCTCTTGTCATTGTAAATTTTCCTTAATTTAAACTATTGTAGTTAAATAGGCAGTACAGGATAATATTAACAGTTATTTCTTCTTGTAAATACAATTTTCTTTTAAGATTTATCCACGAGATTTTTGTTTATATTTCTTAAGATAAAACCAAACAATAAGATTATCAATAATACCACGCACATATTATTAAAAATACAATGTTTAATATCAATATGCAAATTAAGCCTTCTCGTTCAGACTGTAAACAGCGCTATTTTGTTTGTATATATATACAATTTGCATGTTATTAGTACGTAGATATGGTCAACAGTATTAATAATGTAAACAATTTTTATTAATAACTGACAGGTTTAAAAGAATGAAATCATGAGAATTGAACGGTAACTAATTAAGGGAATTGTGACTTGAGTAGTAATATAGTTTCTGGTTACAGACAGAAAAACACACAATCTACAAATTATAATAAGATATATTATATATACTATATATATTATATACAATGTAATATAGGGAAAAAACACAAGTTCATAAAACGGAGTAATGTTTAATTTTCGCCAACGCTGCAGTGTTTCTATCTGTTTTAAATAGATCTTCATCAGGGCTTTTTTATTAATTTGAGAACAACAAAAAAATAACATTTACTCGACAGAGAATTACGAAGACTGTGAGAGTATTTTTGCTTTGTCAGTCAATCTATTTAAAAAAATATTAAAAAAATTGTGAATGAAAAACTAGTGTTCTTTGGATGTTTGAAAATTTCGGACTGTTTGTCCCATCTTTATCGTGGTATGTATAAACACAATGTTTCAGGCTACTGTATATCCTCAGGCCTTGTTTAGGTGGTTTTTTAATGTACCTTAAAATAAGTCATCTAAACAAGGCCAAAGGTCAACCGATTGGTCAGGTTATGCTGAAAAAGTTTTTGTTTTATTCATACTTGAATGGTTAGCTCAGTTTTGTTTTAAACTTTTTTCTATTAACCATAGATGGTACCCTAACAGTACTACCACTTTGTGTCAAGAGTGATCTGGGAGTATGGTGAGGAAGAGGTCTCCACATTCCCCAGACCTCCAAACTGGAACCTCAAAGCATCAATGGGTATGACATTTACGTCATACCCAGGACATGCAGACCCTTAGCCACCGCTCTAGCACATATATGATAAAAAAGGGTTCGAGGTTACCATAAGGGCATAAGGTTGGGACAATCATATAGGTATTAAGGGCTTGACGTGACGCAGCCAATTGGTTAGAAGAGCCTCTCTGACCACCGTGCTAGCCTAGTAAAGGGACGAAGTGGAGTGTTGCATATAGACATTTAATGAACCTTGGGTTTTTAAATGTCCATTTTCTTGTAGGTATCTCTCAATATATCCATTTGAAACCTTAGGGTTTTTTCCATGTATCAATTTTTAATATCTATTAATAATGGAGATTCCGCTTTCAGTTTTTTGTCTGTAACAAAAATTAATGTCATGCTTACGTCACATTAGCCCAATCGTCAATAACATAGAATAAATACACTCAAATTTGAACATGCACATTAGACAGTCTCATTGTTTTTTAAACAAGTTTTTAATAAATACCATGACTGTAATTATATATCTATATATAGTTTGTTTTATTTTAATACAAATTTAAAGTTACATTTTCATTTTTTTTATTTTTTAATCCTTTAATGAATTTGATGATTTTAAACTTCTTAGGGTACACACTCGCTGATATTGAATTTTTTACTCCCACCGCCTCAGGCAATATGTTTCAAATCTATTTTTACATCGCCCGGAGGGTGTTTTTATTTTGTACTATATTAATTAATAATGGAATTTGATAAATTTGCCTTTTGAAGCATTGTTAAGTAAAGTATATTATTATTTATTTTTTGAAGGCAATTATAATGCTTATTATCGTATAGAATTCGATAATTATTGAAATAATCATGACAAGCAAAACTCAGCGAATGCTTCAAAAGCAATTATCAAAAGTACTATCTATCTTACGGCTTCGTAGCGAGGCTAAAAATTGCGATCTCTCAACACTCACTGTATCTAAGTTCTTGTATACGTAGTGGGTGTTTATCATTGACAGGTTGATTTGGCGTGTTTCGTTGTGTGGTGTGCCGGTAGCCCAGAGGTAGAGCTCTACTCTGCGTTCTGGTTCTCAGTTCAATCTCTGTTGGAAATCACGTCATATCTTTTGTTAGCAATTTCATCTCTGCCTTTCACGTTCTGGCATGTGTCATCTATGATCTTCATTTTCCATTTTTTAAATGAAAATGATCCATCATCACTTTCGTAAAACTAAACGCACATATAAAAATTATGGTTAATTAACATTATATTCACACATTCACCTATACACTTAACATTTTCATTTCTTTCTCCTCACAAAAATTTCTGTAACAGTGTCCTGATGATGGGTTTAATACCGAAATACTTAGTATTGCACAGTAAATTGTTTCATCTGATCAGATAACACTCCTGTGTTTGTTATATTTTTTTTTGAAAATATTTCTTCATATATATATATAGTATATATATATATATATTGTGTGTGTGTGTGTGTGTGTTTTATTTTTTATAGCTTTGTATATAAATGCTTAACTAATGATGATCAATGATTAATTTTTTTTCTCTTCTTTTTTTCTCTTGCAGTACAATTTACCTGGCAGCCTACACACTGCATGTAAAGACTTTGGCTGTTTGGCGCAAAAGGATTTGCCGTTCTGTACAGCTTCTTTTCATTTTTTTTCTTCATCAAAGCAGGGCGTAGTGATGGTAGCATATGGGGCCATGGACGGGAGAACGTTATATACATTGGAGGGTCATTGTATGTGCCCCTGAATGCCCCAGAAAAAAAAAATTGTCCCGAAGGGGGGGTCCTCCCCAATCGCATTTTGCACTCATGAGATGCTAAAGATGCTAACGACCACGAAATATTTTTCAAGGAAGAATCCCCAAACAAGATGGCAGTGAGGAAGAACCTTTGGGAAGTGACACGTCTTTCCTCTTCCCGCCTCCCGACGACACCCCGCAGTAATGCATCTCAGGAAGAAAGAGACTCAGAGAACCGAGTTGAAACCTTGCAAAGGCTCTCGTTGGCAGCAAGCGTAAAGAAAAGATGCGTCCATCGGATCCTGTGTGAAGGCAACCAGGATATTCAAGTTGTTGAAGTTGGGGATGAACGATTGAATTCTGATGAGAACGCTGAACCCCCAACATCAGTTTCAGAGCTGCTACCGGTGGCTTCCAGTTAACCTGCTACATCCACACTGCTGTCTCGGCACTGCTTGCAAACCAAAGAAGTCAAGAATCGACAAGTTGTTGAAACTTAGAGAGAATTTCTTTCGTTTGGAAAATCAGAAAGATGTCAAGTACATCAAACCAACTTGAGAAGACAATGCGTTCCATCCAAAAATGGACACGCATCTGCAAGGAATCCCTCAGCTGTCAAAGACACTGTTGCAGAGGCAGGGACGCAGATGAGGCCAACAGGTACGACCCTCCACTTCCCTGCTCCTCTCCAATCCGTGTCCTAACCCAGCCCACTCTACCTAAATGGAGAAGTCGGACAGCACCGTGGAGAAAGATCTCTCAAGCTGCTTCGGCACCCCTAAGCAAAGAAAGTATGGGAAAATGTCGACCGCTTTGCATGAGAGTGACAATCAAACGTGAAAGCTACGTGAGATGCCACCACATCAGTGCGAGAGGAGAGATAGCAACGAAACAACAAAGCAGAGGTCTTTCAATCCAGAGGTCGGAAATCAGCCGAACTAGCAGCTAAGCTAGACATTATCCTTTCCGGACATACACAGCATCGCTGAAGAAAAAGCAAATCCAGAGACGGCCTTTCCGCCTGTCCGATCGTGCTAACAGCTTGTAAGCGTCATCCGGCCTCAAAGAGTGGTTCGGTTTGTTCTCCATGATTGCAAAAGTCGCGGTGGGTGAATCTTGTTCGGGCGCTTCTTTTCGAGCAAAAAATGTACAGTCGTTGCCAAGACAGTCAAAATTTAGCTCGCAGGACCGCAGTACGAAGAATTTGCATGGACATCAAGCCATGAAAGCCGCCAAGCAAGTTCGAGTTTATTCCCATAACAATTAAGAGTGAAACGCAATAGCGTACGCGTCCGAAAACTCACCTTCATTACCTATTTTCTCTAACCGGCGCACCGCAAGACACTGCCGCAAACATCATCACTTGCACCCAGCAACCTCCTGGACTGCAGCGAAATCCCTTGTCCTCGCTTCAGCAACCTCAACTAAACCCCCAGGGTTACAACACCCCGACATCCATCCCACACCTGTGTTCCAGCAGTTCCTCATCAGCCCCAGAGCCGCTCATCTTAAAGCACAAATGCCGTCCAGTGTGCCACAGCTAACCAGACGATAGCAAAAAGGCTTACCCTCTTCTTCTGCAAGCTTTAACTTCAATCGGCATCGATCACCCATCTCATCTGTCCACCTTTCGGCAAGACTCTATCCTCTCATCAGCAGTGGAACAGTCGGCTCCTCGGCCAAAAGACCCTCGACCCAGTCAACCCTTGTCATCAGTCGGCCCTCTCAGTTCAGCCCACCGCCACGAGATGATGTACGTAAAGCAGAAGCAGTGCTGAGCACGATCTTGCGCAGGTTTCCATATTTTTCAAGTCAGGTTCGCTTTCATTATGGACAGTAATCGCCCGCTTCACCCACAGGAATACGCGAAGCATACACTCTTCACGCCGAAACCAACAGTTCCCTAAATGGTTGCACCTTCAAAATCAGTTGCTTCATTAATGATTGAATTATGGCTAGAGAGGAGAATTAGGAGGCAGGGGGGGTTTGGGAGGGGAGAAATTTTAGGGGACTTTTTATCTTTTCGAAAATGAATCTCTTTTGATTTTAGAAGCACCAAAATTCGCGACAAAATTTTTTACAACCCAAAACACAACAAATCTGTGAAAAATAGACATGGAAATTATATATATTATATAATTCATATATATATATAATCATGATATTTTAGAATTTAAGTATCAACATATTTAGGTAATATATTGAAAATTAAGTTCAAATATGTAGGTAAATATATATATATATAATATCAAAGATAGTGGGCAAATAATGGTATCCAATTTTGGCAATGAATTTTTTTTCATGCAAGGCTTTCAGTGAAACAGAGTTAGATTTAAAAGTTTCAAAGTCTTTATATATATATAATATAATATATATTATATATATAGATAGATAGATAGATAGATAATAGATATACGAATAATATATATAGATATATGAATATATATATACTATACATGTTGTGTGTATATATATATATTATATATATACATATATATGTATGGTATATATATATATAATATATCATGTGTATATGTGTGCGTTGTATTATATATGTTATATATACACACATACATAGCATGTGTGTATGATATATATATATGTATACGCACATACAATAATGTGTGTATATATTACATATATATTATATATATACACAACACTGTGTGTATATATATAATTACACCCATACATACAATGTGTATATGTATATATATGCGTATATACATATATGTACGTTGTGTATATATAACATATATATATTATATATATACACACACCTGTGTTATATATATATACACCCATACATAGCATGTTGTATATGTTATCTATAATGCGTATATACATATATGTTACGTGTATAATATATGATATATATAATATCATACATGGTGGTGCATATATTATTATAGTGTACTGACCTTTGATACCCCAACTATTGTGGCGTAACATGAGCTTACTAAATAATGTATATGTGTGTGTGTGTGTGTGTGTGTGTGTGTGTGTTCGTGTGTGCATCAAGTCAAAATGTATTTTCCAGCACCAACACCTATTCACTAATTCATATATTTATTAAAGTTGGTTTCTAAATCTGGAATTCACCATCTCTTTCATTACGTTTAAAAACCTCCTCCAAAATCCGGCAATTTATTAAGATTAATCTTCACAATCTTTTCATGCCATACTAAACTCAAATAAAATTGTGGTGATATGAATAGCTAAGATATTTAGATATATTGTAATTCTAGATAGATAGTAGATAGATAGCTATAAAGGAAGGATCGACTTTAGCTTGACTCTTTGCTTAATTTCGTACGCGTAGAAAAAGGGAAAATTCATCTAAATTTAATTCATATTTCAGTGGGAGGAAATAGATTGATAAATAGATAAAATTATAGAATAGATGATATGAACAGACTAGGATAGATAAGATAGTATATGAACAGACTAGGATATATTAGATAGATATTAACAGTGGGAATAGATACATAGATAGATAGATATGAAAGACTAGGATAGATGATAGATATGAACAGACTAGGATATATAGATAGATATGAACCAGACTAGGATCGATAGATAGATAGATAGATAGATAGATTGATTGATTGATTGATTGATAGACAGGAGATGAATAAACTAGATAGATAAGATATGAACAGACTGAGATAGATAGATAGATAGATAGATAGATTGATAGATATGAACAGACTGAGTAGATAGATATGAAACAGATTAGATAGATGAATAGATGATAGATAGATATGAACAGACTGAGATAGATAAGATATGAACAGATTGGAGATAGATAGATTAGATAGATAATATGAAAGACTGAGATAGATAGATAGATAGATAGATATGAACAGACTGAATAGTAGACAGATAGATAGATAGATAGATATGAAACAGACAGAGATAGATAGATAAGATAGATGATAGATATGCAAAGACTGAGATTTAGATGATAAGATAGCATAGATAGATAGATAGATATGCAACAGACTGAGATAGATAGATATGAACAGATTGAGAATAGATAGATAGATAGATATGAACAGACTGACAGAATAGATGATAGATGAATAGAAGATATGAACAGACTGATAGATAGACAGAATAGTAGATAGATAGAATATGAACAGACAGAGATAGATAGATAGAAGATAATGAACAGACTGAAGATAGATAGATAGAATAGATAGATAGATAGATAGATAAATGAACAAGACTGAGAATAGATAGATAGATAGATTAGATAGATAATGAAAACAGACTGCGATAGATAGATAGATAGATAGATTGAAAGACTGAGATACATAGATAAGACAGATAGATAGATAGATAGATAGATAGATATGAACAGAACTGAGATTAGTAGATAGATGATAGATAGGATAGATAGATATGAAGCAGACTGAGATAGATAGATAGAGTAGATAGATATGAACAGACTGAGATACATAGATAGACAGAATAGATAATAGATAGATGATTAGATAGGATAGATATGAACAGACTGAGATCGATAGATAGATAGATTATATGAACAGACTGAGATCGATAGATAGATAGATAATGAAACAGAACTGAGATTGATAGATAGATGGGGGGGGGGGAAGATAATAACAGACTGAGATAGAATAGATAGAAATAGAATAATGAACAGACTGAGATAGATAGATAGATAGATAATAACAGAACTGGAATAGATAGATAGATAGATAAATGAACAGACTGAGATAGATAGATAGATAGATAATGAACGACTGAGATAGATAGATAGATAGATAGATATGAACAGACTGGGGATGCATCATTCTAAAAGAAAAAAAGAAAAAACGCTGCTCATCACTTTTTGACAGAAATTTTTTCAC
This sequence comes from Doryteuthis pealeii, assembly GCA_023376005.1. NCBI lineage: Eukaryota > Metazoa > Mollusca > Cephalopoda > Myopsida > Loliginidae > Doryteuthis > Doryteuthis pealeii. Next base: position 35,987,354 of record CM042161.1, on the reverse strand, counting down.
TCTACAATTGACTCCATTCAATTTTAAATTTCCAATGTTATAAATTAAATAATTCCAGTTTCCCGTTGCTCAGCTTTAGACTGTATCTTTTTAATCTTTATTTTTCCTACTTGCTGAATCAGCATCAAAATTAATAGAATAACAAAAAACAATTATTGCTTAGAGGGCCGAATTTCTATTCAAAAAGGCCACAACAACAGCAAATATTATTAAAAAGCGGCAAAATAAACTGGGCTGAATGTAGAAAAAGGTCGGAAAAGTAAAAACGGAAAATTTTGGTGTGGGCATAGATTTAATGAATTTAGAAATTACTAAGGATACGAATTATGTTATTTTTGTGTTAAAACATGCGCAGTTGGTATCGATTCTACCACTTTTTTTTCGAACAGCAGCTGGCTGACTTCTGATTAGGTGGAAATTAAAACGGAAAGTATTTGGTGGTACCCAATGCAGTTTAACTACAGTCCTATGAATTAACATTTTGCGAATTGGGTTACGGTTTATAGGGGATTAAGGTTGTTTTTAATTACGTATTGCCTTAAAAAAAATAAACAACAAAAACCCAAAAATAACATAATTCGTATCCTTAGTAATTTCTAAATTATTAAATTCTAATGCCCACACCAACCATTCCATTTTTACTTTTCCGACCTATTTCCCTACATTCAGCCTAACTTGCTCAGAGGATCAATTTTAGAAGTTGAATAGAACTCGACAAATAGCAATGGGGAATTGAGGGGGAGGAAGGAGATACCTGAATCCAGGAATGAAAAAAGAATCAATGGAATGAGAAGTGTTAGAAATATCGGACGATGAACTCAGAAGAAAATTAACTTAGACTTAGGTCTCCGTGTAGAAAAGTCATGATACTCTCCCTGAAAGCCCATCTAGATCGTTGAGAATCTTCAGAATAAGTCAGAGATTCTAAGAAGGGCATAAAGGCCATTTAGTTAAGGGAGGTATAGTATCGTATGCAAATGAGAATATTACTATAATTATTATCAGACTAGTTAATTAAATGCTGTAAAAATAACGACCACATTATTTAAGTTTTGCTTACTTTAAGCTGCTCACAGTGGTTCTCCACCACTGTGGATCCTAAACCTTAAGCAATTATTAAACGATTGTTAGTTCATTTAATTGAGCAGAAGGAACTCAGATCACAATAATAATAGATCTTTATTTGAATAGACATGAAGTTCTGAAGTGAATAAGATATGTGAACTTTAAATATCCTATCATACAGGTAAAAAGTACAAATACAATGAAAACATACAAGTACAATGAAAAAATACAAAATACAATAAAATATACAATAAAATACAATAAAAAATACGTAATACATAAAATATATAAATACAATAAAATACAATAAAAGAAATACAAATACATGAAATACAATAAAAAAATACAAATACATGAATATAGCAATAAACATAAAATACATAAAATAAGCAAATGCAATGAAATAAAATCAAATACAAATACAATGAAATACATAAAAATACAATGAAAAATACAAATACCATAAAAAATCAAATAAATGAAATACAATAAAATATATCAATCAATAAAAAATACAAATACAATGAAATACAATAAAATATATACAATACATAAAAATACAAATTACAATGAAATAACAATAAAAATACAAATACAATAAAATTACAAATACAATAAAAATACAAATACAATAAATACAGATAAATGAAACATAAAAAAATATCAAGAAAAAATTTAAACACAATACAATAGAATACAATAAAAATACAATACAGGAATACAATAAAAATACGAATCCAATGAAAAATACAATAAAGAAATACAAATACATGAAATACAATAACAAATAAAATCAATAGAAAATACAATACAATAAATACAATAAGAATACAAGAAAATCTGGGTTCAGCCGTGGGGGAAATTTGGTAGGCAAGTGTTAAGTAATTTTTCATTAACACATTGTACTTATAAAATATCGATAAACTTTGTTTCTCTACTTTGTAAATCATAAGAGTCGTACATAGAGATGAGTTGATTTTAAATTCAATTTTAATTTAAATTTTAATTTTAGTTGAAATTATATTTATTAGATTCATTGGAGAATGAATTGTCTAAAGAAATTGTGATAAAAATTCAACGGAATAGATAAAGAAACTAATTAAATAAATAATTTATAATGAAATACTTCATTTACAACTATGGAAATATATAATATATATATATATATATACATATATATAATAATATATATATATATATATATATATATATATATATAAATTGGGAAGTTGAATAAAATTCATTTTCATTTTGATTGAAAGTTGTCCGTAATGTAAACATAACAGAAATAATTACAGAACAGAGATACAGTGAATTTTTTCTCGTTCCCCTTTTCCCCTTTTTCCAAAACTAAATTCATTCCCAAATTATGTTTCGAGAAATGATTTATTGAAAAACTGAAACAATATTTCCATAAGAAATAATGTACGTGGGATTTATGCATTCTTGACATTAGCTCTCACAACTTTCCTATTTCCTTTTCTTTCCTTAATTAAAATCCAAAATTATGTTTTTAGTAAATGATTTGTTTGAAAACTGAACAATATTCCATAAGAAATAGGGTAAAGTAGTAATGCATTTTCATTCTCAACTTTTCTCTTTCCCTTTCGGTAGTATCATTGCTGCTTTCCTAGGATCCATAAGGGTTAAAGTTGCCATACAAATAGATTTGTTTCGAAAACTGATATGCACAAAACAATAATCAAGACTAGTTCAAGATAGCGAACTGATGCCAAGATGCGCTTTGGGGTAGATTCAACGCAGACCATTTGGGCCATCTTCAATTTTCTGATAGTATTTGTGTGAAAATTCCTAGCAAATAAGGCAATTAGAGTAACCTCCCCTTGACTTTCACGTTTGACCAAGCCGGTAGCTATTTTTGAAAGTGTCCGGCAGAATTTTTCGAAACAATACAACGTGCATGCTTTAACGACAAAATATCATAAATTGTGTTCTTAATAACATTAGTTCATTCAGATAATGCGCACGCGACAATTTTATGCTAGGAATTTTTACATGTTTAACTAAAGGTGAAAATACAAAGTAGTCTGCCTCAGTAGCAAAGGTAGATGACTACTAACTTTGGCCGTATGTCCGAGTTGATGCACTCCACAGCAGTTTGAATCTAAAATTGTTGACTTTAGGTTGTTTGAGAACGAGGTTCCACTGTAACTATTTAAACATTTACTTTATTAAAAATGATTGCTTTAGATTTCTCCAAAGTGCATTTTGGAATTTCTTTTTATGTTCTACATTCATACAACGCCCTCGCCTTGGTCCTAAGTCTTATTATTATCACCCCCACCCCTACACATGATATTGCTTAATGCCACAGGTCATACTCTCCCATTTTGGAAACCCCTGATTTATATGATAACAGCCACTACAATAGATTTATCTTGAACAAAACTTAACCTCCAATACATTTTGCACAATAAGGTTTCATGTTTGAAATTATAACAGTCATTATTATTAAAACATTATTTTTATGCTCTCTGATATCAAAAGAAATGTATACACTTTGTTAGAAAACCGTTATTTCCCTGATTATTTAATTTTGCAAATCTCTCTATAAAAAAAGATTAAAAAAAGACTTGCTACTCTGATTTATCTCTTTACTGTCCTGTTATTTGTTTATTCATGTTGTGTATTTCTTTATAGTTGACAGTAGCAACATGAGTTTATCCTCCATATAAGGTCTTAACAAAGTTTATTGTGGCCAGAAAGAGACGCAACTAACGCACGAGGATTCATATTTATAGGTAACCGCCGAGTTGCCGGTCTCTCCACCGTGTCCCTCTAAAACGGACGTCCTCTATCTCCAACAGGTGAAATTTCAACTAGTACACTTATTTAATTGACTGAGTAGCACATAGTTTTTGTAGAACGTAGTCGTCTGATTCGTATTAAAAAAGAATTGGAATACTTTTTTGACCATTCTGGTGTTTGTACTGTTAGAAACCATGAAACATAAGCTAAAATTCTATTGACTTTTAATGTGATTTCTCAGGCTGACAAAAAATCTCCTCATTTTCGCGTTTTTTTACATTGGTTCTTTTACAATGATAAAATAAAATAATGATGAAATATTTAATTATATACTAGCAAGAATAAAATAAAACTGCAAACAGGATTAAGTAGTTGTTGCTACTACTGCTAGGAAACAGTCCACTAGTTTGAAGGAGGTGTTTGGCTGTTCATTAACCAATAGTTAACAGGCGCCCTCGCCAGGTGTATGTATTTAAGTTTTATGTAATGAACATATATTAAATTCAGAAGACTACAAAATCAAATAAGAACACATATAAAAGATTACATTATTTTCGGATTATATTTTATTTGGGTTTCTATATAAAATCATTCAATGGATTGATTTTAATATATTGGAAGATAAAATAAATATTAGAGATCATAAACATCAAGTAATGTAATTTTATTATTTTGTTAAACCAGTTGCAATTAGCACAATATATTATGTAACCGTTTATTTCTTAGTGATCATATAAGACACTTGCAGAATTTTAAACGCACCTATTAACATGGGCTGATTTTTGCAGGCAATCTAACTGGATTTCATAGACATCGTTAATAATAAGATTTAATTCTATCCTATGTATTAATGGTTTTGACTATAAATTAAATACTCATTGATCATTTAACACATTAAATACTCATTGCTTACATCAGAATACACTCAGAATGTGTAAGTTTATCATGAGTATTTTAATGTGTAAATTTATCAATGAGTATTTAATTTATAGTCAAAACCATTAATACATAGGATAGAATAAATCTTATTTATTAACGATGTCTATGAAAATCCAAGTTAGATTTGCCTCAAAACAGCCCATGTTATTAGTGCTTTTAAAATTCTGCAATGTGTTCTATATATCACTAAGAATAAAGGTTTACATAATATATAGTGTGCTTAATTTGCATACTGGTTTACAAAATAATAATAATTAATTACTTGATGTTATTGATCTCTAATATTATTTTATTCTCCAATATAATTAAATCAATCCCATGAATGATTTTATATAGAAACCAATTAAAAATATAATCAATAAGTGTAATCTTTTATATGTGTTCTTATTTGATTTTGTTAGTCTTTCTAATTTAATATATTTCATTAACATTAAAACTTAAATACATACACCTGGCGAGGCGCCTGTTAACTATTGGTTAATGGAACAAGCCAAACACCTCCTCAACTTAGTGGACTGTTTCTAGCAGTAGTAGCCACAACTACTTAATCGTTGCAGTTTATTTAATTCTTGCTAGATATATTTAAATATTTCATATATTTTATTTTTATCATTGTAAAAGAACCAATTAAAAAAACGGAAAAATGGGAGATTTTTTGTCAGCCTGAGAATCACATAAAAGTCAATAGAATTTTTAGCGTTATGTTCTGGTTTTCTAACAGATACAAACACAGAATGGTCAAAGTTATTCACTTCTTTTTAGATACGAATCCAGCGACTACGGTCTACAAAACTTTGTTCTACTCAGTCAATAAAATAATGTACTAGTTGAATTTCACCTGTGTGGAGATAGAGGACGTCCGTTTTAGAGGGACACTGGTGGGAGAGCACCGGCAACTCGGGCGGTACCTATAAATAGTGAATCCCTCGTGCGTAGTGGTCTCTTTCTGGCCAACAATAAAACTTGTAAGAACCTAATGGAGGATAAACTCATGGTTGCTACTGTTCAACTATAAAGAAATACACAACATGAATAAACAATAACAGGACAGAAAGAGATAAATCAGAGTAGCAAGTTTTTTTTAATCTTTTTTATAGAGAGTATTGTCAAATTAAATAATCAGGGAAATAACTGTTTTCTTAAACAAAGTTATACATTTCTTTTGATATCAGAGAGCATAAAAATAATGTTTTAATAATAATGACTGTTATAATTCAAACATGTAAACCTTATGTTGGCAAAATGTATTGGAGGTTAAGTTTTGTCAAGATTAAATCTATGTAGTGGCTGTTATCATTATAAATCAGTGGTTTCAAAATTGGGGAGAGTATGACCGTTCATTAAGCAATATCATGTGTAGGGGGTTGGGGTGATTAATAAAATAAGACTTTAGGACCAAGGGAGGGTTGGTTGAATGTAGGGAAATAAAGAAATTCCAAAATGCACTTTGGAGAAATCTAAAGCAATCATTTTTTAATAATTAAATGTTAAAATAGTTACAGTGGAACCTCGGTTCTCCACAACTCTAAAGTCGAACAATTTAGAATTCAAACTGCTGTGGAGTGCATCAATCTCGGGAAACATACGGCAAAGTTAGTAGTCATCTACCTTGCTACTGAGGCAGACTACTTGGTAATTTTCACCTTTAGTTGTTAAATTCCTAGCATAAAATTGTGCGTGCGCATTATCTGAAATGAACTTAATTGTTATTAAGAACACATCTTATGATATTTTTGTGTTAAGCATGCAGTTGTATTGTTTTCGAAAAATTTTGCACGGACACTTTTCAAATAGCTACCGGCTTGGTTCAAAGTGAAAGTCAAGGGAGGTTACTCTAATTGCCTTATTTTGCTAGGAATTTCACACAAATGACTATCAGGGAAATTGAAGATGGCCAAATGGCTGGTTGTTCTACCCAAGCAGCATCAGTTGGCATCAGTCGCTATCTTGAACTAGTCTGATATTGTTTTTGTGCATATTCAGTTTTCGAACAAATCTATTTTATGGCAACTTTAACCCTTATGGATCCTAAGAAAGGCAGCAATGATACTACCGAAAAGGGAAAGAGAAAAGTTGAGAATGAAAATGCATCTACTTTACCCTATTTCTTATGGGAAATATTGTTTCAGTTTTCAAACAAATCATTTCTAAAAACATAATTTTGGATTTAATTAAGGAAAGAAAAGGAAATAGGAAAGTTGTGAGATCTAATGGTCAAGAATGCATAAATCCACTGTACATTATTTCTTATGGGAAATATTGTTTCAGTTTTTCAATAAATCATTTCTCGAACATAATTTGGAATGAATTATGTTTGAGAACCGAGGATCCACTGTATCTCTGTTCTGTAATTATTTTCTGTTAGTTTACATTACGGAAACTTTCAATCAAAATGGAAATGAATTTACTTCAACTTTCCAATTTATATATATATATATTATATATATATTATATATATTATATATATGTATATATATATATAATATATATAATATTTCCATATTGTAAAATGAAGTATTTTCATTATAAATATTTATTAATTAGTTTTCTTTATCTATTCCGTTGAATTTTATCACAATTTCTTAGACAATTCATTCTCCAATGAATCTAAATTAAAAATATAATTTCAACTAAAATTAAAATTTATAATTAAATTGAATTTAAAATTCACTCATCTCTATGTACTGGGACTCTTATGATTACAAAGTAGAAACAAAGTTTATGATATTTTATAAGTACAATGTAAATGAAAAATTACTTAACACTTTTGCCTACAATTTTCCCCACGGCTGTAACAGATTTTCTTTGTATTCTTATTGTATTTTTATTGTATTTGTATTTTTATTGAATTTTTATTTTTTATTGTATTTCATTGTATTTGTATTTCTTTATTGTATTTTTTCATTGTATTCGTATTTTTATTGTATTTCCCTGTATTTGTATTTTTATTGTATTCTATTGTATTTGTAAATTTTTTGTATTTTTTATTGTATTCATTGTATCTGTATTTTTATTGTATTTGTATTTTTATTGTATTTGTATTTTTATTGTATTTTGTATTTTATTGTATTTCATTGTATTTGTATTTTTATTGTATTTGTATATATTTTATGTATTCATTGTATTTGTATTTTTTATTGTATTTGTATATATTTTATTGTATTTTCATTGTATTTGTATTTTTTATGTATATTTTTCATTGTATTTTTATTGTATTTCATTGTATTTTGTATTTTGATGTATTTCATTGCATTTGTATTTTTATTGTAATTTGTATTTTTATTGTATTTCATTGTATTTGTATTTTTTTATTGTATTTCATTGTATTTGTATTTTTTATTGTATTTTATTGTATTTATATATTTTATTGTATTCGTATTTTTTATTGTATTTTATTGTATATTTTATTGTATTTGTATTTTTTCATTGTACTTGTATTGTATTTCATTGTATTTGTACTTTTTACCTGTATGATAGGATATTTTAAAGTTCACTATCTATTCACTTCAGAACTCATTCTATTCAAATAAAGATCTATTATTATTGTAATCTGAGTCCTTCTGCTCAATTATAATGAACTAACCATCAGTTTTAATAATTTGCTTAAGGTAGGATCACAGTGGTGGGAGAACCACTGTGAGCAGCTTAAAGTAAGCAAAGACTTAAATAATGTGTTCGTTATTTTTACAGCATTAATTAACTAGTCTGTATAATAATTATAGTAATATCTCATTTGCATACGATACTATACCTCCCTGAACCTAAATGGCTTTATGCCCTTCTTAGATCTCTGACTTATTCTGAAGATTCTCAAAAATCTAGATGGGCTTTCAGGGAGAGTATCATGACTTCTTCTGACAGGAGACCTAAGTCTAAGTTAATTTTCTTCTGATTCATCGTCCGATATTCTAACACTCTCATCCATTGATTCTTTGTTTTCATTCCTGGATTCAGTATCTCCTTCCTCCCCCTCAGATTCCATTTCTATTTTGTCGAGTTCTATTCAACTTCTAAATTGATCCTCATGAGCAAGTATAGGCTGAATGTAGAAATAGGTCGGAAAAGTAAAATGGAAATGTTTGGTGTGGGCATAGAATTTAATGAATTTAGAAATTACTAAGGATACGAATTATGTTATTTTTGGGTTTTTGTTGTTTATTTTTTTTAAGCAATACGTAATTAAAAACAACCTTAATCCCCTAAAACCGTAACCCAATTCGCAAAATGTTAATTCATAGACTGTAGTTAAACTGTCATTGGGTACCACCAAAAATACTTTCCGTTTTAATTTTCCGACCTAAATCAGAAGTCAGCCAGCTTGGTTTCGAAAAGTGGTTAGAATCGATACAACTGCATGTTTTAACACAAAAATAACATAATTCGTATCCTTAGTAATTTCTAAATTCATTAAATTCTATGCCCACACCAAAATTTTCCGTTTTACTTTTCCGACCTTTTCTACATTCAGCCCAAGTTTATTTGCCCGCTTTTTAATAATATTGCTGTGTTGTGTCCTTTTTGTAATATGAAATTCGCCTTCTAAGCAATAATTGTTTTTTGTTATTCTATTAATTTTGATGCTGAAATTCAGCAAGTAGGAAAATAAAGATTAAAAAGATATCAGTCAAAACTGAGCAAACGGGAAACTGGAATTATTTTAATTTATAGTACATGGAGAATTTAAAAATTGCAATGGAGTCAATTGTAATGTGAAATTTCTGTCAAATGATGAGCAGGTTTTTTTTCTTTTTCTTTTTTAGAATGATCATCCCCAGTCTGTTCATATCTATCTATCTATCTATTATCTCAGTCTGTTCATTATCTCTATCTATCTATTCAAGTCTGTTCATTATCTATCTATCTATCTATCTCAGTCTGTTATTATCTATCTATCTATCTATCTCAGTCTGTTCATTATCTATCTTATCTATCTATCTCAGTCTGTTATTATCTATCTATCTATCATCTCAGTCTGTTCATTATCTATCTATCTATCGATCTCAGTCTGTCTATCTATCTATCGATCTCAGTCTGTTCATCTATCTATCTATCTATCTATCTATCTATCTATTATCTATCATGTATCTCAGTCTGTTCATATCTATCTATCTATTATCTATCTCAGTCTGTTCATATCTATTATCTATCTATCTATCTATCTATCTATCTCAGTCTGTTCATATCTATCTATCTATCTATCATCTATCTATCTATCTATTATCTCAGTCTGTCATATCTATCTATCTATTATCTATCTCAGTCTGTATCTATCTATCTATCTATCTATCTATCATTATCTATCTATCTATCTATCTATCTATCTATCTATCAGTCTGTTCATTATCTATCTATCTATCTATCTCTGTCTGTTCATATCTATCTATCTATCTATCTGTCTATCTATCAGTCTGTTCATATCTATCTATCTATCTATCTATCTATCTTTCATTCTATCTATCTATTATCTATCTGTCTATCTATCTCAGTCTGTCATATCTATCTATCTATCTATCTATCTATCTTCTATCTCAGTCTGGTTCATATCTTCTACTATCTATCTATCTATCATATCTATCTATCTATCTATCTATCTATCAGTCTGTTCATATCTATCTATCTATCTCATCTGTCATATATATCTATCTATCTATCTATCTATCTATCTATCTATCTCATCTGTTCATATCTATCTATCTTCAATCTGTCTCAGTCTGTTCATATCTATCTATCTATCTATCTATCTATCTATCTATCTCAGTCTGTTCATATCTATCTATCTATTTATTCATTCTCCATGCTATCAATCAATCAATCAATCAATCTATCTATCTATCTATCTATCTATCTATCCTAGTCTGTTCATATCTATCTATATATCCTAGTCTGTTCATATCTATCTATCTATCCTAGTCTGTTCATATCTATCTATCTATGTATCTATCCCAGCTGTTAATATCTATCTATATATCCTAGTCTGTTCATATCTATCTATCTATCCTAGTCTGTTCATATCTATCTATCTATATTTATATCTATTTATCAATCTATTTCCTCCCACCTGAAATATTGAATCTAATTTAGATGAATTTTCCCCTTTTTCTACGGTACGAAATTAAGCAATATGAGTCAAGCTAAAGTCGATCCTTCCTTTATATCTATCTATCTATCTATCTATCTATAATTCAATATATCTAAATATCTTAGCTTATTCATATCACACAATTTTATTGAGTTTATTATTGGCATTGAAAGATTGTGAAGATTAATCTTAATAAATTGGGATTTTGGAGGGAGGTTGAAACGTAATGAAAGATGGTGATATTCCCAGATTTAGAAACCACTTTAATAAAATATATAATTAGTGAGATAGGTGTTGGTGTGGAAAATACATTTTGACTTATGCACACACACACACACACACACACACACACACACACACACACATATACATATTTAGTAAGCTCATGTTACGCCACAATAGTGGGGTATCAAAGTCAGTACACTAGTAATAATATATGCACACATGTATATATATATATATATATATATACACGTACATATATGTATATACGCATATATATACATATACACATGTATGTATGGGTGTATATATATATATACACACATGTGTGTGTATATATATAATATATATATGTATATATATACACACACGTACATATATGTATATACGCATATATATACATATACACATGTATGTATGGGTGTATATATATATACACACATGTGTGTGTATATATATAATATATATATGTATATATATACACACATGTATGTATGTGCGTATACATATATATATATATACACACATGTATGTATGTGTGTATATATATACATATATATATACACGCACACATATACACATGTATATATATATATATATATACATACATATATATGTATATATATATATATATATATATACACACACACATGTATATGTATATATATATTCATATATCTATATATATATATTCGTATATCTATCTATCTATCTATCTATCTATCTATATATATATATATATATATATATATATATAAAGACTTTGAAACTTTTAAATCTACTCTGTTTCACTGAAGCCTTGGCCACTTGAAAAAAAATTCATTGCAAAATTGGATACATTATTTGCCCACTATCTTTGATATTATATATATATATATTACCTACATATTTGATACTTAATTTTCAATATATTACCTAAATATTTGATACTTAATTCTAAATATCATGATTATATATATATATATATATATATATATATATAATTTCCATGTCTATTTTCACAGATTTGTTGTGTTTGGGTTGTAAAAAAATTTTTCGCGAATTTTGGTGCTTCTAAAATCAAAAGAGATTCATTTTCGAAAAGATAAAAAGTCCCCTAAAATTTCTCCCTCCCAACCCCCCGCCCTGCTCCTAATTCTCCTCTCTATTTCCCATAATTCAATCATAAGAAAGCAACTGATTTTGAAGGTGCAACCATTTAGGGAACTGTGGTTTCGGGTGAGTGTATGCTTCCGCGTATTCCTGTGGGTGAAGCGGGCGATTAACATGGTCCATAAATGAAGCGAACTGACTAGAAAATATGGAACTGCGCAGATCGTGCTCAGCACTTGCTTCTGGCTTTACGTACATCATCTCTTGGCTGGTGGGCATGAACTGAGAGTGGCCGACTGATGACAAGGGTGATGGGTCGAGTGGTCTTTGGCCGAGGAGGCCACTAGTTCCACTGTTGGATGAGAGATAGAGTTCTTGCCGAAAGCGTGGAGCAGATGAATGGGTGATCGATCCGATTGAAGTTAAAGCTTGAGTAAGAAGAGGGTAAGCCTTTTTGCTATCGTCTGTTAGCTGTGGCACACTGGACGGCATTGTGCTTTTAAGATGAGCGGTCTGGGGCTGATGAGGAACTGCTGGGAACACAGGTGTGGGGATGGATGTCGGGGTTGTTGTAACCCTGGGGGTTTTTAGTGGAGGTTGCTGAAGCGAGGACAAGGGATTCGCTGCAGTCCAGGAGGTTGGCTGGGGTGCAAGTGATGATGTTGCGGGCAGTGCTTGCGGGCGGCCGGTAGAGAAAATGAGGGTAATGAAGGTGAGGTTTTCGGACGCGTACGCTTGCGTTCACTCTTCAATTGGTTATGGGAAAAACTCGAACTTTGCTTGGCGGCTTTCATGGCTGATGTCATGCAAATTTCTCGTACTGGTTCCTGCGAGCTAAATTTTGACTGTCTTGGCAACGACTGTACATTTTTTGCTCGAAAAGAAGCGCCGAACAAGATTCACCCACCGCGACTTTGCAATCATGGAGAACAACCGAACACTCTTTGAGGCGATGACGTACAGCTGTTAGCACGATCGGACAGGCGGAAAGGCCGTCTCTGGATTTGCTTTTCTTCAGCGATGCTGTGTATGTGACCGGAAGGATAATGTCTAGCTTAGCTGCTAGTTCGGCTGATTTCCGACCTCTGATTGAAAGACCTCTCTTTGTGTTTCGTTCGGCTGATCTCTCCTTCTCTGCACTGATGTGGGGTGATCTCACGTAGCTTTCACGTTTGATGTCACTCTCTGCAAAGCTGGTCGACATTGTACCCATACTTTCTTTTCTTAGGTGGTGCCGAAGCAGCTTGAGAGAATCTTTCTCCACGGTGCTGTCCGACTTCTCCATTGTAGGTAGAGTGGGCTGGGTTGGACACGGAGTTGGGAGAGGAGCAGGAAGTGGAGGGGTCGTACCTGTTGCCTCATTCTGGTTCCCTGCCTCCTGCAACAGTGTCTTTGACAGCTGAGGGGATTCCTTGCCAGATGCGTGTCCATTTTTGGATGGAACGGCATTGTCTTCAAGTTGGTTTGTGTACTTGACATCTTCTGATTTTCCAAACGAAGAATTCTCTCTAAGTTTTTCACACAACTTGTCGATTCTTGACTTCTTTGGTGCAGCAGGTGCCGAGACAGCAGTGTTGGATGTAGAGGTTGAACTGGAGCCACCGGTAGCAGCTGAACTGATGTTGGGGGTCAGGTTCTCATCAGATTCATCGTCATCCCCAACTTCAACAACTTGAATATCCTGGTTGCCTTCACACAGGATCCGATGGACGATCTTTTCTTTACGCTTGCTGCCAACGAGAGCCTTTGCAAGTTCAACCTCGGTCTCTGAGTCTCGTTCTTCTGCTGAAGATGCATTACTGGGGGTGGTCGTCAGGGAGGGGGAAGAGGAAGACGTGTCACTTCCCAAAGGTTCTTCCTCACTGCCATCTTGTTTGGGGAATTTCTTCCTGAAAATATTTCGTGGTCGTAGCATCTTAGCATCTTCATGAGTGAAAATGCGATTGGGGAGGACCCCTTCGACATTCTGGCATTCAGGGGGCACATACAATGACCCTCCAATGTATATACGTTCTCCCTCCATGGCCCCATATGCTACCATCACTACGCCCTGCTTTGATGGGAGATAAAAATGAAAGAGCTGTACAGAACGGGCAAATCCTTTTGCGCAAAACAGCCAAAGTCTTTACATTGCAGTGTGTAGGCTCCAGGTAATTGCACTGCAAAGAGAAAAAAAGAAGAAACAAAATTAATCATTGATCATCATAGTTAAGCATTTTATATACAAAGCTATTAAAAATAAACACACACACACACACACACACATATATATATATATATATATATATATATATGAAGAAAATATTTTCAAAAAAATATAACAAACACAGGATGTTATGATCAGATGAAACAATTTTATGTGTCAATACTTAAGTATTTCGGTATTAAACCATCATCAGGACACTGTTACAGAAATTTTTGTGAGGGAGAAAAATGAAAAATGTTAAGTGTATAGTGAATGTGTGAATATAATGTAATTAACCATTAATTTTTATATGTGCGTTTGTTTACGAAAGTTGATGATGGGATCATTTCATGTGAAAAAATGGAAAATGAAGATCATAGGATGACACATGCAGAACGTGAAAGGCAGAGATGAAATGCTAACAAAGATATGACGTATTTCCAACAGAGATTGAACTGAGAACCCAGAACGCAGAGTCAGAGACTCTACCTCTGGGCTACCGGCACACCACACACGAAACACGCCAAATCAACCTGTCAATGATAAACACGCCACTACTATACAGAACTTAGTACAGTGAGTGTTGAGAGAATCGCAAATTAGGCCTCGCTCAAGCGTAAGGATAATAGTATTTGATAATTTGCTTTTGAAGCATTCGCTGAGTTTGCTTGTCATGATTATTTCAATAATTATCGAATTCTATACGATATAAGCATTATAATTGCCTTCAAAAATATAAATAATAATATACTTTACTTAACAATGCTTCAAAAGCAAATTATCAAATTCCATTATTAATAAGTACTAGTACAAAATAAAAAACACCCTCCGGGCGATGTAAAAATAGATTTTTGAAACATATTGCCTGAGGGGTGGGAGTAAAAAATTCAATATCAGCGAGTGTGTACCCTAAGTAAGTAAAATCATCAAATTCATTAAAGGATTAAAAAATAAAACAAATTGAAATGTAAACTTTAAATTTGTATTAAAATAAAACAAACTATATATAGATATATAATACCAGTCATGTATTTATTAAAACTTGTTTTAAAAAACAATGAGGACTGTCTAATGTTGCATGTTCAAATTTTGAGTGTATTTATTCTATGTTATGACGATTTGGGCTAATGTGACGTAAGCAGTGACATAATTTTTGTTACAGACAAAAACTGGAAGCGAATCTCCATTATTAATAGATATTTAAAAATGTACATGAAAAAACCCTAAGGTTTCAAATGGATATATTGAGAGGTATACCTACAAGAAAATGGACATTAAAAAACCCTAAGGTTTCATTAAAATGTCTATATGCAACACTCCACTTCGTCCCTTACTTAGGCTAGACGGTTGGTCAGAGAGGCCTCTTCTAACCAATTGGCTGGTCACGTCAAGCCCTAATACCTATATGATTGTCCCAACCTTATTGCCCTTATGGTAACCTCGAACCCTTTTTATCATATATGTGCTAGAAGGCGGTGGCTAAGGGTCTGCATGTCCTGGGTATGACGTTAAATGTCATACCCATTTGATGCTGAGGTTCCAGTTTTGGAGGTCTGGGGAATGTGGAGCACCTCTTCCTCACCATTACTCCCAGATCCACTCTGACACAAAGTGGTAGTACCTGTTAGGGTACCATCTATGGGTTAAATAGAAAAAATGTTTAAAACAAACTGAGTAACCATCAAGTATGAATAAAACAAAAACTTTTTCAGCATAACCTGACCCAATCGGTTGACCTTTGGCCTTGTTTAGATGACTTATTTTAAGGTAATTAAAAAACCCCACCTAAACAAGGCCTGAGGATATACAGTAGCCTGAACATTGTGTTTATACATACCACGATAAAGATGGGGACAACAGTCCGAAATTTTCAAACATCCAAAGAACACTAGTTTTTCATTCAACAATTTTTTAATATTTTTTTAAATAGATTGACTGACAAAGCAAAATACTCTCACAGTCTTCTAATTCTCTGTGATAAATTTATTTTTCCTCAAATTAATAAAAGCCCTGATGAAGATCTATTTAAAACAGATAGAAACACTGCAGCGTTGGCGAAATAAACATTACTCGTTTTATGAACTTGTGTTTTTTCCCTATATTACATTTATATATATATATATATATATATATATATATCTTATTATAATGTAGATTGTGTGTTTTTCTGTCTGTAACCAAAACTATATTACTACTCAAGTCACAATTCCCTTAATTATTTACGTCAAATTCTCCATGATTTCATTCTTTTAAACCTTCAGTTATTAATAAAAATTGTTTTACATTATTAATACTGTTGACCATATCTACGTACTAATAACATGCAATTGTATTTATATATACAACAAAATAGCGGTTTACAGTGTGAACGAGAAGGCTAATTTGCATATTGATATTTAACATTTTATTTTAATAAATATGTGCTTGGTATTATTGATTTCTAATTGTTTGGTTTTATCTTAAGAAATATAAACAAAAATCTCGTGGATAAATCTTAAAAGAAATTTATTTACAAGAAGAAATAACTGTAATATTATCCTTTACTTCCTATTTTAACTAAATAGTTAAATTAGGAAAATTTACCAATGAAAGAGGGGAGTAATGAAAAATGATGGAATAGTTAGTTTCAAAGTTGTTCTATTTTTCAATTATACCCCCTCTGTTGCAGATCTTTTTATCTGCATTCTTAGTCAGTTTCATTAGCCTTTCTAATTTAATATGATATTTTATTATATCAAAACTTAAAACTTAAATACTTGCACCCGGAGGGTGCATATATTTGCTAGTATATATAAATAAAACATATTAATGTAATAATGATTTGTAAAAACAAAAATACAGACATAAATACAGACAAAGAAAAATACTATTGAGTTTCTTTCTGTACACAATATGTCTTGTTCTTTAATCTTTTACAAATATGTAGAGATATTTTTCACTATTTACTCGTAAATAACCTACATAGAGCTGGCCATGGGAAAAACATGAATCTATGTCCATCCTACTATAAAGTTAAAGAAGACTTTTGCATTTCAAAGTCTCTATCACACTGTTTGGTTAGAAATGGTATATTTCACCATTTCCTGACCTCCAGTGACTTCCAATGACCTTAGGTCATCAATATTAAATGGTCTGTGTTTGAGCCTAACCTAGGGCCTTGTTTAGATGAAATTTTAAGGTAATTAAAAAAAAAAACATGTAAACAAGGCCCGAGGTTACAGTAGCCTGAACATGGTGTTTATACATACCACAATAAAGATGAGGACAACAGTCTGAAATATCAAAATTATTCATATCAAACCTCATCTCATAAATACAAAGAAAAATTCTGTTGAGTTTCTGTACACAATATGTCTTGTTCTTTAATCTTTTACAAATATGTAGATACTTTTTTCACTATTTACTCGTAAATAACCAACATAGAGCTGGCCATGAGAAAAACATGAATCTGTGTCCATCCCACCACAAAGTTAAAGAAGACGCTTGCATTTCAAAGTCTCTATCACACTCTGTTTGGTCATGTTGTATAATTGATGAGCATACTATCAATTTTTGAATAGTTAGTGTAGAAAATATAATTTGAATTCAAATTTAACCATTAGAATGGTTAGAGATTTGATTGACATTTAGTAACCTTATTTTGACCTCTCTTCCGTTTGCCATTGCAAGCGTGAGATAAAATAAGCAGTCTCTCACTGACTGTCATGATGGGAGGATGCGTTAGCTAGATTCTCGCACCATGTGTGGTTGAGGATTGGATCCAGATCTTAAGAACTTAAGAAATAAATATGTGAATTCACTAAGAACTGTTTTGTGTGGTCACTAAAAACAAACCTACAATGCAAGATGTCTCAATCAATATCTTAAGATGAAGAAACCACCCAGAACCAGAGAAACAGCTAAGAAAATAAATAGACTGATATACAAACCAAGCCATGAAGCAAATTAGAAAATGCTACTCCGAAGTAAGTACAGAAAAAGAAGATATATTATGGGAGATACAAGAATGGGTATCCGTCATACGATATATACGTCTTATGTCCAGACAGGCATATGTTTATACCATCTATGTGGCAAAAGAATAGAGGGAAAATGTGGACAAAAAACAACTCAAACAAGTAGATGTAGGAGATATATTTCGTCGTGCATTGAGTACGACTTCTTCAGTCTTTTATTTGAAAACATTTGTGCATCATACATTTGTTTTTATAGTAGAGAAAGTGAATGGGTGAAGGGTGGGTTTTTGGTGATAAAGTCAGGAGAGTGGGATAGAGTTTGTGAGGATTTGATTGGTCGGGAGAAATCTTTCTGGACTGGGTAGGAAGGGAGATAAGATCAGATGTGTGGAATTTGTTGGATGGAATTTGATAGGTAAGGTAGTTTAGTGCAAAAGGGGAGACATGGTAAGGAAAGAAATTAGGTCAACATTCTTTGGTTGGCTTGGATAATTTTTCAGATATTTTGATTCTTTGAGTAGAGGGGAAAGAAAAAATCCGGATGAGTGGGCAGGGTACTCCAATCCTCCTATCCTCATATACCATCTATGTAAAGAGATGGTATATAACAGTCAGTTTTTTTTCACACAACCTTTCAGCAGATACATTCTTCAGCCTTCCTTCAGTTGTGATTTGATTTTTGATTTTGATTTTGTTCTTGTTTTACGGCATATCAACCGCAATGGGTCATTTAATGCCAACTACGTTTTTGAAATGAATTGGTGATAATGTTTAATTTTCTAAAGATTTTTTTTCTTTTTGGACATATTTTTTGTGAATGGAACTTTTAGATGATTCTTTTTAACATATATTTTTGTGTTTTCATTGTTTTTGGAAGATTTTTAGATTTTGTTGTAGATGTGTGCTTCTTTTATGTATCTGAGTAGTTTTTCTGGGTTTATTAGGTAGAATATCTGTTTTAGATTTGTTGTTTGGTAGTATTTTTTTTCGTATTTGTTTTAGGTTGCTACATTCTGTTAATATATGTTTGATTGTGTAGGGTTTTTGGCATGGTATGCAATATGAGGGTGCTTCTTTTTTGAGGAGGTATGAATGGGTAATGTATGAGTGTCCTATTCTTAGTCTGGATAATATTACTTCTTCTTTTCTGGATATTTTGGTTTGATTTATTTGAAGTTTTCCTATTTGTGGCATTATTTCATGTAGTTTGTTATTTTGGAAGTTATTCCAATAATTTTGCCATTTTTGTTTTGTGTATATGTTTATGGTTCTTTTTAAGTCTGTAAAAGGTATTTTAAAGTGTGTATCAAGTGGGTTGTTTTTAGCTGTTTTTGCTGCTGAGTCTGCTATTTCGTTTCCTTGGATTCCGATGTGACTTGGTATCCAGCAAAGTATAATTTCTTTTTGGTTGTATGTCTTTAGAAGTCACTTTGTAATTTTTAGTAAAAATTTCTAAACTCTGCATATATCTGAAGAATACCAAAACATGGTGTCAAAAATAACAAAGATGAGGATAACAGTTAAAAATATCACTGAATAAATTGCTCGTCTCTCTCACTATTATTTGTGATATCTATATATAATAGAGATTCGGTGTCTCTGTCTATAACCAAAACTATGTCACCGCTTACATCACAATACCCTCAGGAATTGCATAAGTTTATCAATGAGTATTTAATTTATAGTCAAAATCATTAATACATAGAATAAAGAACAACCCTGTATTATATATACTCAGAAAATAGGTATGCAATATTAAACAGTCCACATTGTTTGCTAAAACAAGTTTTAATAAATAAATGCCTGGTATTATTGATCTATATATAGTTTGTTTTATTTTAATATAGGTTATTTCCGATAATTCTAACATGATCAAAGGGAACCACTCTTGACAGATAAATTATTTATTTATTGATCTAGGAAAAAAGAAGACAAGTTTAGGGTTAGGGTTTAGGGTTAGGGTTTGTTTGTTAAAACAAGTTTTGCTAAATAACTGACTGGTATTATTGATCCATATATAGATTGTTTTATTTTAATATAGGTTATTTCCTATAAGTCTAACATAAGCAAAGGGGAACCACTCTTGACTGATAAATTATTTATTTATTTATTGATCTACTAGGAAAAAAGAAAACAGGGTTAGGGTTAGGGTTTAGGGTTAGTTTAATGGGAAAATAAATAAATGATTTATCAGCCAAGAGTGGTTCCCCATTGATCATGTTAAATTTATAGGAAATAACCTTAATATATATCTAATGTTATCTAATATATAGAGTTTTACAAGAAAATTATTTACAAACAAGAAATAGTCACATAATGTTCTTCTACATTAAATTTTATATTTTATTTTACGGTGTAAAAAAAACTGTCTGTTTTGATTTATGACAGATGATAATCAAAACAGAAAAGTTTTGATCCAACCAACGAAAAAACTTAAATATTTGAATTAATTTTATTTTGTTATAAACTTCATTTTATTAGAAAGAAATATCTATTTCAATTTTGACAGCAAAACTATTTTTGGACCATATGACCTTTAGGCACCCCTTTTGCGATCTTGATTGATAAGGAAATGTTTTTCATTTACACCGTCAAAATCCGGTTGTTAGTTAGGGGTTTGGGTTAGGGGTTAGTTTTATAATTAAAAAAAAAAACTCTAAAAATTGTCTGTTAACAAACAACCGGATTTTGGCGGTGTAAATAAAAAACATGTCCTTATGAATAGAGATTGCAAAAGGGGTGTCTAAAGGTCATATGGTCCCTATTTTTTTATGTCTATTATTTAAAAGAATGTAAGATTTCAAAGATCTGTTTGCATTTTTTTTTTACAAAAGAGTGTGGCAAAAATGAATTTTCACACCACTCAGAGGGTGAGTTTTTCTGCTAATAAGTATATTAAAAGTGTTCCAGGCAGATCGGAGAGCTGGTTCTTGACCAGATCGGACAGCTGGTTCTTGACCAGATCAGACTGCTAGTTCTTGACCAGATCGGACAGCTGGTTCTTGACCAGACATTGACAGCTGGTTCTTGACCAGATCGGACAGCTGGTTCTTGACCAGATCGGACAGCTGGTTCTTGACCAGATCAGACAGCTGGTTCTTGACCAGATCGGACAGCTGGTTCTTGACCAGATCAGACAGCTGGTTCTTGACCAGATCGGACAGCTGGTTCTTGACCAGATTGATAACTCCGTCTCACAACCCTTGTTGCCGTCTTTGCTTTGTCATCTTGTTACTCAAAATCCTGAATTTGAATTATATCGCCAGTCAGTCCACAAAATTTGAATTATATCGCCAGTCAGTCCACAAAATTCCAACTTCACTTCAACTTCGACATCGATACCCCTTTGTGGTTGTACATGATTTTTATCACCGTATAACTAATAAAGGTCTTTTATTATAAAAACCGCGTCCATTGTAATTGTGGAACAACATTGGTGAATTTGGTCACTTTCAGGTACAGCCCGAAACAAGCATATTGGTACATTTGGTGCCTTCCCGCAGGACGGCATAGTATTACATTTGTTGCCGCGACCACCGTAGTATAACATTTTGTTCCCGTAGGAAGGGTAGTATTACATTGGTTCCCGTGACCAGGGTAGTATTACATTTGGTTCCCATGACCAGGGTAGTATTACATAAGAATGAAATTACTTCGTTTAACTTTTTGTGCTACAAACCAAATACAAAACAATGTTGGCTTTCTTCCCTTATCACTATACTAGAAGTGGCTACCCAGCGTCACTTTGGTAAAGGGGGGGGGGTAAAAGAGGTAGTCTCGCAGATCCATTATTGGTGAATTGCAAGTTGGATCTTCACAAGAAGCCCCATTAGAATCCCTACATAAAAAAAGACCTTTCGTTGATCCAGACACTGTGAAAAGAAAAATTAATGTCTCCTATTTAAAATACTAAATGCCAAAAAAATTCCATGCTGTTATCATTTAAATTCTATTTTCTAATTATCTTCATGAATATAAATCAAATCTTCATTATTTTTGCTCAAAAACCAAGATGTAGTGACAGTGAATGTGTATATATATTTACTTTGTCATTAATTGTTTTCTTTTCCTAGTTTCTTCCGGACATACATACACACAAACTACCCCTTATATATGTACTACAAGCGGCTACCCGGCGTTGCCTGGGTAGTGGAGGAGGTAAAAAAATTAGTCTCGCAAATCCATTATTATTGAATTGCGAGTTGGATCCTTGTAGTATGCCCCATTAAAATCCCTCTGTAAAAACAAAAGACGTTGCGTTGATCCAGCCACTCTCGAAATAAAAATTAATGTCTACTATTTAAAATATTAAATGCAAAAAAATTTATTCTATTATCATTTAAATTTTTTTTTTTAATTATATTCACTAATATAAAGCAAACCTTCATTATTTTTGCTCAAAAACCAAGAACTGGTGATATTTAATGTGTACATATATTTACTTTGTCATTAATTGTATTATTTTTTAAGTTTCCTCCGGACATACATACACACAACTGCCCTTTATATATGTATAGATTACATTCGGACATACATATACACAACTGCACTTTATATATGTATAGATTACATTCGGACATAAATACACACAGCTGCCCTTTATATATGTATAGATTACATTCGGACATACATACACACAACAGCACTTTATATATGTATAAATTACCTTCGGACATGCATACACACAACTGCCCTTTATATATGTATAGATTACATTCGGACATACATACACACAACTGCCCTTTATATATGTATAGATTACATTCAGACATACATACAAACAACTGCCCTTTATATATGTATAGATTACATTCGGACATACATACACACAACTGCCCTTTATATATGTATAGATAGATAGATAGATAGATATTTGTCATTAATTGTATTATTTTTAAAGTTTTCTCCGGACATACACACACACAGCTGCCCTTTATATATGTATAGATTACATCGGACATACATACACACAGCTGCCCTTTATATATGTATAAATTACATTCGGACATACATACACACAACTGCCCTTTATATATATATAGATTACATTCGGACATACACACACACAGCTGCCCTTTATATATGTATAGATTACATTCGAACATACATACACACAGCTGCCCTTTATATATGTATAAATTACATTCGGACATACATACACACAACTGCCCTTTATATATGTATAGATATATAGATAGATATTTTGCTAAATAAAAAATACAACTACGTGTTGTTAAGTAAACAAAATTGAAAAAAATAAGCCTAATAGGAATAGGAATTTGAGTTGAGGTTAGAAATTAGATAAAAAGTGTCCTTAAATTTAAAAAAAAAAGGACCATATGACTTTTAGGCACCCATTTTGCTTTACTGATTCATAAGTACATTTTTTTCATTTACACCATCAACATCCAGTTGTTAGGGGTTAGGGTTAGGGTTAGGGTTAGGGTTTAGTTTTATAATTTAAAAAAAACTCTAAAAATTGTCTGTTAACAAACAACTGGATGTTGACGGTGTAAATGAAAAAATGTACTTATGAATCAGCAAAGCAAAAGGGGTGCTTAAAGGTCATATGGTCAAAAAAAAAAAACAAAGATAAATACTTGCTTTCCTTCCTTATCACTATTAATATATAAATATGCGTGTTCCTTAAATGTATGACTGTTATTATCTTGCAACACCCTCTGGTTAAAAATGAGACCATCCAAATCATCGAAGATGAAATGCAAAAATGTAAATCCTGATTATCTGGTGTTGCTTTCCACCAAATTTTTTTATTTCTTATGCTTGTCATTAACTCAGCTAAATAATGGACCATTCTGTTTTATTATGAAGAAAGGGAAGAAAAACGACATGCTACACAGAAAAAATATCATAAGAAAGAATGAAAGAGAGTAGAGGAAAGATAGAGAGAGGTATGAGTGCACGGAAGCGATAATGCTATTTTGTTTCAATTGAAAATAATGAAATTATGAAAAGAAGGAAAGAGAGAAAGAAAAAAAGTGAGAGAGAATTCAATCAAGAACATTATACTTTTTACATATTGAACTATTTAGCAATAGCTCTTACGTAAACATGTCAAATGTTGTAATGATTAAATTATCATACTGTGGTATATTCACAGGTCCTGACAGTTATATATATATATATATATATATATATATATATATATTCAGAGAAATTGTATTTTTTATTTAGCAATATATATATATATATATATATATATATACATTTTGCTAAATAAAAAATACAATTTCTCTGAATTTTTGAAATGAGGCTTGATAATTTGTATTATTTGGATAAATTGTATTATTCGTCTGAAACGTTATACAGATAACAATGATGAGGACAATAGTCTGAATAATCCAAATAATATAAAAAATACAACTGGTTATTTCCTATAAGTCTAACATAAACAAAGGGGAACCACTCTTGACTGATAAATTATTTATTTATTGATCTACTAGGAAAAAATGAAGACGGCTTTAGGGTTAGGGTTTTAGGGTTTAGTTTTAGTTTAATGGGAAAATAAATCAATAATTTATCAGTCAAGAGTGGTTCCCCTTTGTTTATGTTAGACTTATAGGAAATAACCATAAAACTATATGTATTTGATTCTACTGTTATCTTATGTTATCTTAATAAATCTTTATAAAATATTTATATTCTACTGTTATCTTATGTTATTCATCATATAATTTCAATTTAAGTATTTCTTTATAAAATATTTATATTCTACTGTTATCTTATGTTATTCATCATATAATTTCAATTTAAGTATTTCTTTATAAAATATTTATATTCTAGTGTTATCTTATGTTATTCATCATATAATTTCAATTTAAGTATTTCTTTATAAAATATTTATATTCTACTGTTATCTTATGTTATTCATCATATAATTTCAATTTAAGTATTTCTTTATAGAATATTTATTTCTACTGTTATCTTATGTTATTCATCATATATAATTTCAATTTAAGTATTTCTTTATAGAATTTTTATATCTACTGTTATCTTATGTTATTCATCATATAATTTCAATTTAAGTATTTCTTTATAGATATTTTATATTCTACTGTTATCTTATGTTATTCATCATATAATTTCAATTTAAGTATTTCTTTATATATTTATATTCTAGTGTTATCTTATGTTATTCATCATATAATTTCAATTTAAGTATTTCTTTATAGAATATTTATATTCTACTGTTATCTTATGTTATTCATCATATAATTTCAATTTAAGTATTTCTTTATAAAATATTTATATTCTACTGTTATCTTATGTTATTCATCATATAATTTCAATTTAAGTATTTCTTTATAAAATATTTATATTCTACTGTTATCTTATGTTATTCATCATATAATTTCAATTTAAGTAAACAAAATTGGTAGAAATAAATAGGAATATGAATTTGAGTTGTGGTATGAAATTAGCTAAAAAGTGTCCTTAAATCTAAACAAAAAAAAAAAATTCCTTTACCACACAGATTTAATGCTTATCCAGGGGTAAATTTCCCAGTGAAAGAGTTAAGGTCACTTTTTTTCTGACCTTAAAAAAAAAAGATGTTAGACAAAATAGTCCCATTGTTAGTTTCCTGCAAGCAGAAATTTGGGTGAATTTGGGTCACTTCTCACTACAGCTTAAACAGCAGTAGTGTGGGCGTTCACATATAAACTCTATAATTCTATAATTAGATGTAACCTCTAATCTGATTGGTTTAACTGTACTTAAAATTAACCAATCACAACACAGAGTATTGAATTCAGGTTCAAATACAAACAGGATTTCAACTTTTCTCATTGAATGTAGTTGATACCTCACTAAACTAATCTAATTAATATCTGAATATTTACAAAAAATAAAATAAAATAAAATAAATATTCAACAGATTAAAGCGGGATTAGGTTTCTGAAAAAAAAAAGAAAAAAATTTAATCTCATAAAATGGAAATTTTTAATTTTTAAGACCAGCAAAAAGATCTGACATTTCTGTTGTTGATGGAGAAAAATAATTCTTTCATTCCAGTAACTTCAGTTCTTTTTCTTTCATAAATTTTCATCACGATTAAAAAACAATTTACTTACTATTTCTCTGAATTTTTGAGATGAGGCTTGATAATTTGGATTATTTGGATTATTCGGGCTATTGTCCTCATCTTTATTATTATCTACACTATTCTCTGAATTTTTAAGATGAGGCTTGATAATTAGTATTATTTGGATTATTCGGACTAGTGTCCTCATTTTTATTGTTATCTACACTATTTCTTTGAATTTTTAAGATGAGGCTTGATAATTAGTATTATTTGGATTATTTGGGCTATTGACCTCATCTTTATTGTTATCTACACTATTTCTCTGAATTTTTAAGATGAGGCTTGATAATTAGTATTATTTGGATTATTTGGGCTATTGACCTCATCTTTATTGTTATCTACACAATATTTCGGCCAATGTGCCCTCAGACAATCTTCAGGTGTTTCTTCAGTTGGACACATGGTGCAACGAATATAAGGGTTGAATTGATACAGCTCTAAGTGGCAATTATCTCTAAGTTGCTGGTTCAATCCTGGCCAAGGGCGATAATAACATAGAATACTTAACTCAGCTTAACACTTGTACCCGGTCATGGATAATGGAATGAGAACAGTCTACCCCTGTGGATTGAATAAAGGGTTCGGTTTGAAGTTCCATGAAGGCTCTCGATTATGAAATGAAGACACCTGAGTTTGACAAGAAGGTTCCTGAATTCAAAGAGAAGGTTCCCTAGTCTGAGAAGGTGCCGGAGTTCGACAAGAAACACCTGAAGATGGTAGGAGAGTACATCAGCCAAAACATTGTGCAGATAACAATAAAGATGAGGACAATAGTCTGAATGATCTAAATAATACAGAATTTAGTATTCTAAATCCTCATTGTTATCTGTACAATGTTTCGGCTGATGTACATCAGCTGAAACATTGTACAGATAACAATGGCCTTGTTCAGGTATTTCTTGTCAGACTCGGGAACCTTCTTTTTGGACTTGGGAAGCTTCTAACGTTGTATAGATAACAATGAAGATGAGAACAATAGTCTGAATAATTCAAATAATACTAATTATCAAGCCTCATCTCAAAAATTCCCAGAAGTAATACAGAATTTGTTTATTTTTTTTTATTATAACATATTACTTTAATTAATAGCTTTTAGTTTGTTGGTTGGTTTTGAATGCTATCACAATGCAAGTGTAAAGAAAAAAAGGTAACTATGGTGTTGTTTGTTAACCTGTGATTTATTCTTAATATTTCGAGATAAAAATCTCTTCTACAGAAAATCTCCAGAACTGAAGTTGTTGCTTGTGGCTGTCCATTTGGTTCTGTCTCATGCCTTCCAAACTATGTGTGTGTGTGTGTGTGTGTGTGTGTGTGTGTGAGTCTGTTCAGTTTTGGATTATCATTCCAGATCTGGCTCGCCTTCTAAGCATTAATTTTTTTTTGTTTACTAACAGGACCACCTGATTCTTTTTTTTTTAATTTTTAAAGTTTTAAAAATTTTTTATATAATAGCTTTTAGTTTGTTTTTTTTTCAATGTTTTTTCATGCTATAGTATCTTGTTGCTATGTTATTCAATCTTTCAGGTGAATACTACATTCAATGATCTTTAAAAGTTACTTAATACTTTTATTATTAAGATGTACTCTTCTCTTTCAGGAGATAAAAAAAACATGAAAGAAGATAAAAAAACATTGTAGTAGGTGAAAAAAAAAAACTATAATGAAGGTATTAGTTTGTAAGATATTTTGAATAATAAAAATACTTAATCGCAACTACTTAGACTATTAGAAAATTAGGGATTAATTATCTGCATTTGACTATAAAACAAATCAGCCTGTTAGAAATCTGCCATCTTAATTGATATGTGGGGTCGTATTTACAAGTTGGCCATGGGTGTGGTCACTGTTCACTATTTGCAGAATTTTACAAATGTCGATTTGATTTTTGCCAAGGAAGAATATTGGACAAAAATGCAGTTATTTTTTGCAGGTATTGGGTGGGATGTGCAGCGAGGAAGAGTTATTGCTATTTCTTGGTATCTGTCAATCACAGGAAGCTATGGCTCTGCGCCTGGATCTCAGCAATTTCGTGTCGCATTCAAAACCAGGGGGCAAATCAACTAATACTGAAGATTGGTGCCTAAATTGATTTTCATGACTAGTTACTTGTAGTGTTGAACACACGTCAGCAAGAAGTCTAAATCCAATCTCTCCCAAAACTTAAAAGGAACTCAATCTGGCAGCAAACGCCATTAAGTTTGCAATTTGTACCTTTCTGAATATATGTTTTTATCTTCATTTGTTTCTTGTCTTCTTCATCAGAATTTAATTGCCTACCTTTTAACCTGGGAAAATATATGGTGCATGGCAAAAAAGATCATAAAACAATTCTAAAATCTGATTGCAAAGAATGTTGAAGCATTTTATCTAATATCTATATTATAATACTGATTGTTTGTCTATTTAGTATTATTTGTATTATTTGGACTATTGTCCTCATCTTCATTGTTATCTGTACAACATTTCGGCCGATGTGCCCTCCGGCCTTCAGCTATTTCTTGTCGGACTCTGGAACCTTGTCGGACTTGGGAACCAATTAAGATGGAATTTTTTTCAAATATAACTAAATCCTAAAAACTAAGGAATATTTTAGTATAACTTTCGTGTAATTAAACTAAGCAGTAAAAAAGGTTGATTTGCTCAGCTTTAGTATAATAATAGATATATATCATATATATTACCATAGAGATTAGATCAGTTGATAACATGTCTATAGCAGTCAATGCCTTTCCTATGCATATGTTGTCATTGCTTTATGTAGATGAGATATCACTACCTAAGAATGTGAACTGGTTTACTAATTTGAGAGTATTTGAAAGTTACACAACTGCACTTCACCTTTTGTAGCAACAATGTTTTTGTTGCTCTCTGTTACATAGCCCAGTTTGTGTAACTTTCAAAATACTCTCAATAGTAAACCAGTTCACAATTCTAGGTAGTGATATGCTCCATCTACATAAAGCAATGACAACACATATGCATAGGAAGGCATTGAACTGCTATATGACATGTTATCAACTATCTAATCTCTAATGGTAATAATATATGATATATTCTTTTTATTATACTAAAGCTGAGGCAAATCAAGCGCTTTTTTACTGGCTTAGTTTTAATTACACGAAAGTTATACTAAAATATTCCTTAAGTTTTTAGGAATTTAGTTATAAGTTTGAAAAAAATTCCATCATTAATTGGTTTCCCAAGTCCGACAAGGTTCCAGAGTCCGACAAGAAAATAGCTGAAGGCGGAGGGCACATCGGCCGAAATGTTGTACAGATAACATGAAGATGAGGACAATAGTCCAAATAATACAAATAATACTAATAGACAAACAATCAGTATTATAATATAGATATTAGATAAAATGCTTCAACATTCTTTGCAATCAGATTTTTGAATTGTTTTTATGATCTTTTTTGCCATGCACCATATATTTTCCCAGGTTAAAAGGTAGGCAATTAAATTCTGATGAAGAAGACAAGAAACAAATGAAGATAAAAAATATATTCAGAAAGGTACAAATTGCAAACTTATTAATGGCGTTTGCTGCCAGATTGAGTTCCTTTTAAGTTTTGGGAGAGATTGGATTTAGACTTCTTGCTGACGTGTGTTTCAACACTACAAAGTAACTAGTCATGAAAATCATTTAGGCACCAATCTTCAGTATTAGTTGATTTGCCCCCTGGTTTTGAATGCGACACGAAAATTGCTGAGATCCAGGCGCAGAAGCCATAGCTTCCTGTGATTGACAGATACCAAGAAATAGCAATAACTCTTCCTCGCTGCACATCCACCCAATACCTGCAAAAAATAACTGCATTTTGTCCAATATTCTTCCTTGGCAAAATCAATCGACATTTGTAAATTCTGCAATAGTGAACAGTGACCACACCCATGGCCAACTTGTAAATACGACCCACATATCAATTAAGATGGCAGATTTCTAACAGGCTGATTTGTTTTATAGTCAAATGCAGATAATTAATCCCTAATTTTCTAATAGTCTAAGTAGTTGCGATTAAGTATTTTTATTATTCAAAATATCTTACAAACTAATACCTTCATTATAGTTTTTTTTTTTTCACCTACTACAATGTTTTTTTTTATCTTCTTTCATGTTTTTTTTTTATCTCCTGAAGAGAAAGAGTACATCTTAATAATAAAAGTATTAAGTAACTTTTAAAGATCATTGAATGTAGTATTCACCTGAAAGATTGAATAACATAGCAACAAGATACTATAGCATGAAAAAAACATTGAAAAAAAAAACAAACTAAAGCTATTATATAAAAATTTTAAAACTTTAAAAATTAAAAAAAAGAATCAGGTGGTCCTGTTTAGTAAACAAAAAAAAAATTTAATGCTTAGAAGGCGAGCCAGATCTGGAATGATAATCCAAAACTGAACAGACTCACAACACACACACACCAACACACACACACATAGTTTGGAAGGCATGAGACAGAACCAAATGGACAGCCACAAGCAACAACTTCAGTTCTGGAGATTTCTGTAGAAGAGATTTTTATCTCGAATATTAAGAATAAATCCAGGTTAACAAACAACACCATAGTTACCTTTTTTTTCTTTACACTTGCATTGTGATAGCATTCAAAACCAACCAACAAACTAAAAGCTATTAATTAAAGTAATATGTTATAATAAAAAAATTTAAACAAATTCTGTATTACTTCTGGGAATTTTTGAGATGAGGCTTGATAATTAGTATTATTTGAATTATTCAGACTATTGTTCTCATCTTCATTGTTATCTATACAACGTTAGAAGCTTCCCAAGTCCAAAAAGAAGGTTCCCGAGTCTGACAAGAAATACCTGAACAAGGCCATTGTTATCTGTACAATGTTTCAGCTGATGTACATCAGCCGAAACATTGTACAGATAACAATGAGGATTTAGAATACTAAATTCTGTATTATTTAGATCATTCAGACTATTGTCCTCATCTTTATTGTTATCTGCACAATGTTTTGGCTGATGTACTCTCCCTACCATCTTCAGGTGTTTTTCTTGTCGAACTCCGGCACCTTCTCAGACTAGGGAACCTTCTCTTTGAAATCAGGAACCTTCTTGTCAAACTCAGGTGTCTTCATTTCATAATCGAGAGCCTTCATGGAACTTCAAACCGAACCCTTTATTCAATCCACAGGGGTAGACTGTTCTCATTCCATTATCCATGACCGGGTACAAGTGTTAAGCTGAGTTAAGTATTCTATGTTATTATCGCCCTTGGCCAGGATTGAACCAGCAACTTAGAGATAATTGCCACTTAGAGCTGTATCAATTCAACCCTTATATTCGTTGCACCATGTGTCCAACTGAAGAAACACCTGAAGATTGTCTGAGGGCACATTGGCCGAAATATTGTGTAGATAACAATAAAGATGAGGTCAATAGCCCAAATAATCCAAATAATACTAATTATCAAGCCTCATCTTAAAATTCAGAGAAATAGTGTAGAATAACAATAAAGATGAGGTCAATAGCCCAAATAATCCAATAATACTAATTATCAAGCCTCATCTTAAAATTCAAAGAAATAGTGTAGATAACATAAAAATGAGGACACTAGTCCGAATAATCCAAATAATACTAATTATCAAGCCTCATCTTAAAAATTCAGAGAATAGTGTAGATAATAATAAAGATGAGGACAATAGCCCGAATAATCCAAATAATCCAAATTATCAAGCCTCATCTCAAAAATTCAGAGAAATAGTAAGTAAATTGTTTTTTTAATCGTGATGAAAAATTTATGAAAGAAAAAACTGAAAGTTACTGGAATGAAAGAATTATTTTTCTCCATCAACAACAGAAATGTCAGATCTTTTTGCTGGTCTTAAAAATTAAAAAAATTTCCATTTTATGAGATTAAATTTTTTTTCTTTTTTTTTTCAGAAACCTAATCCCGCTTTAATCTGTTGAATATTTATTTTATTTTATTTTATTTTTTGTTAAATATTCAGATATTAATTAGATTAGTTTAGTGAGGTATCAACTACATTCAATGAGAAAAGTTGAAATCCTGTTTGTATTTGAACCTGAATTCAATACTCTGTGTTGTGATTGGTTAATTTTAAGTACAGTTAAACCAATCAGATTAGAGGTTACATCTAATTATAGAATATAGAGTTTATATGTGAACGCCCACACTACTGCGCTGTTTAAGCTGTAGTGAGAAGTGACCCAAATTCACCCAAATTTCTGCTTGCAGGAAAACAATGGGACTATTTTGTCTAACATCTTTTTTTTTTAAGGTCAGAAAAAAGTGACCTTAACTCTTTCACTGGGAAATTTACCCCTGGATAAGCATTAAATCTGTGTGGTAAAGGAATTTTTTTTTTTGTTTAGATTTAAGGACACTTTTTAGCTAATTTCATACCACAACTCAATTCATATTCCTATTTATTTCTACAATTTTGTTTACTTAAATTGAAATTATATGATGAATAACATAAGATAACAGTAGAAATATAATAATTTTATAAAGAAATACTTAAATTGAAATTACTTGATGATAATAACCTTAAATTGAATTATATGATGAATAACATAAGATAACAGTAGAATATAAATATTCTATAAAGAAAATACTTAAATTGAAATTATATGATGGGAAATACTTAAATTAAATATATGAATAACAAAGAGTAGAATAATAATATTCTATAAAGAAATACTTAAATTGAAAATTATATGATGAATAACATAAGATAACAGTAAGAATATAAAATATTCTATAAAAGAAAATACTTAATTGAAAATGATGAATATAAGATAACATGAATAAATACATATATGATGAATAACTAAGTATACAGTAGAATATAAATATTTTATAAAGAAATACTTAAATTGAAATTATATGATGAATAACATAAGATAACACTAGAATATAAATATTTTATAAAGAAATACTTAAATTGAAATTATATGATGAATAACATAAGATAACAGTAGAATATAAAATATTTATAAGAAATACTTAATATTGAAATTATATGATGAATAACATAAGATAACAGTAGAATATAAATATTTTATAAAGATTTATTAAGATAACATAAAGATAACAGTAGAATCAAATACATATAGTTTTTATGGTTATTTCTATAAGTCTAACATAAACAAAGGGGAAACCACTCTTGACTGATAAATTATTGATTTATTTTCCCATTAAACTAAAAACTAAAACCCTAAAACCCTAACCCTAAAGCCGTCTTCATTTTTTCCTAGTAGATCAATAAATAAATAATTTATCAGTCAAGAGTGGTTCCCCTTTGTTTATGTTAGACTTATAGGAAATAACCAGTTGTATTTTTTTATATTATTTGGATTATTCAGACTATTGTCCTCATCATTGTTATCTGTATAACGTTTCAGACGAAATAATACAATTTATCCAATAATACAAATTATCAAGCCTCATTTCAAAAATTCAGAGAAATTGTATTTTTTTATTTAGCAAATGTATATATATATATATATATATATATATATTGCTAAATAAAAATACAATTTCTCTGAATATATATATATATATATATATATATATATATATATATACTGTCAGGACTGTGAATATACCAAGTATGATAATTTAATCATTACAACATTTGACATGTTTACGTAAGAGCTATTGCTAAAATAGTTCAATATGTAAAAGTATAATGTTTCTTGATTGAATTCTCTCTCACTTTTTTTTTCTCTCTTTCCTTCTTTTCATAATTTCATTATTTTCAATTGAAACAAATAGCATTATCGCTTCGTGCACTCATACCTCTCTCTTATCTTTCCTCTACTCTCTTTCATTCTTTCTTATGATATTTTTTCTGTGTAGCTGTCGTTTTTTCTTCCCTTTCTTCATAATAAAACAGAATGGTCCATTATTTAGCTGAGTTAATGACAAGCATAGAAATAAAAAAAATTTGGTGGAAAGCACACCAGATAATCAGGATTTACATTTTTGCATTTCATCTTCGATGATTTGGATGGTCTCATTTTTAACCAGAGGGTGTGGCAAGATAATAACAGTCATAACATTTAAGGAACACGCATATTTTATATTAATAGTGATAAGGAAGGAAAGCAAGTATTTACTTTGTTTTTTTTTTTTTGACCATATGACCTTTAAGCACCCTTTTGCTTTGCTGATTCATAAGTACATTTTTTCATTTAACACCGTCAACATCCAGTTGTTTGTTAACAAGACAATTTTTAGAGTTTTTTTTAAATTATAAAAACTAAAACCCTAACCCTAACCCTAACACTACCCCTAAACAACTGGATTGTTGATGGTGTAAATGAAAAAAATGTACTTATGAATCAGTAAAGCAAAATGGGTGCCTAAAAGTCATATGGTCCCTTTTTTTTTAAATTTAAGGACACTTTTTATCTAATTTCTAACCTCAACTCAAATTCCTATTCCTATTAGGCTTATTTTTTTCAATTTTGTTTACTTAACCAACACGTAGTTGTAATTTTTTTATTTAGCAAAATATCTATCTATATATCTATACATATATAAAGGCAGTTGTGTGTATGTATGTCGAATGTAATTTATACATATATAAAGGGCAGCTGTGTGTATGTATGTTCGAATGTAATCTATACATATATAAAGGGCAGCTGTGTGTGTGTATGTCCGATGTAATCTATATATATATAAAGGGCAGTTGTGTGTATGTATGTCCGAATGTAATTTATACATATATAAAGGGCGCTGTGGTGTATGTATGTCCGATGTAATCTATACATATATAAAGGGCAGCTGTGTGTGTGTATGTCCGGAGAAAACTTTAAAAATAATACAATTAATGACAAATATCTATCTATCTATCTATCTATACATATATAAAGGGCAGTTGTGTGTATGTATGTCCGATGTAATCTATACATATATAAAGGGCAGTTGTATGTATGTCTGAATGTATCTATACATATATAAAAGGGCAGTTGTGTGTTATGTATGTCTGAATGTAATCTATACATATATAAAGGGCAGTTGTGTGTATGCATGTCCGAAGGTAATTTATACATATATAAAGTGCTGTTGTGTGTATGTATGTCCGAATGTAATCTATACATATATAAGGGCAGCTGTGTGTATTTATGTCCGAATGTAATCTATACATATATAAAGTGCAGTTGTGTATATGTATATCCGAATGTATCTATACATATATAAAGGGCAGTTGTGTGTATGTATGTCCGGAGGAAACTTAAAAAATAATACAATTAATGACAAAAGTAATATATGTACACATTAAATATCACCAGTTCTTGGTTTTTGAGCAAAAATAATGAAGGTTTGCTTTATATTAGTGAATATAATTAAAAAAAAAAATTTAAATGATAATAGAATAAATTTTTTTGCATTTAAATATTTTAAATAGTAGACATTAATTTTTATTTCGAGAGTGGCTGGATCAACGCAACGTCTTTTGTTTTTACAGAGGGATTTTAATGGGGCATACTACAAGGATCCAACTCGCAATTCAATAATAATGGATTTGCGAGACTAATTTTTTTACCTCCTCCACTACCCAGGCAACGCCGGGTAGCCGCTTCTAGTACATATATAAGGGGTAGTTTGTGTGTATGTATGTCCGGAAGAAACTAGGAAAAGAAAACAATTAATGACAAAGTAAATATATATACACATTCACTGTCACTACATCTTGGTTTTTGAGCAAAAATAATGAAGATTTGATTTATATTCATGAAGATAATTAGAAAATAGAATTTAAATGATAACAGCATGGAATTTTTTTGGCATTTAGTATTTTAAATAGGAGACATTAATTTTTCTTTTCACAGTGTCTGGATCAATGAAAGGTCTTTTTTTATGTAGGGATTCTAATGGGGCTTCTTGTGAAGATCCAACTTGCAATTCACCAATAATGGATCTGCGAGACTATCCCCCCTTTACCAAAGTGACGCTGGGTAGCCACTTCTAGTATAGTGATAAGGGAAGAAAGCCAACATTGTTTTGTATTTGGTTTGTAGCACAAAAAGTTAACGAAGTAATTTCATTCTTATGTATATACCCTGGGAACAATGTAATACTACCCTGGTGGGAACCAAATGGGGAACAAAATGTAATACTACGGTGGTCGCGGCAACAAATGTAATACTATGCCGTTCTGCGGGAAGGCACCAAATGTACCAATATTCTTGTTTCGGGCTGTACCTGAAAGTGACCAAATTCACCAATGTTGTTCCACAATTACAATGGACGCGTTTTTTATAATAAAAGACCTTTATTAGTTATACGGTGATAAAAATCATGTACAACCACAAAGGGGTATCGATGTCGAAGTTGAAGTGAAGTTGGAATTTGTGACTGACTGGCTGTGGATCTGGCTAATTCAAATTCAGGACTTTGAGTAACAAGATGACAAAGCAAAGACGCAACAAGGTTGTGAGACGGAGTTATCATCTGGTCAAGAACCAGCTGTCCATCTGGTCAAGAACCCTGTCTGATCTGGTCAAGAAACCAATCTGGTCAAGAACCAGCTGTCCAATCTGGTCAAGAACAGCTGTCCGATCTGGTCAAGAACCAGCTGTGATCTGATCTGGTCAAGAACAGCTGTCCGATCTGGTCAGAACCAGCTGTCCGATCTGGTCAAGAACAGCAGTCTGATCTGGTCAAGAACAGCTGTCCGATCTGGTCAAGAACCAGCTCTCCGATCTGCCTGGAAACATTTTAATATACTTATTAGCAGAAAAACTCACCCTCTGGTGTGGTGAAAATTCATTTTTGCCACACTCTTTTGTAAAAAAAAATGCAAACAGATCTTTGAAATCTTACATTCTTTTAAATAATAGACATAAAAAAATAGGACCATATGACCTTTAGACACCCCTTTTGCAATCTCGATTTCATAAGGACATGTTTTTTATTTACACCGCCAAAATCCGGTTGTTTGTTAACAGACAATTTTTAGAGTTTTTTTTTTTAATTATAAAACTAACCCCTAACCCAAACCCCTAACTAACAACCGGATTTTGACGGTGTAAATGAAAAACATTTCCTTATCAATCAAGATCGCAAAAGGGGTGCCTAAAGGTCATATGGTCCAAAAATAGTTTTGCTGTCAAAATTCAAATAGATATTTCTTTGTGATAAAATGAAGTTTATAACAAAGTAAAATTAATTCAAATATTTAAGTTTTTTCGTTGGTTGGATCAAAACTTTTCTGTTTTGATTATCATCTGCCATAAATCAAAACAGACAGTTTTTTTTGCACAGTATAATAAAATATAAAATCTAATGTAGAAGAACATTATGTGACTATTACTTTTTTGTAAATAATTTTCTTGTAAAACTCTATATGTTCGATAACTTTAAATATATATTATGGTTATTTCCTATAAATCTAACATGATCAATGGGGAACCATTCTTGGCTGATAAATTATTTATTTATTTTCCCATTAAACTAACCCTAAACCCTAACCCTAACCCCGTCTTCTTTTTTCCTAGTAGATCAATAAATAAATAAATAATTTATCAGTCAAGAGTGGTTCCCCTTTTCTCATGTTAGACTTATAGGAAATAACCTATATTAAAATAAAACAAACTATATATAGATCAATAATACCAGGCAGTTATTTATTAAAACTTGTGTTAGCAAACAATGTGGACCGTTTAATATTGCATACCTAATTTATGAGTATATATAATACAGGGTTGTTCTTTATTCTATGTATTAATGATTTTGACTATAAATTAAATACTCATTGATAAACTTATGCAATTCCTGAGGGTATTGTGATGTAAGCAGTGACATAGTTTTGGTTATAGACAGAGACACCGAATCTCCATTATATATAGATATCACAAATAATAGTGAGAGAGACGAGCAATTTATTCAGTGATATTTTGAACTGTTATCCTCATCTTTGTTATTTTTGACACCATGTTTTGGTATTCTTCAGATATATGCAGAGTTTAGAAATTTTTACTAAAAATTACAAAGTGACTTCTAAAGACATACAACCAAAAAGAAATTATACTTTGCTGGATACCAAGTCACATCGGAATCCAAGGAAACGAAATAGCAGACTCAGCAGCAAAAACAGCTAAAAACAACCCACTTGATACACACTTTAAAATACCTTTTACAGACTTAAAAAGAACCATAAACATATACACAAAACAAAAATGGCAAAATTATTTGGAATAACTTCCAAAATAACAAACTACATGAAATAATGCCACAAATAGGAAAACTTCAAATAAATCAAACAAAATATCCAGAAAAGAAGAAGTAATATTATCCAGACTAAGAATAGGACACTCATACATTACCCATTCATACCTCCTCAAAAAAGAAGCAGCCCCATATTGCATACCATGCCAAAACCCTACACAATCAAACACATATTACAGAATGTAGCAACCTAAAACAAATACGAAAAAAATACTACCAAACAACAAAATCTAAAACAGATATTCTACCAAATAAACCCAGAAAAACTACTCGGATACATAAAAGAGGCACACATCTACAACAAAATCTAAAAATCTTCCAAAAAAATGAAAACACAAAAATATATGTTAAAAAGAATCATCTAAAAGTTCCATTCACAAAAAATATGTCCAAAAAAAAAAAATCTTTAGAAAATTAAACATTATCACCAATTCATTTCAAAAATGTAGTTGGCATTAAATGACCCATTGCGGTGATATGCCGTAAAACAAGAACAAAATCAAAATCAAAAAATCAAATCACAACTGAAGGAAGGCTGAAGAATGTATCTGCTGAAAGGTTGTGTGAAAAAAAACTGACTGTTATATACCATCTCTTTACATAGATGGTATATGAGGATAGGAGGATTGGAGTACCCTGCCCACTCATCCTGATTTTTTCTTTCCCCTCTACTCAAAGAATCAAAATATCTGAAAAATTATCCAAGCCAACCAAAGAATGTTGACCTAATTTCTTTCCCTACCATGTCTCCCCTTTTGCACTAAACTACCTTACCTATCAAATTCCATCCAACAAATTCCACACATCTGATCTTATCTCCCTTCCTACCCAGTCCAGAAAGATTTCTCCCGACCAATCAAATCCTCACAAACTCTATCCCACTCTCCTGACTTTATCACCAAAAACCCACCCTTCACCCGTTCACTTTCTCTACTATAAAATCAAATGTATGATGCACAAATGTTTTCAAATAAAAGACTGAAGAAGTCGTACTCAATGCATGACGAAATATATCTCCTACATCTACTTGTTTGAGTTGTTTTTGTCCACATTTTCCCTCTATTCTTTTGCCACATAGATGGTATAAACATATGCCTGTCTGGACATAAGACGTATATATCGTATGACGGATACCCATTCTTGTATCTCCCATAATATATCTTCTTTTTCTGTACTTACTTCGGAGTAGCATTTTCTAATTTGCTTCATGGCTTGGTTTGTATATCAGTCTATTTATTTTCTTAGCTGTTTCTCTGGTTCTGGGTGGTTTCTTCATCTTAAGATATTGATTTAGACATCTTGCATTGTAGGTTTGTTTTTAATGACAACACAAAACAGTTCTTAGTGAATTCACATATTTATTTCTTAAGTTCTTAAGATCTGGATCCAATCCTCAACCACACGTGGTGCAAGAATCTAGCTAACGCATCCTCCCATCATGACAGTCAGTGAGAGACTGCTTATTTTATCTCACGCTTGCAATGGCAAACGGAAGAGAGGTCAAAATAAGGTTACTAAATGTCAATCAAATCTCTAACCATTCTAATGGTTAAATTTGAATTCAAATTATATTTTCTACACTAACTATTCAAAAATTGATAGTATGCTCATCAATTATACAACATGACCAAACAGAGTGTGATAG
Organism: Doryteuthis pealeii; assembly: GCA_023376005.1. Taxonomy (NCBI): domain Eukaryota; kingdom Metazoa; phylum Mollusca; class Cephalopoda; order Myopsida; family Loliginidae; genus Doryteuthis; species Doryteuthis pealeii. The sequence goes on along the minus strand of CM042161.1, from coordinate 35,947,063 downwards.
AGACTTTGAAATGCAAGCGTCTTCTTTAACTTTGTGGTGGATGGACACAGATTCATGTTTTTCTCATGGCCAGCTCTATGTTGGTTATTTACGAGTAAATAGTGAAAAAAGTATCTACATATTTGTAAAAGATTAAAGAACAAGACATATTGTGTACAGAAACTCAACAGAATTTTTCTTTGTATTTATGAGATGAGGTTTGATATGAATAATTTTGATATTTCAGACTGTTGTCCTCATCTTTATTGTGGTATGTATAAACACCATGTTCAGGCTACTGTAACCTCGGGCCTTGTTTACATGTTTTTTTTTTTAATTACCTTAAAATTTCATCTAAACAAGGCCCTAGGTTAGGCTCAAACACAGACCATTTAATATTGATGACCTAAGGTCATTAGAGGTCACTGGAGGTCAGGAAATGGTGAAATATACCATTTCTAACCAAACAGTGTGATAGAGACTTTGAAATGCAAAAGTCTTCTTTAACTTTTTATAGTGGGATGGACACAGATTCATGTTTTTCCCATGGCCAGCTCTATGTAGGTTATTTACGAGTAAATAGTGAAAAATATCTCTACATATTTGTAAAAGATTAAGGAACAAGACATATTGTGTTCAGAAAGAAACTCAACAGTATTTTTCTTTGTCTGTATTTATGTCTGTATTTTTGTTTTTACAAATCATTATTACATTAATATGTTTTATTTATATATACTAGCAAATATATGCACCCTCCGGGTGCAAGTATTTAAGTTTTAAGTTTTGATATAATAAAATATCATATTAAATTAGAAAGGCTAATGAAAACTGACTAAGAATGCAGATAAAAAGATCTGCAACAGAGGGGTATAATTGAAAAATAGAACAACTTTGAAACTAACTATTCCATCAATTTTTCATTACTCCCTCTTTCATGGTAAATTTTCCTAATTTAACTATTTAGTTAAAATAGGAAGTAAAGGATAATATTACAGTATTTCTTCTTGAAAATAAATTTCTTTTAAGATTTATCCACGAGATTTTTGTTTATATTCTTAAGATAAACCAAACAATTAGAAATCTAATCCAAGCACATATTTATTAAAATAAAAATGTTAAATATCAATATGCAAATTAGCCCTTCTCGTTCACACTGTAAACCGCTATTTGTTGTATATATAAATACCAATTGCATGTTTTTAGTACGTAGATATGGTCAACAGTATTAATAATGTAAACAATTTTTAATTAATAACTGAAGGTTTAAAAGAATGAATCATGGAGAATTTGACGTAAATAATTAAGGAATTGTGACTTGAGTAGTAATATAGTTTTGGTTACAGACAGAAAAAACACACAATCTACATTATAATAAGATATATATATATATATATTATATATATATAAATGTAATATAGGGAAAAACACAAGTTCATAAAACGAGTAATGTTTATTTCGCCAACGCTGCAGTGTTTCTATCTGTTTTAAATAGATCTTCATCAGGGCTTTTATTAATTTGAGGAAATAAATTTATCACAGAGAATTAGAAGACTGTGAGAGTATTTTGCTTGTCAGTCAATCTATTTAAAAAAATATTAAAAAATTGTTGAATGAAAACTAGTGTTTTTGGATGTTTGAAAATTTCGGACTGTTGTCCCCATCTTTATCGTGGTATGTATAACACAATGTTCAGGCTACTGTATATCCTCAGGCCTTGTTTAGGTGGGGTTTTTTAATTACCTTAAAAATAAGTCATCTAAACAAGGCCAAAGGTCAACCGATTGGGTCAGGTTATGCTGAAAAAGTTTTTTGTTTTATTCATACTTGATGGTTACTCAGTTTGTTTTAAACATTTTTTCTATTTAACCCATAGATAGTACCCTAACAGGTACTACCACTTTGTGTCAGAGTGGATCTGGGAGTAATGGTGAGGAAGAGGTGCTCCACATTCCCCAGACCTCCAAAACTGGAACCTCAGCATCAAAATGGGTATGACATTTAACGTCATACCCAGGACATGCAGACCCTTAGCCACCGCCTTCTAGCACATATATGATAAAAGGGTTCGAGGTTACCATAAGGGCAATAAGGTTGGGACAATCATATAGGTATTAGAGCTTGACGTGACCAGCCAATTGGTTAGAAGGGGCCTCTCTGACCAACCGTCTAGCTTAAGTAAGGGACGTAGTGGAGTGTTGCATATAGACATTTTAATGAAACCTTAGGGTTTTTTAATGTCCATTTTCTTGTAGATATACCTCTCAGTATATCCATTTGAAACCTTAGGGTTTTTTCATGTACATTTTTAAATATCTATTAATAATGGAGATTCGCTTCCGGTTTTTGTCTGTAACAAAAATTACGTCACTGCTTACGTCACATTAGCCCAAATCGTCATAACATAGAATAAATACACTCAAAATTTGAACATGCAGCATTAGACAGTCCTCATTGTTTTTTAAAACAAGTTTTAATAAATACATGAATGGTATTATATATCTATATATAGTTTGTTTTATTTTAATACAAATTTAAAGTTTACATTTCAATTTGTTTTATTTTTTAATCCTTTAATGAATTTGATGATTTTACTTACTTAGGGTACAAACTCGCTGATATTGAATTTTTTACTCCCACCCCTCAGGCAATATGTTTCAAAAATCTATTTTTACATCGCCCGGAGGGTGTTTTTTATTTTGTACTAGTACTTATTAATAATGGAATTTGATAATTTGCTTTTGAAGCATTGTTAAGTAAAGTATATTATTATTTATATTTTTGAAGGCAATTATAATGCTTATATCGTATAGAATTCGATAATTATTGAAATAATCATGACAAGCAAACTCAGCGAATGCTTCAAAAGCAAATTATCAAATACTATTATCCTTACGCTTGAGCGAGGCCTAATTTGCGATTCTCTCAACACTCACTGTACTAAGTTCTGTATAGTAGTGGCGTGTTTATCATTGACAGGTTGATTTGGCGTGTTTCGTGTGTGGTGTGCCGGTGGCCCAGGGGTAGAGTCTCTGACTCTGCGTTCTGGGTTCTCAGTTCAATCTCTGTCGGAAATACGTCATATCTTTGTTAGCATTTCGTCTCCGCCTTTCACGTTCTGCATGTGTCATCCTATGATCTTCATTTTCCATTTTTTCACATGCAATGATCACATCATCAGCTTTCGTAAACAAACGCACATATTAAATTAACGGTTAATTACATTGTATTCACACATTCACTATACACTTAACATTTTTCATTTTGTCCCTCACAAAAAATTTCTGTAACAGTGTCCTGATGATGGTTTAATACCGAAATACTTAAGTATTGACACATAAAATTGTTTTCTCTGATCATAACATCCTGTGTTTGTTATATTTTTAAAAAATATTTTCTTCATATATATATATGTGTGTGTGTGTGTGTGTGTGTGTGTTTATTTTTAATAGCTTTGTATATAAAATGCTTAACTATGATGATCAATGATTAATTTTGTTTCTTCTTTTTTTCTCTTTGCAGTGCAATTACCTGGAGCCTACACACTGCAATGTAAAGACTTTGGCTGTTTTGCGCAAAAGGATTTGCCCGTTCTGTACAGCTCTTTCATTTTTATCTCCCATCAAAGCAGGGCGTAGTGATGGTAGCATATGGGGCCATGGAGGGAGAACGTATATACATTGGAGGGTCATTGTATGTGCCCCCTGAATGCCAGAATGTCGAAGGGGTCCTCCCCAATCGCATTTTCACTCACGAAGATGCTAAGATGCTACGACCACGAATATTTTCAGGAAGAAATTCCCCAAACAAGATGGCAGTGAGGAAGAACCTTTGGGAAGTGACACGTCTTCCTCTTCCCCCTCCCTGACGACCACCCCAGTAATGCATCTTCAGCAGAAGAACGAGACTCAGAGACCGAGGTTGAACTTGCAAAGGCTCTCGTTGGCAGCAAGCGTAAAGAAAAGATGTCCATCGGATCCTGTGTGAAGGCAACCAGGATATTCAAGTTGTTGAAGTTGGGGATGACGATGAATCTGATGAGAACCTGACCCCCAACATCAGTTCAGCTGCTACCGGTGGCTCCAGTTCAACCTCTACATCCAACACTGCTGTCTCGGCACCTGCTGCACCAAAGAAGTCAAGAATCGACAAGTTGTGTGAAAAACTTAGAGAGAATTCTTCGTTTGGAAAATCAGAAGATGTCAAGTACACAAACCAACTTGAAGACAATGCCGCTCCATCCAAAAATGGACACGCATCTGGCAAGGAATCCCCTCAGCTGTCAAAGACACTGTTGCAGGAGGCAGGGAACCAGAATGAGGCAACAGGTACGACCCCTCCACTTCCTGCTCCTCTCCCAACTCCGTGTCCAACCCAGCCCACTCTACCTACAATGGAGAAGTCGGACAGCACCGTGGAGAAAGATTCTCTCAAGCTGCTTCGGCACCACCTAAGAAAAGAAAGTATGGGTACAATGTCGACCAGCTTTGCAGAGAGTGACATCAAACGTGAAAGCTACGTGAGATCACCCCACATCAGTGCAGAGAAGGAGAGATCAGCCGAACGAAACACAAAGAGAGGTCTTTCAATCAGAGGTCGGAAATCAGCCGAATTAGCAGCTAAGCTAGACATTATCCTTCCGGTCACATACACAGCATCGCTGAAGAAAAGCAAATCCAGAGACGGCCTTTCCGCCTGTCCGATCGTGCTAACAGCTGTACGTCATCGCCTCAAAGAGTGTTCGGTTGTTCTCCATGATTGCAAAGTCGCGGTGGGTGAATCTTGTTCGGCGCTTCTTTTCGAGCAAAAAATGTACAGTCGTTGCCAAGACAGTCAAAATTTAGCTCGCAGGAACCAGTACGAGAAATTTGCATGGACATCAGCCATGAAAGCCGCCAAGCAAAGTTCGAGTTTTTCCCATAACCAATTGAAGAGTGAACGCAAGCGTACGCGTCCGAAAACCTCACCTTCATTACCCTCATTTTCTCTACCGGCCGCCCCGCAAGCACTGCCCGCAACATCATCACTTGCACCCCAGCCAACCTCCTGGACTGCAGCGAATCCCTTGTCCTCGCTTCAGCAACCTCCACTAAAAACCCCCAGGGTTACAACAACCCCGACATCCATCCCCACACCTGTGTTCCCAGCAGTTCCTCATCAGCCCCAGACCGCTCATCTTAAAAGCACAATGCCGTCCAGTGTGCCACAGCTAACAGACGATAGCAAAAAGGCTTACCCTCTTCTTACTCAAGCTTTAACTTCAATCGGATCGATCACCCATTCATCTGCTCCACGCTTTCGGCAAGAACTCTATCTCTCATCCAACAGTGGCACTAGTGGCCTCCTCGGCCAAAGACCACTCGACCCATCACCCTTGTCATCAGTCGGCCACTCTCAGTTCATGCCCACCAGCCAAGAGATGATGTACGTAAAGCCAGAAGCAAGTGCTGAGCACGATCTGCGCAGTTTCCATATTTTCTAGTCAGTTCGCTTCATTTATGGACCATGTTAATCGCCCGCTTCACCCACAGGAATACGCGGAAGCATACACTCACCCGAAACCACAGTTCCCTAAATGGTTGCACCTTCAAAATCAGTTGCTTTCTTATGATTGAATTATGGGAAATAGAGAGGAGAATTAGGAGCAGGCGGGGGGTTGGGAGGGAGAAATTTTAGGGGACTTTTTATCTTTTCGAAATGAATCTCTTTTGATTTTAGAAGCACCAAAATTCGCGAAAAATTTTTTACAACCCAAACACAACAAATCTGTGAAAATAGACATGGAAATTTTATATATATATATATATATATATATATATAATCATGATATTTAGAATTAAGTATCAAATATTTAGGTAATATATTGAAAATTAAGTATCAAATATGTAGGTAATATATATATATATAATATCAAAGATAGTGGGCAAATAATGTATCCAATTTTGCAATGAATTTTTTTTTCAAGTGGCCAAGGCTTCAGTGAAACAGAGTAGATTTAAAAGTTTCAAAGTCTTTATATATATATATATATATATATATATATATATATATATATATATATATATATAGATAGATAGATAGATAGATAGATATACGAATATATATAGATAGATATATGAATATATATATACATACATGTGTGTGTGTATATATATATATATATATATACATATATATGTATGTATATATATATATATATATATACATGTGTATATGTGTGCGTGTATATATATATGTATATATATACACACATACATACATGTGTGTATATATATATATATGTATACGCACATACATACATGTGTGTATATATACATATATATATTATATATATACACACATGTGTGTATATATATATACACTCATACATACATGTGTATATGTATATATATGCGTATATGTATATATATGTGTGTACATACATGTGTATATGTTATATATGCGTATATACATATATGTACGTGTATATATATATATATATACATGTGTGCATATATTATTACTAGTGTACTGACTTTGATACCCCACTATTGTGGCGTAACATGAGCTTACTAAATATGTATATGTGTGTGTGTGTGTGTGTGTGCATAAGTCAAAATGTATTTTCCACACCAACACTATCTCACTAATTATATATTTTATTAAAGTGGTTTCTAAATCTGGGAATATCACCATCTTTCATTACGTTTCAACCTCCCTCCAAAATCCCAATTTATTAAGATTAATCTTCACAATCTTTCAATGCCAATAATAAACTCAATAAAATTGTGTGATATGAATAAGCTAAGATATTTAGATATATTGAATTATAGATAGATAGATAGATAGATAGATAGATATAAAGGAAGGATCGACTTTAGCTTGACTCATATTGCTTAATTTCGTATCGTAGAAAAAGGGGAAAATTCATCAAAATTGATTCAGTATTTCATAGATAGATAGATAGATATAGTAGATAGATAGATAGATAGATAGATAGATAGATAGATATGAACAGACTAGGATAGATAGATAGATAGATAGATAGATAGATGATTGATTGATTGATGATGATAGATATGACATAGATAGATAGATAGATAGATAGATATGAACAGACTAGATAGATAGATAGATAGATAGATAGATAGATAGATAGATATGAACAGACAGAGATAGATAGATAGATAGATATGAACAGACAGATAGATAGATAGATAGATAGATAGATAGATATGAACAGACTAGATAGATAGATAGATATGAACAGAGATAGATAGACAGATAGATAGATAGATAGATATAGAAGATAGATAGATAATGAACAGACTAGATAGATAGATAGATAGATAGATAGATAGATATGAACAGACTGAGATAGATAGACAGATAGATAGATAGATAGATAGATAGATATGAACAGACAGATAGATAGATAGAAGATAGATAGATAGATATGAACAGACGATAGATAGATAGATAGATATGAACAGACTAGATAGATAGATAGATAGATAGATAGATAATGAACAGACTGATAGATAGATAGATAGATAGATAGATAATGAACAGACTAGATAGATAGATAGATAGATAGATAGATAGATAGACAGATAGATAGATAGATAGATAGATAGATAGATAGATATGAACAGACTGGGGATGATCATTCTAAAAAAGAAAAAAGAAAAAAACCTGCTCATCATTTTGACAGAAATTTCACATCTACAATTGACTCCATTTGCAATTTTTAAATTCTCCATGTACTATAAATTAAAATAATTCCAGTTTCCCGTTTGCTCAGTTTTGACTGATATCTTTTTAATCTTTATTTTCCTACTTGCTGAATTTCAGCATCAAAATTAATAGAATAACAAAACACAATTATTGCTTAGAAGGCGAATTTCATATTACAAAAAGGACACAACACAGCAATATTATTAAAAAGCGGGCAAAATATACTTGAGCTGAATGTAGAAAAAGGTTGGAAAAGTAAAACGGAAAATTTTGGTGTGGGCATAGAATTTAATGAATTTAGAAATTACTAAGGATACGAATTATGTTATTTTTGTGTTAAAACATGCAGTTGTATCGATTCTAACCACTTTTCGAAACCAAGCTGGCTGACTTCTGATTTAGGTCGGAAAATTAAAACGGAAAGTATTTTTGGTGGTACCCAATGACAGTTTAACTACAGTCTATGAATTAACATTTTGCGAATTGGGTTACGGTTTTAGGGGATTGAGGTTGTTTTTAATTACGTATTGCTTAAAAAAAATAAACAACAAAAACCCAAACATAACATAATTCGTATCCTTAGTAATTTCTAAATTCATTAAATTCTATGCTCACACCAAACTTTTCCGTTTTACTTTTCCGACCTATTTCAACACTCAGCCTATACTTGCTCATGAGGATCAATTTAGAAGTTGAATAGAACTCGACAAAATAGAAATGGAATCTGAGGGGGAGGAAGGAGATACTGAATCCAGGAATGAAAACAAAGAATCAATGGATGAGAGTGTTAGAATATCGGACGATGAATCAGAAGAAAATTAACTTAGACTTAGGTCTCCTGTCAGAAGAAGTCATGATACTCTCCCTGAAAGCCCGTCTAGATTTTTGAGAATCTTCAGAATAAGTCAGAGATCTAAGAAGGGCATAAAGCCATTTAGGTTCAGGGAGGTATAGTATCGTATGCAAATGAGATATTACTATAATTATTATACAGACTAGTTAATTAATGCTGTAAAAATAACGAACACATTATTTAACTCTTTGCCTAATTTAAGCTGCTCACAGCGGTTCTCCCACCACTGATCCTACCATAAGCAAAGTACAAAAACTGATGATTAGTTCATTATAATTGAGCAGAAGATTTACAATGATAATAGGACTTTATTTGAATAGAATGTGTTCTGAAGTGAATAGATAGTGAACTTTAAAATATCCCATCATACAGGTAAAAAGTACAAATACAATGAAATACAATACAAATACAATGAAAAAATACAAATACAATAAAATATACAATAAAATACAATAAAAATACAATACAATAATATATAAATACAATAAAATACAATAAAATACAATAAATACAATAAAAAATACAAATACAATGAATACAATAAAAATACAAATACAATAAAAATACAAATGCAATGAAATACAAAAAAATACAAATACAATGAAATACAATAAAAATACAATGAAAAAAATACAAATACAATAAAAAATACAAATACAATGAAATACAATAAAATATATACAAATACAATAAAATACAAATACAATGAAATACAATAAAATATATACAATACAATAAAAATACAAATACAATGAAATACAATATAAAAATACAAATACAAATAAAAATACAAATACAATAATACAAATACAATAAAATACAATAAATACAATAAAAAATACAAAATTACAAATACAATAGAATACAATAAAAATACAAATACAGGGAAATACAATAAAAATACGAATACAATGAAAAAAAATACAATAAAGAAATACAAATACAATGAAATACAATAAAAAATAAAAATTCAATAAAAATACAAATACAATAAAATACAATAAGAATACAAAGAAAATCTGTTACAGCCGTGGGGGAAATTTGGTTGGCAAAGAGTTAAGTAATTTTTCATTTACATTGTACTTATAAAAATCATAAACTTTGTTTCTACTTTGTAATCATAAGAGTACAGTACATAGAGATGAGTGAATTTTAAATTCAATTTAATTATAAATTTTAATTTTAGTTGAAATTATATTTTTAATTTAGATTCATTGGAGAATGAATTGTCTAAAGAAATTGTGATAAAATTCAACGGAATAGATAAAGAAAACTAATTAATAAATATTTATAATGAAAATACTTCATTTTACAATATGGAATATATATATATATATAATATATATATATATATATATATATATATATATATATATATATATATATATATATAAATTGGAAAGCTGAAGTAAAATTCATTTCCATTTTGATTGAAAGTTTCCGTAATGTAAACTAACAGAAATAATTACAGAACAGAGATACAGTGGATCCTCGGTTCTCAAACATAATTCATTCCAAAATTATGTCCGAGAAATGATTTGTTGAAAAACTGAAACAATATTTCCCATAAGAAATAATGTACAGTGGATTTATGCATTCTTGACCATTAGATCTCACAACTTTCTTCTTTCCTTTTCTTTCCTTAATTAATTCCAAAATTATGTTTTTAGAAATGATTTGTTCGAAAACTGAAACAATATTTCCCATAAGAAATAGGGTAAAGTAGATGTATTTTCATTCTCAACTTTTCTCTTTCCCTTTTCGGTAGTATCATTGCTGCCTTTCTTAGGATCCATAAGGGTTAAAGTTGCCATAAAATAGATTTGTTCAAAAACTGAATATGCACAAAAACAATATCAGACTAGTTCAAGATAGCGACTGATGCCAACTGATGCTGCTTGGGTAGATTCAACCAGCCATTTGGCCATCTTCAGTTTTCCCTGGTAGTCATTTGTGTGAAAATTCCTAGCAAACAAGGCAATTAGAGTAACCTCCCTTGACTTTCACTTTGAACCAAGCCGGTAGCTATTTTGAAAGTGTCCGTGCAAAATTTTTCGAAAACAATACAACTGCATGCTTTAACACAAAAATATCATAAAATGTGTTCTTAATAACAATTAAGTTCATTTCAGATAATGCGCACGCACAATTTTATGCTAGGAATTTTAACAACTAAAGGTGAAAATTACCAAGTAGTCTGCCTCAGTAGCAAGGCAGATGACTACTAACTTTGCCGTATGTTCCCGAGATTGATGCACTCCACAGCAGTTTGAATTCTAAATTGTTCGACTTTAGAGTTGTTCGAGAACCGAGGTTCCACTGTAACTATTTTAACATTTAATTTATTAAAAAATGATTGCTTTAGATTTCTCCAAAGTGCATTTTGGAATTTCTTCTATGTTCCTACATTCAACCAACCCTACCTTGGTCCTAAGTCTTATTTTATTAATCACCCCAACCCCCTACACATGATATTGCTTAATGAACAGGTCATACTCTCCAATTTTGGAAACCACTGATTTATAATGATAACAGCCACTACATAGATTTAATCTTGACAAAACTTAACCTCCAATACATTTTGCCAACAATAAGGTTTACATGTTTGAATTATAACAGTCATTATTATTAAAACATTATTTTTATGCTCTCTGATATCAAAAGAAATGTATAACTTTGTTTAAGAAAACAGTTATTTCCCCTGATTATTTAATTTGACAAATACTCTCTATAAAAAAAGATTAAAAAAAGACTTGCTACTCTGATTTATCTCTTTCTGTCCTGTTAGTGTTTATTCATGTTGTGTATTTCTTTATAGTTGAACAGTAGCAACCATGAGTTTATCCTCCATTAGGTTCTTACAAGTTTTATTGTTGGCCAGAAAGAGACCACTACGCACGAGGGATTCGCTATTTATAGGTACCGCCCGAGTTGCCGGTGCTCTCCCACCAGTGTCCCTCTAAAACGGACGTCCTCTATCTCCACACAGGTGAAATTCAACTAGTACATTATTTTATTGACTGAGTAGAACAAAGTTTTGTAGACCGTAGTCATCTGGATTCGTATCTAAAAAGAAGTGAATAACTCTTGACCATTCTGTGTTTGTATCTGTTAGAAAACCAGAAACATAACGCTAAAAATTCTATTGACTTTTATGTGATTCTCAGGCTGACAAAAAATCTCCCATTTTCCGTTTTTTTAATTGGTTCTTTTACAATGATAAAATAAAATAATATGAAATATTTAATATATACTAGCAAGAATAAATAAACTGCAACAGATTAAGTAGTTGTTGCTACTACTGCTAGGAACAGTCCACTAAGTTGAGAGGGTGTTTGGCTTGTTCCATTAACCAATAGTTAACAGGCGCCCTCTGCCAGGTGTATGTATTTAAGTTTTAATGTAATGAAATATATTGAATTAGAAAGACTAACAAAATCAAATAAGAACACATATAAAAAGATTACACTTATTTTGATTATATTTTAATTGGTTTCTATATAAAATCATTCATGGGATTGATTTTAATATATTGGAGAATAAAATAATATTAGAGATCAATAACATCAAGTAATTAATTATTATTATTTTGTTAAAACCAGTATGCAAATTAAGCACACCATATATTATGTAAACCTTTATTTCTTAGTGATATATAAGACACATTGCAGAATTTTAAAAGCACTAATAACATGGGCTGTTTTGAGGCAAATCTAACTTGGATTTTCATAGACATCGTTAATAAATAAGATTTATTCTATCCTATGTATTAATGGTTTTGACTATAAATTAAATACTCATTGATAAATTTACACATTAAATACTCATTGATAAACTTACACATTTCCTGAGTGTATTCTGATGTAAGCAATGACATAGTTTCACTTACAGACAGACACCAAATCTCCATTGTAATAAGATGTCGAATGGTGATAGAATTTTGGGCGTATTTTGTAACTCTATTATTGGAAGAGCTTCAATAACAAAAAGGGAAACACGCGTATATGAATTATTTGTTTGTATTTTTTAGATGAGGCTTGATGTGAATAATTTTGATATTTCGGACTGTTGTCCTCATCTTTATTGTGGTATGTATAAACACAATGTATTTTTGAGATGAGGCTTGATGTGAATAATTTTGATATTTCGGACTGTTGTCCTCATCTTTATTGTGGTATGTATAAACACAATGTATTTTTGAGATGAGCTTGATGTGAATAATTTTGATATTTCGGACTGTTGTCCTCATCTTTATTGTGGTATGTATAAACACAATGTATTTTTGAGATGAGGCTTGATGTGAATAATTTTGATATTTCGGACTGTTGTCCTCATCTTTATTGTGGTGTATATCTGAAACCCCACTTGAACTCAAGGTTATCATCTGATGATGGCTTTATTTTAAGAAACAATCGAACAAGGCCCGGGGATACAGGGGCCTGAACGTTGTGTTTATACCACAATAAAGGTGAGGACAACAGTCTGAAATATCAAAATTATTCACACATATAGGAAGACAAAATTTATATCAGGTGTTTACCATCAATGTCTATTTGTCTGTCTGTCTGTCTGTCTGTCTATCTATGTTTTTGTTTTTTTAGTTTTTTAATTTGAAAAATTTATTATGTTTTAGCTAAGATCCAACTCTAAAACATTAAGGTAGATAATTTTAGAGAAAAATCTTTACCTGGTCAGTAATTTTAGATACAAATATTTTCTTATACAATATAGATATTGACTTTGTGCCAAACAAAGGTAAGTTGATTAAATATCTATCAGTTCAGGTAAATAATTACTTGGGTACAAGAACCAATATTGTTAATATTATTCTATTTAAAAAAAATTTTTAATTGTTTATCATTAAATTCTATTATTTTTTGTGACTAATATGATATGAAATATTTAATATATACTAGCAAGAATATGCGCCCCCTGCCGGGTGTAAGTATTTAAGTTTTAATGAAATGAAATATATTAAATTAGAAAGGCTAAAGAAATCAAATAAGAACACATATAAAAAAGATTACACTTATTTTGATTATATTTCAATTGGTTTCTATATAAAATCATTCATAGGATAGATTTTAATATGTTGGAGAAAAAAATAATATTAGAGATCAATAACATCAAGTAATTATTTATTAAAGCCGGTTTTGTTAAAACCAGTATGCAAATTAAACACACCATATATTATGAGAACCAATATTGCTGATATTATTCTATTTTTTTTTTATTGTTTATCATTGAATTCTATTATTTTTTGTGACTCATATGATACACATATAGACACATACACACACACACACACAAACACACTTATTAGTAGAACCCATTTTTATATCTTTTTATATCCTTTTAGAAAAAAAGAAAAGCTTATTATATGATTTATGATTTTATTCTTTTTGTTTTTTGCTTTAAGTAGTGAAAGTGAAAGTGAAAGTAATAGAATAAAATGCATGTCAGCAAATTTAATTAGAAGAAAGAGTCAGGGATTTTGTTGACAATTCAATTTTTATTCAACATCATCATCATCATCATCATCATCATCATCATTATCATCAACATCATCAGTATCATCAGAATAATATTAGTTTTTAATTCTGGAAAAGAAATGGAAGATACAAAAAGCAGAATCAGAATGCAAGATAGAGGCTGAAATGAAAGCCAGAATGAGGCTGAAGTGAATGCAAGATAGAGGCTGAAATGAAAGCCAGAATGAGGCTGAAGTGAATGCAAGATAAAGGCTGAAATGAAAGCCAGAATGAGGCTGAAGTGAATGCAAGATAAAGGCTGAAATGAAAGCCAGAATGAGGCTGAAGTGAATGCAAGATAAAAGCTGAAATGAAAGTCAGTAAGAGGTTGAAATGAATGCAAGATAGAGGCTGAAATGAAAGCCAGAAAGTGGCTGAAATGAATGCAAGATAAAGGATGAAATGAAAATTTTAAAAAATGAAATAAAAGTCAAAAAGGGGCTGTAATATAAGATAAAAAAAAAAAAAGATGAAACTAAAATCAGAAAGAGGCTGAAAGGAATGTAAGACAAAGGCTGAAATGAAATCAGTAAGATGCTGAAATGAAAGTCTGAAAGGGGATGGAATGAATATAAGACAAAGGAGGAAATGAGTCAAAAAGAAGCTGAAATTAATGTAAGACAAAGGCTGAAATGAATTAAAATGTAAGAGAAAGGCTGAAATGAAATCAGTAAGAGGATGAAATGAATGTAAGACAAAAGATTAGATGAATTCAGAAATAGGCTGAAATGAATGTAAGAGAAAGGATGAAATAAATATAACACAAAGAATGAAATGAGAGTCAGAAAGAGGCTGAAATTAATGTAAATCAAAGGCTGAAATGAAAGTCAAAGGATGAAATGAAATCAGTAAGAGGCTGAAATTAATGTAAGAGAAAGGATGAAATGAATATAAGACAAAGGATGAAACGAGACAAAGGCTGAAATTAATGTAAGACAAAGGCTGAAATGAAAGCAAACACATTCAATACAACAAATATCAGCAACCTCCAATCAATTCCTAGATGATAAGAATATTTGAAATTTGAAAAACAGACCAAAATGTCTTCTTTTTTCTTTTTTTTTTTTGCTTAGAAACAGATTCATATTTTAATAAGAAATTAATTTCTTGTTAGATAATCAAATATCAAATGCATTGAATGAGAATTGTGTTTTACTTTAATTGCTTTCATATTCATTATTTTGAAAAACATCTGATTGCTGTGATTTTTGTACTCATTACTTAAGAGTAGTGCTGGGTTGGTGATGTTTGTGACTAGTGTAGGTCAGTTGTAATAACCTTAGTTTTTTGTTTTTATATAAACCAATTTGATTCTGTTCTGTGTCGGCATTCACCCTGAGTTGGTTGAGCCGGCTCCATCCAACGAATTCACCTGTGATGAATTCATGGAAGGAGTAACAAAGGAATAGGAAATTCACAAACAGTTCCCAAAACCCGCATGCATATCCTGGTCAGGGGAAGGAAATGCCCTTGTTTGCTGCAGATTTTCCACAGATGCAGTAACAAGTATGCCAGATGGAGATGCCATTTGGATTTTTAACAGAGCCCCTTTGGCCGAGTTGTGGCCCGATTATACCACTAGATGCCAGACCTGTCCACCTATGATGACCCTACCAGGAACTTAAATTCCTGATGGCATGGCTCTGACACTACCAAATTTACATAGCCCTGCTGCAATGAGGAGGGGTTGAACTTTAAGTTGATTAATAATTTAATTAGCACAACTTTATATTAATATTAGTTCTTACTGAAACTACAAAAGGGCAAATTGAAACAGTTAGAATTAATAGATTAAAAAATATTTTTTCCAAAGGTCAAAGGTTTACCAAGTGATATAGGATCACTATTTTATCTTGAATTCAAAAATACCACTCATTGTGTTTAATCAGGTCTGGTTTTTAAGATGTGCTTGAATAAGTTATACACAATAATAACACTTATTCAAAAGCCTGTGGACTCTACTTGTCATAGCTATAATACTGTTCTATCATTCATTGGCATTTCTGTCTCGGAAGACTATAATATAGTTTTTGTGCCTTTGTAGTTACAGCGCCTCCTATGACTGTGAAGTCCAATGTTCGAAAAACATTCTCACATGTGAAGGCTGCCCCTGAAGATGTTGATGTGTCGGTGTTTCTGGAGCTCCTGGCTTCATGGTGTTGTGCCAGGGTGGTGCAAAAGGGTGGTTCTATACATTTCAAGTAAAGCTTGTATCTTAAAAATTTGATCTGATTAGAAAAAATGAGTATGATTTTTGGATTCAGCGTAAAAAACTGTCTTAAAATCAGCTATTATATATTTGATCTTGAAAACATCGCACGCCAGTGTAATCCATGTTGAAAACAAGAAGGTTAGGTCACCTAGACACCAGCTGAAATGATTATAGTTAGTGAATAGATCCAGTGGGGTCAGCAGATATTTAGGAACCACACTCATTCTTAAAAATTATTATTTTGCATGATTTGAGTCGAATCCTTTGAATTGATAAGTTCAATATTTTGGGCCCAGGGAGATCATATCAGATCTTACTGTGTTTCCCTGAAAATAAGTCCTACCTGCAAAATAAGACCTAGCGTGATTTTCCCGAGGATTTTGATATAATCCCTCCTCTTAAGATAAGTCCTAGTTTTGTAATTTCTGTTTATTTAAAAATTTTGTAATTTTCGTCTTCATAATGTCATTTTTTCAGGATGATTTTGATATAATCCTTCCCTTAAGATAAGCCCTAGTTTCGTAATTTCTGTTTCTTTAGAAATTTTCGTAATTTTCGACTTCATAATCTCACCCTCTCTCCCTCTTATTTATTTTGGTGATTCAACCCTCCTTAAAAAAAAACAAAAAAAACAAATTTTGGTCTCATTAACTACAAAGCCAGTTTCTTTGTTTAAAAGTCTTCTTATAAATTTTCAGTGTTTCGATTAAACATCTCACTTCATCAGTTTCATGACTAAAGGAAGCCATCTTAGTTCTGTCTAATCAGATCAACTCACCTTCCCTTTCTTTTTTCATCTCTTAGCATATATTCATCCACAGTGATATTTCAAACCAAATTTCTCTCATACTGAGGTAGACCACGTATCAAAATCTGTTGATGTTTTTGTGAGGTACCCTCAAATTTCTGTCCATTGTTCTTCATTTATTTGATTTAAAAAACATATATATATATATATATATATAGTTGTAGAAAATTTTTTCTCTCTACCACGGTTTTGGTGTTCAATGTACAACTTATCTCTATATTTTATGAAATATATTGAGCTCTTTTGGATTAACTACCTATGCTACTGCAATGAAAATGTGGTAGTAACTTTTGATGAATATATATATATATATATATATATATATATATATATATATATATAAAGTAAAGTAAAGTAAAATGTAATATATATATATATATATATATATATATATATATATATATATATATATATATATATATATATATAATATGATATAATGATATGATTATAATCATAATCATATATATATATATATAATATGATATAATGATATGATTATATGATATAATTATATATATATATATATATATATATATATATATATATATATATATATATATATAGTTGTAGATAAACGTTTTTCTCTCTACCAGTTTTAGTGTTCAAGGTACACCTTCCTCAGGAGAACTAAAAATTATAGGTAGCTAATTTTATACATATACTGGTTTGGTCTAGAATTATTTTATTTTTTATCTGTCATTTTAATTTGTATAAACTTTAGTCCTTAAATCTAAACTGCTCCCTTTGAAATTAAAGATTGATTTTCCATACGCTTATCAGACAAAAGTAATTTGTTATTCTGTCAGTTATCCTCAAATTCCATCCTTTTTTTCTTTTATTCACTTTGTTTATATCTTATTTATGTTTACAACTTGGGTTAGAGTCTTCTGGTAAATCAATTAAGTTGTGTGTATATATATATATATATATGATTAATGCATATATTCAAAATATTTTGTTCTAATTTAGACCAATTTTATTGTTAAGATTTCTTTGCATATAGAAGCCATGCATATTAAATAACAAGTTACTATTTTATTTTCAAATGTTACACCATGAGTTTTTTCTTTTGGTTTGATTCTTAATTGGTAATTCTTGCTAATTTATATGTAAATCACGTTAGCAAGGTGTCTCATATACTTTTATTTTTTATTCTATTTTACCAAGTGAAATATTCTCTATATCAGTCATGGGTAAAATTGCGACCAGAAGGCTACATACAGCCCATAGGGCTTTCTGAATGGGCCACCTGAGACTTTGATTTTTTATAGAAAAGATCTTTTTACAAAAAATCAACTTTTACCTATTTCTAAGGCAGATGTTGAGGTACCTTAAACGTAAAAATAACTTGAATTTTGTAGTGCAGCCTGCTTGATGATGAGCCATGTCTCCTTATGTGGCCCATATGGCTTTCTGAATGGCCCACCTAAAACTTTGATTTTTTTATAGAAAAGATCTTTTTACAAAAAAACAACTTTTCTGTATTTCTAAGGCAGGTTTGTAGATGTATGGTCTTCTGAAGTGAAAATGGTTGAGTTACCTGCAATGTAAAATTACATTGAATTTTGTAGTACAGCCTGCCTGAAGATGAGCCATATCTCCTATGTGACCAATAGGGCTTTCTGAATAGATTACCTAAGACTTTGATTTTTTATAGAAAAGATCTTTTTACCAAAGAGGAAAAAAAACAAAACTTTTCCCTATTTCTAAGGTAGATAATTACATGTATGGCCTTCTGTAGTGGTTGAGGTATCTTAAATGTAAAATTACCTTGAATTTTGTAGTGCCGTCTACCTGGTAATGAGCCATGTCTCCGTATGTGGCCCTAAGACTTTGATTTTTTATAGGAAAGATCTTTTTACCGAAGAGAAAAAATATCAATTTTTCTCTATTTCTAAGGTAGATGCTTTTGGGTCTATTATAGTTGAAACATCTGATGTCCTTGGTCAGTCACGGGTAGGATACTGTTACTGCTGTGGCATTCACCCTGGGTCACTTGAGCCGGCTCCACCCAGCTGCTACTGTGCCTGTCCGTTTGGCATTTTATAGAAAATATCTTTTTACCAAAGAGGAAAAAAAATCACCTTTTCCCTAGGCAGATGTTGAGGTACTTTAAACGTAAAATTACATTGAATTTTGTAGTGCAGCCTGCTTGATGATGAGTCATGTCTCCTTATGTGGCCCATATGGCTTTCTGAATGGCCCACCTAAAAACATGCCTACTCTATGGCCACTTTTAAGTTAACCCTATTTACTAATGCCCGTCTATTGTTATAATCTTTGGACCATATGACCTTTAGGCACCCCTTTTGCTTTGCTGATTCATAAGTACATTTTTTCATTTACATCGTCAACATCCGGTTGTTTGTTAACAGACGATTTTTAGAGGGTTTTTTAAATTATAAAACTAACGCCTAACCCTAGCCCCTGACAAACAACCGGATGTTGACAGTGTAAATGAAAAAAATGTACTTATGAATCAGCAAAGCAAAAGGGGTGCCTAAAGGTCATACGGTCCTAATCTTTGTTATATAAAATTGTTAAATGTCTGTTATACAGCATCATAAATCAATCCTCAGTCCTTATAAACATTTGTTCATTGTGCTAATCATTAAGCTATTCCCAGCTAGGGTGTTGGGGATTTTTATATACCTCATTATGTGGGGGTCATAGCCCTGATCTTCATCAGGAAGAAAATGACACAGAAAATATTTGTCAGCTATTTAATGTTAATCAACCTCACTAACCCAGCTTCAGAGAGTATATATTCAGTCCAATACTCTCTTGGCTGGTGTTTTTCTTCTCGTCAGCATTTTCATAAATTGGATGTTTGTTTTGTTTTTTCTTCATTTTCACCGGCTTTAACTAATAGCAAGGGTGTAAAAAAGTTGTTTTTTTATAGATTGGTTTGGTTTGTTTTGTTTTACGGCATATCAAACTCAGCGGGTCATTTAATGCCGATAAAGTTTTGAAATGAATTAATTCTTAATGGATACACAATTTTTTTTTATAAATACATTTTTCTATTTAATCCATAGATTGGACCCTAACAGGTACTACCACTCTGGGCCAGAGTGGACCAGGGAGCAATGGTAAAAAAGTTTTAATGTAATGAAATATATTAAATTAGAAAGACTAAAGAAATCAAATAAGTACACATAGGAGTCCGGGTTAGCTCAGTCGGTAGAGCGTTCGGCTAGAAACCACAATGTTCCTAGTTCAATACCCACCCTCGCCAACTCAGCGTATGAGTAGCACAGGGATCTGTGCGGTAAAGTAAGGAGCTGATGGTAGGTGTGGCGCTCCACCTCAGACGTTAAAATAATCTCCTTGGTATAGTGCTAGTGAAAAGGGGATAGACTCCCTCGCTGCATGGCTGATACCAACATTAGGCTGCCCCGACGACTTTACTTACTTACTACACATAGGAGTAGGATTTGAACCTGGTTTGCCAATTTTGTTTCCAATGCCAATGATCTTGTAGGGGAAATATCTTCCTTTACAAGATTAAAGTCAAGAGCCTCACCTCTCCGGCATTTCTAAATAAACCAAGTCCTCTGTCTGCTAAGATCTATTTTTCTCTCTCTTTTTTTTTTTTTTGTTTTGTTTTGGAAAACAAATATGGCCGTTCAATTGAATCATTTCATAGTCAATAGTGTAGGGACTAGAACTCTCCTGTGCCTTTAGGGGCAGGAAGTAGTAAAGGTAACGTCCCCTGTCAGGTCGAGGGAAGAACCCTCTTTTACGGTTTGGCACCAACCAGTAAGCCTCGTAGAAACGAGCGCTCATCTCAGACTTTGTGGCTGAAAGAACTTCCCCCTCAGTGAGGGAGTAATAACCGAAGACTCAACCTGACACCCCCCTCAACGAGGGAGATATTCTGAATTGTAAGTACTGCCCCTAAGTACTTGTTTTATTGACTGTCGTTGAGTTTGTATGTAAATAAAATAGGTTAAAGGTACACGTGCTTTCCCTTTGTCTTTACATTCTGAAAACGTATATTTTATTCTCTTTAGAGTGTAGACAGCCTTTCCTACAATAGGTTTTTGTTTTTTTTGTAATTTTTTTTGTTTTATCTATCAACTCCGGTGAAATATTGATTAGCTAATTACTTAAGTGATTGGTTTTGCTAATCTATCATTATTGATTTGTGTTAAAAAGAAAAAAAAGATGGAGTCTTTCAGTCACTACTATTACCGTCCATCTTTCTTGAAATATTTTGTCTATTAGGCAGGAGCAAATTGTTGATGAAAAATCGAGGGGAACGAAAAGGAAAAAAAACAAAAAAAAGATTTCTGGCTATTTTATTAGGGCTAACAGTTTTATTTATAAACAGTTTTTTTTTGTGTGGTATTTCTCTGAATTTTTTAGATGAGGCTTGATAATTTGTATCATTTGGATTATTCGAACTATTGTCCTCATTTTTATTGTTATATACACAACATTTCAACTGATGTGACCTCTGGCCTTCTTCAGGTATTTCTTGTCAAACTCAGGAACCTTCTCGAACTCGGGAACATTCTCTTCGTGATTGGGTACCTTCACAGAAGACCGGAGATTACATCGGCCGAAATGTTATGTATATGACAATAAAGATGAGGACATATATATATATATGCAACATTTCAGACAATGTGACATCCAGCCATCTTCAGGTGTTTCTTGTCAAACTCAGGAACCTTCTCGGACTCAGGAACCTTCTCAAACTCAGGAACCTTCTCGAATTCAGGAACCTTCTTGTCATGAATGGGAGCCTTTACAGAAAACCAGAGGTCACATCGGCCGAAATGTAGTGTATATAACAATAAAGATGAGGACAATAGTCTGAATAATCCAAATGATATAAGTTTTTTGAATTTTAGAATTGCAATCGTAAGTGGATTGATCCTTAACAAAAATTTTTGTTTTCACCTGCGTCTCATCTGAGGATTACCACAAGAAAAAGAACTACGACAGAGAACACCAGAATGTCATAATGAAGGGGGGTGAAAAAATGATGGTGATTACCCAGGTTCCAGCATGAAGCTACCTGATCTTGTGTAATCACAATAACTTCCGCACCCCCTCATTATGACATTCTTGCGTTCTCTATCATCGTAGTTCTTTTTCCTGTGGTAATCCTCAGATGAGACTTAGGTGAAAACAAGCATTTTTGTTAAGGATCAATCAGCTTATGATTGCAATTCTAATGTTTTGTTTATGTTATTTGTTTATTTCTATCATATAACGGGGGGGGGGGTCAGTTTAATTCGGAAATTCCAAGCTGATCATAATCCACCCCAGCCCCCACCTCCAACTCTGCCACTTTAATGGCCTCATTAATTACTTGTGTCTATTAGATTCTTATTTCATAATTCATTGTATATAAAGTAAGGGATTAGTTTTGCTATAATTCAATTGTAAATTTGATCCCTCATTTTATGGCCTGTGATTAACAGGAGTTTATTTTTTATGACTTGGTTAATACA
>CM042161.1:35876996-35919496 GCA_023376005.1 Doryteuthis pealeii | reverse complement strand
CAAGTGTGGTAGACAGGTTAAGAGTCAAAGAAATAACCAAACGACAAGAATATGAATAAAAGACTTGTATTACATATAAAGAAATTGCGCAAATAATATTTGTCACTTAACTGGTGTATCCTGAGATATGGGGTATTAACGGAGCCCTTTGCTACGGCCTTCTGAGAAGTTCGGATATGATGGACTTCTGCTTGCGTCTGACTCCGATTCTGGTTGTCTGTTGAAGAATAGGTGCGACCCTTTTTTAGGTCCGTCTCCGGTGAGGGCTGAATCAGAAGAGATAGGATGAGTCTGCTTATTCGGCTTTGCCGCCAAAGTATGCTGGCTCGTGATTGGTTGGTTTGAAACAGAGACTCGCAGACAAAGGACGATAACCCCCATACCCCAGAATTCTTAATAATACAATGTCAATCATGTTGTTTCATATGTATAATAAATTATATATATATATATATATATATATATATATATCGGTTTCGCTCACTCAGTAGAGTGCCTGACTAGGAACCACAAGGTTCCTGGTTTGATACTGGCCCTCGCCAACTCAGCATATGAATAGCACAGCGATCTGTGCTGTAAAGTAAGGAGCTGATGGTAGGTGTGGCGCCCCAACTCAAATGCAAAAATAATCTCCTTGGTCTTGTGCTAGTGAAAAGGAGATAGACTCCCTCACTGTCAAGCTGATAGCGACGTTAGGCCACCCTAATGACTTTACTTACTTTATATATATATATATATATATACATGCACACACACATGGGGGAGTTCCCGTGACATAGTGGCTCCTGTATGTGAGTTTGAACTTCAATCGTGCTATTACATTCACTTTTGGACTAATACCCTCGGAAATGGTCCGAAAACCTCATCCCTCCAGCTATATAAGGCTGAGTAAAGGGTTGGTCAAACAGACCAGTGCCTGAGGGACCTCATCCCTCCAGCTATATAAGGCTGAGTAGAGGGTTGGTCAAACAGACCAGTGCCTGAGGGACCTCATCCCTCCAGCTATATAAGGCTGAGTAGAGGGTTGATCAAACAGACCAGTGCCTGAGGGACCTCATCCCTCCAGCTATATAAGGCTGAGTAGAGGATTGGTCAAACAGACCAGTGGCTGAGGGACCTCATCCCTCCAGCTATATAAGGCTGAGTAGAGGTTGGTCAAACAGACCAGTGCCTGAGGGACCTCATCCCTCCAGCTATATAAGGCTGAGTAGAGGGTTGGTCAAACAGACCAGTGCCTGAGGGACCCATAAATAATTGAAATACTTGTACTTAGGATTTTTCTTATTCGGATAGAAAGAAAAGATCTTAAATTTTTATCTAAAAAAAGGAAAAACAATTTTTTATTAGTTACAATAGGAATTAGACAATTTAATGTTTACTTATTTGGCAAAAATATAATAGCGGGTATACTAGAAATAAAAGTAAATTTAACAAAGAGCAAAAAAACAAAAACCAAATAGGAAAAAAAAAACTCCAGAAATAGAAGAATTTTGTGATATAACCCCACAACCTACAGGTGATATCGAAAATAGGTAAGATATTTTAAAATTTAATCAACAAACATTTCCCAGTTAACCAAATTCTACACAAAATCTTTAATAAGAACAACTTAAAGATCAGTTTCTCCTGTATGAATAATATAGAAAGGATAATTAAAAAACATGATAACAAAATAATTAACAATCACATAAATGATAGAAATAAGGAAAAAGACAGACAGAAAAACTGCAATTGCTGAAACCCGGATATGTGCCCAGTAAAAGGAAAGTGTTTGACCTTGCATCTATAACGTCTACACAGAAACCAGACCTTATTAAATTTTATGTGGGTTGTACAAAATCAGAATTTAAAACTAGGTTTGCAAACCATAAACACTCATATTCAAATATTAAACTAAAAAAATGTCACAACCTTAGCTAGCTATGTTTGGAACTTAAAGAATCAAAATATGACACCAATTATTAAATATGAAATAATATGTGTGCAAACCTCATCTCAAAAATAACAAGAAATACCTGAAGAAGGCGGAAGGACACATCAGCCGAAATGTTGTGTATATGACAATGAAGATGAGGACAACAGTCCAAAAAATCTAAATAATACAAATGATTGAGACTCACCTGAAAAGATTCAGACAAATAATAGAAATATTTACTGACTACCGTAAGGAAGGAAAGAAATTTACCTGAGCTAGCAATAGTATGCGCCCCATGGGTGCAAGTATTTAAGTTTTCACGTAATGAAATATATTAAATTAGAAAAAGTAACTAAACTAAATAAGAATGAATATAAAAATATTACACTTATTTTAATGTTATTTTAATTGATTTCTATATAAAATTATATATAAGATTACTTTTAATACATTAGAGAATAACGTGATAGTATTAGAAATCAGTAACAGCAAATAATTATTTATTAAACCCAGTTTTGTTAAAATCATTATGCAAATTATTCCCACCATATACTAGATAAATCTTTATTTCTTAGAGAGATATAATACATATTTCAGGATTTTAAATGCATTAATAATATGGGCAGTTTTGTGGCAAATCTAACTCAACTAGACTTTGATAGAGACATCATTAATAAATAAGATGCTCCTTAAGATTGAATAATGACTATTTCATAATTGTTGAGAATATAACTTATATAACTAAGGAAATTGTGACGTCAGTGGTGACATAGTTTCAGTTACAGTCAGACAGTTACATAATCTCCATTATATATATTTTTTGAATAATTCCATATTAGCAAATACAGTTATGGCATATCAACATTGCGTCTGTCATTCAACTTTTCAAAATGATGCAGCAGCATTCACTAACTGTGAAACTATTTTCAACAGTCATAATTACAACATGAACTCCTGCAGTTAGCTGTAATTAATCAATATCTTGATTAATTCAGTGGAGTTAACCTGAAGATCCTTATGGTGAAACTCGAGTAGGTTATTTCTGTACATTCTATAATAATTTTCATCATAGTAAGATTTGTAAAATTGTTATTTTTTAAAGATATCTCTTTTTTTTCTCTTTCTTTTTTTTTCTTTTTTTTTCTTTTTTTTTTTTTTTTTAAAAATTTAGCATCCATTTTTATTAGATTCATCTGATTAATATTTAAAATACAACACAAAAAACAAAAATTCTGTCAGCATAATATTTAGAAATGGTAATCTCAAAGAATTACGGATTTGGAATATTTCTTTTAAAAGAAAACAAAGGATAATAAACATTTTCTTTTTCTTTTTGTAATTCAACAAATATTTATTTATTCAGTTATTGTAAATATCAATTTCAGTTTTTTCTTTCTTTTTTCATTTCGTTTTTTTTTTTTTTTTTTTTTATTTTTTATACAAATTTTTTTGTTAATATTTATTTTTCAGACACAAAAAACACACAAAAAAATTGTACTAAAACAATTTTGAAAAATATGATGAAAATATTTTTTCTGTATACTTATTTTATATTCTTTTTTTTTTTCTTTCTTTCTCCCCACTCCCCATTATTTACTGCTTTTCTTTCTTTCTTTCTTTCTTTCTTTCTTTCTTTCTTTCTTTTTCCATTTCATTTTCAGCAGCAGCAGCAGCCAATGTTTTGTGATCGTCTGCTGTTATACAAGGTCCATCTAGAACAATGACAAGGAAAAATAATAGGCTGTATTCAAAATGAAAGATTTAAAAGTCAATAAATTGTCTTTTGTAACCAAAAGAAGACTTTGTTAATGTCAAAATAGTTTTTTTTACCTAGCCTCATATTCTGGATATTAACTTTCAGAATTAACAGATTTTTAAGGTCACCCAAAAAATTGAATATTAAGACAATTAAATTTATTTGTTTACAGTATGAGATGTGGTATAATAAAACACCCATCTCTCTCTTTCTGTCTGTCTCTCTATCTCTTTCTGTCTGTCTGTATGTCTCTCTTTCTCTGTCTGTCTGTCTGTCTGTCTATCTGTCTCTGTACTTGAGTCTGTCTGTCTGTCTCTGTCCCTCTCTTTCTTTGTCTTTGTCTCTCTGTCTCTGTCTCTCTGTCTGTCTCTCTCTGTCTCTGTCTCTGTCTCTGTCTCTGTCTCTGTCTGTCTGTCTGTCTCTCTCTCTTTCTTACTCTGTTTCTGTGTCTCTCTATCTCTTTGTCTCTGTCTGTCTTTCTCTCTCCTTTTCTCTTTCTCTCTGTCCATGTCTCAGTTTGTTTGTCCCTTTTTTCTCTTTCTCTCTGTGTCTGTCTGTCTCTCTGTGTCTGTCTGTCTGTCTGTCTGTCTCTCTCTCTCTCTCTCTGTTGCACTCTCTATCTCTGTCTCTTTCTGTCTCTCTCTTTGTCTTTGTCACTCTCTCACTCTCTCTCTCTCACACACTCTCTCTCTTTCTCTCTCTCTCCGTCTCACACACACACACACACACTCTCTCTCTCTCTCTCTCTCTCTCTCTCTCTCTCTCTCTCTCTCTCTCTCTCTCCCCACTCTCTGGAGAGTTTCTACTAAACAGTTTTTAATGGAGATTATTTGTATTTTTTTCTGCACTTAATGAACTTATCTATATCTTAAAATTTTATAACATCTTTTTTAATGCAATAATTAATTGTAACTTTAAAAAAAAAAAAATTTTCTTATATCTGCTTTAATATTGTAGAAACATTTTAAAAACAGTAATCAGTATATGAGGCCAGATAAAAAAATAAAAGATTTTTTTTTTATCTAGCATCATATACTGATTATTGTTTCTAATAATTTAATAATCATTTCTTTTCTGTTTTAATAATTATTTCTAATCAGAATACGAGGCTAGATAAATAAAAAATAAAACATTGCCCTTTTTTTCCTAGCCTCATATTCTGATTACTGTTTTTAATAATTTAATAATTATTTCTTTTCTGTTTTAATAATTATTTCTAATCAGAATATGAGGCTAGTTAAAAAAAAAAAACTATTTTTTAAACATCTGTGTTCATTACTCAACTTGTTTTTTTATTAATTTTCATTGTAGTTATATACTGACATCCCATCATGTCAGTTGAACACAACGATCGATTAATGTGGAGTGCCACACACAAACCGAAGCTCATGCAGAAGCCAGTGTTAAAAATTACAGGTATCCCTTTGGCCGTCCTTCTTTTGAGACAACTCAGGCACCGGTCAATAAACCCACCCCTGCCCCTTTTAGACTATGGGATAGGTGTTGCCTGGGAGGATGGCCCCCTGTCCCTTGGCATCACTAAAGTAAAAAAAGTAAAGTCGTAGAGGTGGCCTAAAGTCGGTATCAGCCAATCAGCGAGGGAGTCTATCCTAGACCAAGGAAATTGTTTTTGCATCTAAGGTGGAGCACCACACCTACCATCAGCTCCTTACTTTACCGCACAGATCCCTGTGCTAATCATACGCTGAGTTGGCGAGGTGGCCTAAAGTCGGTATCAGCCAATCAGTGAGGGAGTCTATCCTAGACCAAGGAAATTGTTTTTGCATCTAAGGTGGAGCACCACACCTACCATCAGCTCCTTACTTTACCGCACAGATCCCTGTGCTAATCATACGCTGAGTTGGCGAGGTGGCCTAAAGTCGGTATCAGCCAATCAGTGAGGGAGTCTATCCTAGACCAAGGAAATTGTTTTTGCATCTAAGGTGGAGTGCCACACCTACCATCAGCTCCTTACTTTACCGCACAGATCCCTGTGCTAATCATACGCTGAGTTGGCGGGGGCCAGTATCGAACTAGGAACCTTGTGGTTTCTAGCCGAACGCTCTACCGACTGAGCTAACCCTGCCCTTACTAGTATTATATATCTTACCTGTACCTAAGCCACTGGATGTAGGGTCCGAAAGCCAGGTAAGTATATATAATTGGTTTTCATTGTATATATTTACCAACCCCTCCGCATGAGCAGGATGTGACACAAGGTCAATTTCTTAAGCAGAGTTTAACACATTTGAATTCAGAGTTTTCCTTCTCCTAGACTGGTTAGCTAGCCATGGTTAAAGACACGCAGGACACTGCTGGAGAAGCAAGGACAAACTCATAAGTGACATCCTCCTGTGGAAGTCAGCACATGGGCACGCCAGTGTGGGCCGACCAGCAAAGACGTACATTGACCACCACTGTGTGCATACAGGATGCTGCATTGAGGACCTCCCGAGAATGATGAGTGATAGGGACGGATGTAGAGAGATTATCATGGATATCCGTGCTAACAGCGCGACATCATGAGAATGATATATATATATATTTACCAACCCCTCCGCATGAGCGGGATGTGATACAAGGTCAATTTCTTAAGCAGAGTTTAACACATTTGAATTCAGAGTTTTCCTTCTCCTAGACTGGTTACCTAGCCACGGTTAAAGCACCCAGTCTGCCCTACTATTTACCCATAGCTGGAGAGAGAGTAGTTGGATGCATACCTTTCCCAAGGGTATTAGTGCTATGTGAAATGCAAACAGCCTTGTCCAGGATTTGAACTCAAGTCAACAAATCAATGTCCTACAACTTTAACCATCACACCACGCGCCTTGGTTTTCATTGTATGTATAATGTACATTGAGTATTGCCCAGCCATAAATACAACCCTAAATTGCCGTTATAACAAACCCCCAACCCTTTCTATCATATATGTGCTTGAAGGTGGTGGTTGAGGGTCTGATGTTCAACTCTATCTGATGGTGATGTTCCAGTTCTGGAGCTCTGGGGAATGTGGAATACCCCTTCATTGCCATTACTCCCAGGTCCACTCTGACCCGGAGTGGTAGTACCTGTTAGGGTCCTATCTATGGGTTATTAAGATAAAAAGTGAGTATTAAAAAAAATTGTTTAAAAAAAAAATTAAATTTGAAAAAAAAAACCCCAACAAGAATCAATAGAACAAAACGTCTTCGGCATAAAATAATCTAACAAGGGTTGACATACCATAAAACACATTACTCCCAGGTCCACCCTGACCCAGAGTGGTAGTACCTGTTAGGGTCCCATCAATGAGTTAAATAGATAAAATATGAGTATTAAAAAAATTTGTTTAAAAAAAATTGAGTTTGAAAAAAAAAAAAACGCAACAAGAATAAATTGAACAAAACGTCTTTGGCATAAAATAATCCAACAAGGGTTGACATACCGTAAAACACATTACTCCCAGGTCCACCCTGACCCAGAGTGGTAGTACCTGTTAGGGTCCCATCTATGAGTTAAATAGATAAAAAATGAGTATTAAAAAAATTTGTTTAAAAAAAATTGAGTTTGAAAAAACCCAAAAAACCAACAAGAATAAATTGAATAAAACATATTTGGCATAAAATAACCCAACAAGGGTTGACATGCCATAAAATCCAACCAACTCACCAACCAACCAACCAACCAACAAGGTTTCATTTTAAGCTTAAGACTTAGTACTAATTTGTAGTCTATGTAGCTACCAGAACTGGCTAAGTCAATTAGTGCTGAGGCAGGTTAGTCATTTATCAAAATGGGAACAGTGAAAAATGATAGAATTGGGTGACAGCCAAAACTGTACGTAAATCCACCCCCCAGCCCCGACTCTGAGAAGCTGTTACTTTTTGTTTTTGTTTAGACATGCACACCTTTGACCAATGTCCAGTTTGGCCACAGGAAGTTCATTCGCTATTTTCAGCTGGATATTTAGAATGGTGGTGTAAATTACCACCACAACACTTGTATTGTTTTGTAATGGTTAATAAAATGGCAGTTGCCGATTGTTTTAAAAAGGGGGGAGTAAGAATTCCAAAAATGCAGTAACGGAAACCAACAGACGCTGAATTCAAAAATCGAGCGCCAAAAAGAAGAAGCGGGAATTTCAGCAGTTTTGAGGATGACAAGCAAGTAGTCATCACGCAACAAGTCAGCTCCATTATCAGAAAATGAAAGAAGATAAAATATGAACTATTAATACCAAAATATAAAAGAAAGGACTTTGCCCAGTATGCTGTTCTACATTTCTGTAACTTTATTTAATACAGATTGTTTATTTTAATATGACTTCGTTATTTTTCCATTGTGTTGAGTCTTGTTTAAGGTTAGTAAGATGTGTACAACCTATATATAAAATATATATAACTCACAACTTGCTACAGTTTCTTTACCATAGCAGCATTATCAAAAGCTGCAAAACGGTAGGACTGTTATTAGGACTTGCAAGAATATGCACCCTCCCGGTGTAAGTATTTAAGTTTTATTGTAATGAAATATATTAAATTAGCTGGACCCGTGGAATTTCCACGAAATTAAACAAAAATCAAGAACAGCTATTTAAGCCAGAAACAATGATTTGCAATTTCATCTATCTATCTATTTATCTATCTATCTATCTATCTATCTATAAAGGGCAGTTGTGTATATATGCATGTCCAGAGGAAACTTAAAAAATAAAACAAATAACGACAAAGTAAATATATATATACACATTAAATACCACCAGGGCTTAGTTTTTTGAGCAAAAATAATAGAGATTTGATTTATATTCGTGAAGATGATTAAAAAATAAAATTTAAATGATAACAGCATGGATTTTTTTTTTCATTTAATATTTTAGATAGTAGACATTAACATTTCTTTTCAGAGTAGCTGGATCAATGCAAGGTCTATTTTATTTACATAGGGATCTAAATGGGGCATTCCACGAGGATTCAACTCACGATTCAGTAATAAGGATCTGTGGGACTTACATTTAAAAAATCCCCCTCTACCCATGCAAAGTACATATATAAAGGACAATTTGTGTGTATGTATGTCCAGAAGAAACTAAGAAAATAAAACAATTAATGACAAAGTAAGTATATATACACATTCACTATCACCAGATCTTGCATTTTGAACAAAAATAATGAAGATTTGATTTATATTCATAAAGAAAATTAAAGAGCTCTGGTGATATTTAATGTGTATATATATTTACTATGTCATCAATTGTTTTATTTTCAAAGTTTCCTCCAGACATACAGATACACACAACTGCCCTTTATATACACTAGCAAATATATGCACCCTCCGGGTGCAAGTATTTAAGTTTTAATGTAATAAAATATTGTATTAAATTAGAAAGGCTAATGAAACTAAATAAGAATGCAGATAAAAAGATTTGAAACGGGGGGGGGGTATAATCGAAAAATAGAACAACTGAAACTTACACTTCCATCACTCTCGTCTTTCATTGTTATTTTTTCTAATTTAAGTATTTAGTTAAAAGAGGAAGTAAAGAATAAAATTACAGTTATTTCTTCTTTTAATGGATTTCATTTAAGATTTATTGAAGAGATTTTGCTTATATTCATTAAAATAAAACCAAACAATTAGAAATCAATAGTACTAAACACATATTTATTAAAATCACATTTTAAATATCAATATGCAAATTAGCCTTCCCGTTCACACTGTAAACCGTTATTTTGTTGTATATATAAATATAATTGCATGTTATTAATATGTAGACCTGGTCAACACCGGGGGTCCAGTGGCTTCGGCCCTGGATCTTTACAAGTTAATAGCGTCGATCCCAGGGGGCCATCCCCCCAGGCAACACCTGCCCCCTTGATTTAAAGGGGCAGGGCTGGGTTTATTGCCCAGTGCCTGAGGCGCCCCCTTGAGGGGGAATGCCGACGGGATCGACGCAATTTTTCACCTGCCACTCCATGAGCTTCGGTTTGTGGGTGGTCCCACGTTAATAGGGACTTTGTGCCTGACCCGTACAAGTGGGGTACGCGGTAAATATCATGTAGATATGGTCAACAGTGGCTTCGGCCTCTGGACCATTGATATAATTAACGGCGTCGATCCCAGGGGGCCATCCCCCCAGGCAACACCTGCCCCCTCGATTTAAAGGGGCAGGGCTGGGTTTATTGCCCAGCGCCTGAGGCGCACCCCTTGAGGGGAATGCCAACGGGATCGACGCAATTTTTCACCCGCCACCCCATGAGCTTCGGCTTGTGGGTGGTCCCACATAAATAGGGCCTTGTGCCTGACCCAAGTGGGGTACGTGGAAAATATCATGTGGATATGGTCAACAGCATTAATAATGTAAAACGATTTTATTAATAATTGAGATTTAAATAAAAATAAAATCATTGAGATTGTGATGTCAATAACAAAGGGAATTGTGACTTGAGTAGTAATATAGTTTCGGTTACAGACAGAAAAACACACAATCGCCATTATAATAAGATTATTAATATATTGATGATTATTTTAATTTTAACTTCATTTATTTACTTATTCATTTCTATTTTTTACATTTAAAAAATCACCCTCTACCCAGGTGAAGCCGGGTAGCCGCTGTTAGTACATATATAAAGGACAGTTTGTGTGTATGTATGTCCAGAAGAAACTAAGAAAATAAAACAATTAATGACAAAGTAAGTATATATACACATTCACTATCACCAGATCTTGCTTTTTGAACAAAAATAATGAAGATTTGATTTATAGTCATGAAGAAAATTAAAGAGCTCTGGTGATATTTAATGTGTATATATATTTACTTTGTCGTCAATTGTTTTATTTTCAAAGTTTCCTACAGACACACAACTGCCCTTTATATACATTATTAATATATTGATGATTGTTTTAATTTTAACTTCATTTATTTACTTATTTATTTCTATTTTTTGCAATGTATTTAATTAAATTTCCATGGGTACAGGTAGAATAGTGCTCATTGCACCGCCATCTGCTACCATGGTATCAAAGGCTAATCACCAAATTAGCGAGGAGTCATGTGGTCTGCTGATTGAATCTGTTTGCTTAGCTGAAAATAGCCTTATTTATAGTCTCCAGATAGGCTCCAAAATTGGTCTTTTTGAAAACCTTCTTGTTTAAGCGCGAAGGCTTCTGATTGGTCCAAAAATATAATTTTTATTTTTACTTTATACTTGCGCCGATCTCATGTGCATATGCGTATTTTCGTCATTGTTATTTTTGCTTTTGGTGAGTAAACTTCCGGCTTTCTTTATTATTCGTATTGTAGGATTCAATGTTAATTAATGAACATACAATTCCGACACGTTGTGAGACAAAACATTTAATATATATAACAGCACATGGAAACGATAAGATAAATAAAGTACAGGAAAATAGAACATGTAAATACATATACAATACTTAGGTATAAACAAGATACCCAAATGTACGTACAATATAAATGTTACAGACATGGAACTAAAGGATAGTCCATGCTGTATAAAGGACTTACAGTAATGTGGGGGGGGGGCAAAAGCCCCACCGAGAAAAGGGTAGATAGACTCTAGCCCATATCAGTTCGTTGAGAAGATCCAGCTAAAAGATGAAGACAAGTTCAAATCAGGCGCTTAAATACCAGAGGTCCCCTAGTGGGAACAAACGGCAACGCAGCGAGAAGATAACTCTTCCAGGCAAAGGGAAGATAATCCCCTACAGTATCACTACAGTCTTAACGTATTCAACTCTGTTGTTACTTTTTCAGTCCAAGATCTTAATAAAAATATCTTTATATATATATATATATATATATATATATCATGGTGTGTGGTTTCCACATCTTGTTCAGGATCACATGCAGCATTCTTGTGCAGCTCCCATTTAGTTTATTCTCTAGTCACTTCATTAGGGTCCAGGTAGTGCAGCCATACAGCAGTACTGACACGACAATGGCCTGGAAGAATTATCTCTTTAACTTGTCTGTGAGTTTGGATTTCCATATGACTGATAATTTATTCATAGCGGACCATGTCTTTCCTATGCGTGCATTAACTTCGTTTTCTGTAGATGAGATATTACTGCCGAAGTACCTAAATTGTTCAACTGAGTTTAGGATTTTTGCCATCAATAGTTGAAAACAGCTGTATGGCCACCTGCCACATATCACCCGAACCATCCGAGTAAGTCGGACAAGACACGCAGGACACTGCTGGAGAAGCAAGGACAAACTCATAAGTGACGTCCTCCTGTGGAAGCCGGCACATGGGCACGCCAGTGTGGGCCGACCAGCAAAGACGTACATTGACCAGCACTGTGTGGATACAGGATGCTGCATAGAGGACTTCCCGAGAATGATGAGTGATAGGGATGGATGTAGAGAGATTATCATGGATATCTGTGCTAACAGTGTTTTTTTCTTCCCCCACCATTTCCAGTTTACTGTAAATACATTTCATTATTTTCTTGGAAATAATTTACACGCTATGTGGTACAAGGTAGGGGTTAAACGGCTTTAGTTGTTCATAGATAAAAACTCTACAATTCATTAAGAAACTGTAGTTGGGACCCATCAAATTTCCTGGGAACTCATTCAAATCAAATACATCCCAGGATGCACTAAATTAAAAAGCTATCAGCATCACTTCATATATGATAAAAAGGGTTGGAGGGGCTTGCCATAAAAGCAATAGGGTTGGGACAATCATATGGGTGCTAGGGCTTGATGCAACCAGCCGAATGATCGGAGGGGGCCTCTCTGACCACCCATCTAGCCGAAGTAAGGACCACAGTGGAGTATTGCATGTCATGGACTGCTCAGCCACCTGGGTTCAATCCTTAAGCATCATGGGTCGCTTTTCTGTAGTTATGGATTTGTGATACTATGTTGTTAACCGTTACACCATGATGTAAGGGGGAAGAAAAAAGCTACTTGATAAATAACTGAAATTCACCAGAAAGCGAGCGGAATACTCCTCGTTCCAATAGCAAAACGGACGAGAAGTTCAACTCCATGACTGTTTTGTTATGTTTGTTTTTGATTTGTTATGTATTTAGTTTTGGGGTCATCAGAAGAGAATGTGCACCGTTTCGGGGCCTTCCCCATAATGGTTTTATTTGCACACTGAGGCCCCTCAAAATATATCCCGTGTATCGTACAATCAAATATGAAAATAAATGGTGGACAATGTTATACATTTCATATATTTACCTCCCTTTAAAGAACTCTCCAAAATCAAAATGGCAGTTTGATATTTTTAAACACAATCTTTAACTTTGTATAATCAAATGTTCAGTTTGATTTGAATAAACCCACATTTACTTGGTAATTCTTTTTATTTAATTCTAAGGCTAACAGCAACAAATAAATGAATTAAAACTTATTTTAACTCTAACAATTTATTAACGAACAAATAAAACAATGAGTAACAATAAAGTTGAGTTTGTAAAGTTGAGTTTGTGGGACTTACCGCTGTGCTGGTGAAGATATCTGGCATTTTAGGGTGATTTCTTGGAGAGGTTCTAAAGTCGCTGCCTCATGAGATCTGGTCCAGGGTCTGTCTGCGTGGATTTTGGTATTTTGCACCAAAACTTCTAGGCTCATCATGTGATTGGTATATCCAATCACAGAAAGCCTCTCCCTCACTCAACACAATACACAGGAATTATCATTTTACTGACCCAACATATTCTTCACAATTTATTCAACTACAAAGCACAATATATTCTTGAGAATTCAACACATAAAATTCTCTGGGACTTTGAGATTAAAACTGATTAACTTATCCCAGCTAGAGACCAAACCTAGTATTGATTAACAAAAAAAGAAAAAAAAAAACTTGTCAACAGGTAGATTTTGCAGTTCCAGCAGATCAGAGGATGAAGATGAAAGAAAACGAAGAGATAAACAAATACCTGGACCTTGCTAGAGAATTGAAAAATCTGTGGATTAGGAGGGTAAAAGTGATACCAATTGTAATTGGTGCACTTGGAACGGTCCCCAAAAGCTTAGAAAAAAGACTAAAGGAACTGGAAATCAAAGTAAAAAAAGACACCATCCAGAAAACAGCATTGTTGAAATCTGCTAGAATACTCAAATGCACACTGGAGACCAGTGAAGAATTGTTGTCACTCATACTTCAGTGAAAGACTATCAGCTAAAGCTGGTGTGAAAAACTCATAATAATAATAGATGCACACAATAATACCATAAGACCCATTTATATCAAAGCAAAGATTGCTTAATACCCAAACTAATAGCAAGTGTAGTTTATGTGGTGATAGAGAGGAAAGAGACATGTTAATGCAGTAAACTGGTGAAAACAAAATACTAGACTAGTGCCTAGTTTTGTATTTATTTTGTGCCAGTTTGCTGTGTCGGAAAGGTGATCCACTGGAATTTATGTAGCAGATTAAAATTTGACCATACTGCCAAATGGTATATAACCAAATTCTGTCCTACAAAATGATACCCATAAAAAGAAAAGACATATCATTAATTAGCAAGAAGAAAGTATCTTGTGGTCACTCAGACTCCAGTGAAATATATTGTGCTTTATGCATATACCATTTTGTTGTATGGTCAAAATAAAATAAAGTAAGTAAAGTTTAGCTCAGCCGGTAGAGCCACTGTCTCCGTAAACTTTTTAGGAAGCCTCGGTTGTGGTAGAGCACCAGCCTGGGAATCGCAAGGTTGCTGGTTTGATACCAGTCCCTGCCAACTCAGCCTATGAGTAGCACAGATTGGATAATCTGATCTGTGTGGTAAAGTGCAGAAGCTTTAGCAAAAACAATCCCCCTGGTCTAGCACTAGCTAAAAGGGGATAGACTCCCTCGCTGTCTGGCTGATATTAACAATAGACCACTCCACCAACTATTATTTTTTTACATCCTTGTGTAAATGAACTGAAATACAACAAATACTTTGATTATTATGATGATAACTGCGATCTCTCTGTAAGTCTTTAGCAAAAACAATCCCCTGGTCTAGCACTAGCTAAAAGGGGATAGACTCCCTCGCTATCTGGCTGATATTAACAATAGACCACTCCACCAACTTTTTTTTTTTTTTACATCCTTGTGTAAATGAATTGAAATAAAACAAATACTTTGATTATAATGATGATATCTGCAATCTCTCTGTAAGTCTTGCCAGTGTGTTCATGCAGTATTACAATTTTTATATGGTTCCTTAGAGTAATATCCATCGCAAACAATGGACATAGGACAAGTAATCAACAGTCATGACAATAGTGTCTGTGCATTGACATTCATTGATGAAATTTGATCTGTGGGGAACTGAGGGTAGGTGTGGCGCTCTAGCTCAGGAAAACTGTTGAAGTGAGTTAGTGTACTGTTGGTTTGGACAACAGCAACTAGCTAAGCACAACTGAACCAGTGCCAAGACAATTGGTACTTATGGGAATCAAGAATAGTCCACTCATGCATTTGGGTGATTCCATTACTTGAGTCCTGATTGGTTGTTTGGTTTCAATGATGTTATGAGGCTTCATAAATAACCTGGCATTGCAGCAAGATAGATTTGTATTCAGTTACAACTACTTGTTGCCTTGTTTTACCAATTCAATAGTAATTGGAACTAGTATGATTATTTTACAAAATCTATTTCACTGGTCCAGCCTTAGCGATAAGGGGATAGACACCCTTGCTGTCCAGTTGATAGTGACAATAGGACACACTCTGCCCAATTGACCACTTTACTTATATCAAGATGGAGAATATCCTGTGTGTCCTGACAGACTGAACATCGACCCAACTGATGCTGAAAAGGAAACACAGCATTGGAAAACGATATTCAATGATTTCATCAATGAATGTCACGACAATGCTCTGAATAATTGATGTCTTATAATGGGTAATCTTTAACTTTAAGTGACTAAATTCCGGATCATAAACCTTTAAGCACCTCATCTGTGATCTCGATTCATAAGGACATGTTTTTCATTTACACCGTCAAATCCAGTTGTTTAACAGATGATTTTTAGAGGTTTTTTTTTTTAATCATAAAACTAACCCCTAACCCTAACCGTAACCCCTAAATTGTCTGTTAAACAACCAGATTTTGACAGTGTAAATGAAAAACATGTCCTTATGAATCGAGATCGCAGATGGGGTGCCTAAAGGTTATATGGTCCTAAATTCTTACCATAAAATTGTACTTGCGCATTATTTGAAATGAACTTAATTGTTATTAAAAAGTCATTTTATGATATTTTAGATTTAAAAACATGCACTAAAATGGATTTGAAAAGTGTTGTGTTTTCTCCGTGAAAATTATGTTGAATTAAAGATGGCTGCCATTGTTTACAAGCCTCTTCTTGGAAAAAGAACAAAGGGACTTTGAGAGTTGAGTCCTTTTAAGACTTAAATGAGAGTTAAGTTCATTTCAAATAATGCACAAGTACAATTTTATGGTAGGAATTTAGTCACTTAAAGTTCAAGATTACCTTATAAAGTAAATACACTTACAAGGCTGGAGGGTTGAAAAGTTCATAGGCTGAAAAGTTTAAATTATGATGAGATATCTGGTGTTTATGTCCTTTTTGACCAATGGGATCCAAGCACTGCAACACTGATGGAAGAAGTGTGTGGACCATAAGGCTATGTTGAAAAATAAACCTCATTTGGTCACATTCCATGAGAGTATTTTGGTCAGCTTCATAAACTTTTCAGTCCCCCCTTGTATACTGGATAAGTAAGTAAAGTTGTTTTAGCATCTGCGGTGGAGCGCCACACCTACTATCAGCTCCCCACAGTCACCATTGACTCTACATCTATGCCATCCTAAATTATATATACTAGCAACAATATTCACCCCCTGGATGCAAGTATTTAAGTTTTAATGTAATAAAATATTATATTATATTAGAAAGACTAACAAAACTAAATAAGAACACCTATAAAGATATTACTTATTCTAATATTATTTTAATTAAAGTTTTAATGTAATAAAATACTATATTAAATTAGAAAGATTAATAAAACTAAATAAGAACACATATAAAAAGATTACTTATTCTGATATTATTTTAAATTAAGTTTTAATGTAATAAAATATTATATTAAATTAGAAAGACTAACAAAACTAGATAAGAACACATACAAAAAGATTACTCTTACTTTAATGTTATTTTAATTGATTTCTATATAAAATATATATATAGGATTGCTTTGAATATTTTTGAGAATAACGTGGTAGTATTAGAAATCAGTAACAACAAATAATTATTTATTAAACTCAGTTTTGTTAAAATCATTATGCCAATTATTCCCACCATATACTAGGTAAATCTTTATTTCTTAGAGATATATAATACATATTTCAGGATTTTAAATGCATTAATAATATGAGCAATTTTATGGCAAAACTAACTCAGCTAGACAACCACCAAACCAATATAAACATAATTCTTCAAGCAAATTATAAATCTCTCATATATATATATATATATATATATATATATATAATAAAGGGAATGACTTACCTGTAAAAGATATTGAGTTAATCCCAATATTTGGTTGATACAAGTATTAATCGGATAAGTCAGTGTTATAACAAATATAAAGTGCTCTATACGCTAGTAGAGCGGATTTATTTAATGCAATATTGACTTCGGCAATTAACTGTATAACAATATCTTGATTAATTCAGTGGATTTAACCCTGAAGATCCTTATGGTGAAACCTCGTGTAGGTTATTTCTGTACACACTGTCATACTATATATATATATATATATATATCAACAAACGTGTAAAAGTGCCCGAGAAAAAGAGCTAAATATACGATTAAAACCAACTGGTTGAAAAATAGACCAACTTGAGTTTCTTGTTAGCATAGCTAACAAATCAAGGTTTGAAGATTCAGACACTCAGGCTTTACAAGTTCAAACTGAACCATAATGCCATAAAAACAACAAAAAAACATTTGTTGTACAAAAGGTGAAGGCACAGTGGACCACAGTACAGTGACTGGTTGACAGTGTTATATAATTAATGGGTAGCCTATTAATTATATACAGAAGTGTAGTGTAGATTTTAAAATAAAGGTTAGTGGATAAACACAGGAAGGTAATTGACACTTTTGTTAACCCTGTGTTGACCTATTCTTCCAGTTCACCTGTGCAAACCATAATGCCATAAAAACAACAAAAAAACATTTGTTGTACAAAAGGTGAAGGCACAGTGGACCACAGTACAGTAACTGGTTGACAGTGTTATATAATTGATGGGTAGCCTACTAATTATATACAGAAGTGTAGTGTAGATTTTAAAATAAAGGTTAGTGGATAAACACAGGTATATAATTGAGACTTTTGTTAACCCTGTGTTGACTTACTGTTCTGGTTTGCCAGTGTGAATGCAGAAAGTTAGCCAGAGAAAATTAGTTTTTGACTAACGTTTGAAGAAAAGCCAATGCATAAAAAGTTCAGGACAATCTTCTAACGGGATACAGACTCTCAGTAAACACTATTTCTTTCTCAGGTTCTTGAACTCATTAGTTCAAATTCTTGGACAAACAAACAATAATCAAATATTCATTAGCTACAAGGATGTTTTTCACAGTTGCTTTCATCTTTTCTATATGTAGATAATGTTATGAGGATAATGGCAATAAACATGGAAATATTAACAAGGAGACTTGATTGATTTAAACAAGTTTTAATAAATACATATCTGATATTATCTATATATATATATTTTTATTTTTATTATATATTTAAAGCTATCAGAACTAAGTTTCCATTTCAATTTTTTAAAATATTTTTTACTCCTTTAATAAATTTATTTTATTTTTTACTCCTTTAATACATTTGATGATTTTACTTTACTTATGATACAAACTCTCTGATATTAAATTTTCAACTCCTATCCCCTCAGGCAATATTTATTTTACGTTGCCCAGAAGGCGTTTTTTTTTTATTTTGCTAGTATATAGAACGGATGAAAGCAACTGCAAAAAGATCCTTGTAGCTAATGAATATTTGATTAATAATTAAGTCTCCTTGTTTGTTCTGCCTCGGTATGAACAGCTGCCTACTTTTATTACAGTTCGCTTAGCCGTTATGTAAATTACACCTCTTGCCATTTGAGGCTTTCATGCATAGCACAGACGATTCTTTGCTGCTTATGTCAGGGGAGATCGGCTATGCCCATTACACCATTGAGCAAGACAGACTGCCACTGTTGTATAATCTATGTGGCAGCATAGATTATTGGCAACACCCTGTAGGAGAATTCTAAGGGGCCAGTGTTTTCTGATCAGGGAATGGAAAACTACTGGACAGTTGGAATCTCACAAGTCACTTGCTTAGTTAATCAATTGGCAACCAGATGTATCCTACATCGGTTGTGACTCCACACGATGGGTTAGTAAACGGGCAAATAAAACCTTTGATCAAAGCAATAAGCCTTGTTAATTAATTACGCATGCCCTTAGTTAGAAGAAGAAAACAAGAAAGTAACACGATCTGTCTCTCTCTTTCTCTCTATGTCTCTATGTTGTCTCTATGTTGGTAACTCACTCTCTCTCTATGTTGGTCACTCACTCTCTCTCTCTCTCTATGTTGGTCCACTCTCTCTCTCTCTCTCTCTCTCTCTCTCTCTCTCTCTCTCTCTCTATGTTGGTCTACTCACTCTCTCTTTATCACATAAGAACTCTTGTTTATGTACCCAACAAGAAAGGGGTACATAATACCATGGCATCTCCCATTCAAGTAGCCAAATTCTCACACACGTGATCTGGGATCTTAAACAAATAAAATATGAGCTAAAAACAAAGTAAAAGTCTTGTGTTGTTACTAAGAACAAACAAACAACACAAGTATAGAAGATCCAGCCCAGGTTAAGAAACATCTACCAGATCGAAAGATAGACAGATCCAGTCTAAGCTAAGATGGAAGATGGCAAGATAGAAGAAACAGAAGTTAAGTATCTAAGAAAAGGAGATAAGTACACCTGTGTACAACCATGGGTATGCAGGTTAGAGTAGGTCGATTTTGGAACTGTAACATCTCCCATGTGGTGAAAGTTGAAAATTAACATAAAAGATTACCATACAAAATATTTTTTGTTCAAAACTTTGCCTTCATTTGAGGAAATAGACTTCTATCTTTTAAAATGTTATCACTGTTACAGCTTAATTAATAGGTAATATCGGATATGTCAGTGGTGATGGGGGCATATTTTCAATTTGAATTCTAGTTAAGATATCTTATTTGTTTTGTTTAAAATGACTAGCTTTTCTGTTTTAGATACTGAAATTGCTAAATTTTCTAACCAATTTCTAGGCTAAATTTTGGGAAAACAATGATTTTTTGTGCATTTTAGTAGATGATCTTTGATGCTATTTCCTCAAACAATGGTATAAGTAAGGGGTTTAGTTTTTGGTATCAGTATTTATTATACCAACACACATTT
The DNA here is from genome assembly GCA_023376005.1 of Doryteuthis pealeii. Lineage (NCBI taxonomy): Eukaryota > Metazoa > Mollusca > Cephalopoda > Myopsida > Loliginidae > Doryteuthis > Doryteuthis pealeii. The sequence goes on along the minus strand of CM042161.1, from coordinate 35,899,399 downwards.
TCGCTGTTAAAAAAGTCAAAAATCAACCTACCCTAATGCAGGTGTAGTCTACGTTACTGCACTGTGCATAAGACGTGACACAAAATGAGTGTGGTATGCAACATCAGCATGGATTCCCATGACTCTCTCTTGCCACCCATTCCTATCATATGTTACATAATTATTAGATACCTAATATTTATGGCAATAGTGTAGAAACATAATGGCGATTAGTGCAGCTGATGGCCTTGAGGGTGAGTGACGGCGCTTGACCTCACTCTCACCTTGCCTTCAGGGATAAATCGTGAGAACCAGAAGGCATAGAAGACCCTGTCTTCCGGTTTAAGGATAGTAAGTAACTCAGGCAGTTAGCAAGTAGGAGCCGAGTTGTAGGATGTGCGCAGATGTCTGGTTTGGGGATTTACAAATAAAGTAACATCAAAGTAAATCGAAGTCTTGTGTTTATTACCTAAAAACTAACAATGACACAGGGCTTCTGATAAGGAGAAATCCCTAACAGAAAACCAGACCCGAAGTCCCCAAGAAAGTCCAGACCTTAGAAGATTCCAGACCCAGACGCAAGATGTTAGAAGATAGAACCAAAGCCGGCCAGAAGAAAATATGACCAGAGTAAGAAGTAAGAAAGGGTATGCAACATATAATCAGTCTTGGCAAATCCTCAGCATGGCACCTAGTGTCCACACAGAGCTGATCAATGTAAGTTTTGCTGGTAGGCCTACACTGGTGTGTCCATGTGTAAGTGTCCACAGGAGAATGTCACTTATGAGTTCGTTCTTATTTCTCCAGCAGAGTTCAGCATGTCTAGTTCATCTTACTTGGATGGTTTGTGTGCATGCTGTCTTGAACAAATCCTGGAAGCAGCACCCCACAATAAATCAGCTGTATGGCCATTTACTTCTGTTGTATACTCTTCTTTTTACTTCTATTTTTCTTCTGCTCATCTTTGGTATCTTACGTTCATCTTCTAGCATCTGGACTCTGTCTTGGTGGTCGGTCGCACTTAATTCATTTCTTCTTCTAGATCAGTCTTGTTGCCAAGACATTCAGCAACCACAAAACCATATTATTTATGTAAGCTTTTATTTACTTAACTAAACATATTTCTCTAACTAACATAGCGCGCGTATGCAGGTGAGCTCCAGCTAAAGCCTTATTTACCTGACGTCCAAGCTGAAACTGAGAGCCAGCCCGTTCCCCCGTGACTTCACGTATTTCACGGGCTTTCTGTAATATTCCATGGAAAGTCCCGCCCGTGATATGAAAAGGGGCCATCCCTTCAGAAATACAGGGGATTAACAATAATCTATGCATAGATTATGTAACACTTCCTATTACACAAACCATCAGACCATATGACCTTTAGGCACCCCTTTTGTGATCTCGATTCATAAGGACATTTTTTCATTTACACTGTAAAAATCCGGTTGTTTGTTAACAGATGATTTTTTTTTTTTAAATTATAAAGCTAACCCCTAACCCTAACCCCTAACCCTTACCCCAACCCCAACCCCTAACAAACAACCGGATTTTGATGGTGTAAATGGAAAACATGTCCTTATGAATCGAGATCGCAAAAGGGGTGCCTAAAGGTCATATGGTCCAAACCATCCAAGTAAGATAAACAAAATATGCTGGACACTGCTAGAGAAATAAGGACAACCTCATGAGTGACATTCTCCTGTAAAAGTATGTGAGTAAAAGTAAGTAATGGAAGTGAATTATTAACTCATAGAGTTATGCAACCAAGTTCTGTGTTGGTTGGTTCGATTTTATGGCATCTCAGCCCCTGTTGGGTTATTTCATGCCAAAGAAATTTGTAACAATATGGTTTACTAGAAAACAAAAATGAAGCTTACTTTAGATCAGGATTCTGTTATCCACACCAACACACAAAACCTTCAGTACACACAAGAAGTAAAGACTATAACAGGGTGTCAAGTCCTTCGTCGTCACGCACAGTAACAGAGCTAGCAGGTTACATTCAATTAATATGCACGCAAAGCCTGTTGGAGAACTGCCTCCCCCCCCCCACGTCCACTCGCCTGTTTTTTAAAATGTCTCGCTGCTATCTTATGTAAATAAGTCTGCAGCATAAAATGGCAGTTTGGCGAACAGCTCTCAGAGAGTAGATTGACACGCCAGACAGTGAACACATTTAGTTCACGGTAAGTCACTGTCACTTCTATTACAACATTTTGTGTTATTCATTCTTGTTGGGTATTCAATTTTTTTTTTCAAAGACAATTTTTTTAAACACATCTTTTAATACTCATTTTTTTAATCTATATTTTTTTAACTCATAGATGGGACCCTGATAAGTCAGGGTCCCATCAGTCCATGACATGCAACACCCCACTAGACGGGCATTCAGAGAGACCCCCACTGATCAATTGACTTGTCACATTACGCCCTAATACCTATATGATAGTCCCAACCCTATTGCCCTTATGCCAGGTCCACTCTGAAGTTACGTTTCCCTTAGAGTTTGATTTTTATTAAAAGTATTAATCCCAGTTGAGAAATGAAAAATGCATTGGACTTCATTTCATATTCCACTAATACCTGTCCGGTAGAGTATAGTAAAATTTTATGCTCTTCAATTCACAGTCAACCAAAAAATGATGATATGATGATGATGAAAATTTCATCATCATCATATCTTTTTGGGTAATAAACTCTTATATATTTGTTTATTGGGTAAAGTATCAAATAAAATCGGTCGTTTCTCATAGAACAGAAAGTAAAATAAAAGAATATTCATATTTTTTCATTCATATATATATATATATATATATATATATATATATATATATATATATAGGGATAGGGACCCAAAAATCGTCTGCTAAACTCTGCTAATGTTTTTTAAAAACGAATTAAAATTAATTAAATTGATTATTTTAGGTCAAACTTTTGTCTAAATCGATAAGTAGTAACATAAAAGTAAAGTCGACGGGGTGGCCTAAAGTCGGTATCAGCCAGTCAGCGAGGGAGTCTATCCCCTTTTCAATAGCGCTAGACCAAGGAGACTGTTTTTAGCATCTGAGGTGGAGCGCCACACCTACCACTAGCTCCTTACTTTACCGCACAGATCCCTGTTCTACTCATACGCTGAGTTGGCGGGGACCGGTATCAAACTAGGAACCTTGTGGTTTCTAGCCGAATGCTCTACCGACTAATGACCATCAATAAAAAAGCAAAATAATATTACACATTTAAATAATTTATAATACGATTTTTTTGGTCAATTTCGATTGCATTCGTCCATAAACGCTCTTGAAAAATGGTGTGTTTACAAAATTCATGTAACTTTAGCGATTGCAAAAACATTTACTAAAAATCAGGGAATTATGCGATTTTAATGAAATTTTCAGTATATATTTATCAATTAATGAATTTTTATAATGCATCAGTTATTTTATTTCAAAACTTTAATTAAGTATTTCTGCTATGAAAAATTAATATATAGAATTCATTTCATTGCAAATATGAAAATCCTGATGTTAAGTTTAAAATGTTATATTTTTAGATTCTAGAAATAAATATTTTTTATGATGCAAACCTTATTTTAGGTGCAAAATGTAATAAGTTTTGAAGAAAAATTCTATTGAAAATTTAGCCGCCGCCCCACCCCCCTTTTAATTAGAAAAATATCGATGTATTATTTTTTCTTTTATAAGATAATAGCCAATTAAATAATTATCGAAATGAGTAAAAAAGTAATTTCCAAAAATTATTTTAAAATATTTTTTTACATTTTATTTTCCGATTTTCGGTACTTATTTTCTTATAAAATATTCCCCTTAAAATTTTTTTTTTCTATTCATAACTTCGGTCTGTTATCTTTTTATTTCTACTGTAATTAGTATCGAACACTGACCAACTCGCCGGGATTTTACACCCTAAGTGACCTGGAAAAAAATGAGAAAGTTTTGAAATAAAATAAATAATGCATCATAAAGTTCATTAATTGATAAATAAACACTGAAAATTTCATTAAAATCCGATAATTCCTTGATTTTTGGTAAATTACTTTCTGTAGGGGGGGGGGCTAAATTAATTTTGTGGGTATATTTTATATATTATATAATATAAAATCTGGAATAAAGATAGGCTTGAACTTGCACCGTTAACGTTAAACTCCGAATATGTAGTAAATATTGAACGTAATTAAATTTAATCAAAGTCACACAGACTAACCAATTGAATATGAAACAGTTTAGACCTAAAAAAAAAAAAAATAAAAAATAACTGCTTGTATACGTGAACAAAAACCATATGGTTAAATATTGGGTGTTTTTTTTTTACCAGCTGAGCCACGGCCAACAAATGGTGTTGCGTGTCCACAAGGAAGCGGTGTATAGCCAGTACTTGTCCCTTACATATACATGTTCCAGAGTCTGATGTAATGAACTAGATACAAGTGACTTCACTTTATGTGTTGTCATAGTTAAAAGTACAACCTGAAACCCTCAGGAGATATGCCGACTCTCAACGTTCTCACCTTAAATTGCTGGTAACTATTTGACTTTTTTTCCGATTTAAATGTGCTCTTTTAGTTTTAAGTGATATGTTAATTAAGTTTTAGGGCGTTTTTGTCGATCTATTTTAAATCTTAACACCTGTCGAGAAAAAAAAAGGTGCTGATTCGATTGCAAAAGATAATTCTAGTTTGTTTTACTTCAAGGCCGTCTCTCAAACTAATTAAATTGATTAATTAATTTATTATTATTCATCGATTTTTTTTCTTACTCATAAAAACTCTGACTACTTTTTTTATTTTATCTATTTTTTTTTTAAATAGAGATATTTAAAAATATTCAATTTCATCTTCTATCCTTTTTCACCTCGAGGAAAGAAAACACGATTTTTTTTCGTGGGCTGTTTGAATTTGTAAATCACAAAAAGTAAACATTAAATAGATTATTAAAAATAAAAAATTTAAAAAAAGTTATTTAAAGATTCGTTTATCGTTGCTGGGTTGGTGAGGCTCGTTGTACTTACGTTTAACTTTTGGACAAAAAGATTTTTGTTTTTCATTCGTAAATCGTGCGCTTGTGAAATAGATTTTCGTCTTGGCCTCAGAGAGAAATACTTGAAAAACAAAGTGTTTTTGATGTTATTGTTTTCATTTTGAATTATAAAAATATTTTAAAGAAAACCTAAATACGTGTAAAATATACTTATTGTTTATTTTATTGACTAAAATTATGAATTTCATAGATCCAGCCCTTTTTGTTCATTACAATTACTTGAGTGACAATTTTATTCATTTCAGTTTAATTCATTTTATTATTTTTTTAATTTCATTTTTTTCTGACGTTACTTAAAAAATGTTTTTTTCCAATAATACGTCGTTTTGTTTTTATTTATTTATCAGCTTTTTTATTATATTATTACTGAGGCTTTTAAAAATTGTAAATTTAGTTGTTAGTTTTCAAACAATCTCTCATGTTTATTATTTTTATGTATGTATTTATTTATAGTAAAGTTAGTAATAATAACACTAAAAAGAACACATCCTCATATGAAACAACCGAATAATTGATATATTAGTTTACGTACAACCACCTTATAATTATTTACAATTAAATTAGGATAAAATCTAAAGGTATTTGTATGTGTATTTATGACTTATTTTAAGGAAATTAACAATAAATAAATAATAAAACACCTAAAACAGAGCCTGGGGTTACAGTAGCCTGAACGTTGTGTTTTATACACAATAAAGTGAGGACAACAGTCCGAAATAGCATAATAATTTAAAATCTAAAGGTGTTCGAGATTTTAGTGAATGATCTCGATAATGATGGGTTTTCTTGGGACTTTCTAAGAACTTTAATTTTAGATTTGCTAGAGTTACAAATAACTTTGCCTTTAAAAGTTTTGTTTTATTGTGTTTGTGTTGGCGAAATAGAATTTCCAAATTAAAGGCCAAAAGGATAAATAAATGTAAATAAAATATAAATCGTTAATTTAACGAATATTTTATTTATCTATTTGGTCAATATAAACATTGACAGAGAAATAATAAGTAAAATAAAAGTGACGATGACGTATTTATTATTTAGTTTACCCACGCAGTAAAATTTATTGTTTACCTTTTTTTTTCTTTCGTTTTTACATTCATTCAAGATCTAAAATGCCCAACCCACTATCACGGATTTTATAAGAATGTCATAACAGATAATAATACAGGGAAGGGTACCTATTATTATTGTTACGGTAACTTAAGCTTACGCTTGAAATTGCGGAACCAGCTGATTAAAATAGATAAAATAAACGGCTGAACTTGCACAAAGGTGTCAAAATTAGGGTGACCCAGAAAAAACAGAACCCAAATTATTTATTTTCCCATTAAACTAACCTTAAACCCCAACACCAATCCTAAACCCCCCTAGTTAAAATTAACAGTTTTATTACAAAAGTTGTGGGTTCTGTTTTTTTCTGGGTTACCGGTATACAGGGTGAACCAGAAAAAACAGAACCCAAATTATTTATTCATTTCCCCATTAAACTAACCCTAAAGCCAACCCTAACCCTAATCCTAGCTCTAACCTAACCCTAGACCCCCCCCCCATAGTTCAAATTAACAGTTTTATTACAAAAGTTGTGGGTTCTGTTTTTTCTGGTTCACTCTAATTTTGACACCTTTGTGCAAGTTTAGCCATATAAACATTTTAAAAAAAAAACAAAAACAAACTATGAAGCCCTTCATCGTCTGAGATTTGTGAATTCTATAAGCTCTAGACTGACCGTTTTGTGAGAAGTGACCATGTGAATTTAGACGACTTTTTTTAAAGGAACCCTAAGCACAGGAAAGAAAAACTCCATGGCCTAAAATCCGTTTTTGACAAAATGAATTTAGGGGGTACAGAAAATAATTTACCAAAAATCAGGGAATTATCGGATTTTTAATGAAATTTTCAGTGTTGATTTATCAATGAATGAACTTTATAAAGCATTATTTATTTTATTTCAAAACTTTCTCATTTTTTTTCAGGTCACTTAATTTTGACCCCCTCCCCTTATTTTGGGGGTGTAAAATCTCGGCGAGTTGTTCCTTGTTTGATACTAATTACAGTATAAATAAAAAGATAAAAGACCGAAGTTGTAAATAGGGAAAAAAAAAATTTAAGGGGAATATTTTATAAGAAAATAAGTACCAAAATTCGGAAAATAAAATGTAAAAAAAAAAAAAAATAATAATTTTTTGGAGATTTCTTTTTTACTCATTTCGATAATTATTTAATTGGCTATTATCTTATAAAAGAAAAAATTATACATCGATATTTTTTCTGCTTAAAAAGGGGGTGGGGCTAAATTTTCAATAGAGTTTTTGGCTGAACTTGCACAAAGGTGTCAAAATTAGGTGTCCCAGAAAAAAACAGAACCCACAAATGTTGTAATAAAACTGTTAATTTTAACTATGGGGGTCTAGGATTAGGGTTAGGGTTTAGGGTTAGTTTAATGGGAAAATGAATAAATAATTTGGGTTCTGTTTTTTCTGCCTCACCCTAATTTTGACACCTTTGTGCAAGTTCAGCCGAGTTTTTCTTCAAAACGTATACTTTGTTTGACTAAAATAAGGCTTGCATTAAATTAGATATTTATTTCTAGAATCTAAAAATATAACATTTTAAACTTAACATCAGAATATTTTATTTTAAATGAATTTTATATTTTCATAGCAAAAATATTTAATTAAAGTTTTGAAATAAAATAACTGATGCATTATAAAATTCATTAATTGATAAATCAATATTGAAAATTTCATTAAAATCGGATAATTCCCTGATTTTTGGTAAATTTTTTTGCAATCGCGAATGTTACATTAAATTTGTAAACAAGCCCTTTATACCATTTAAAAAGAGCCAAAATGGCGAACGCGAACGAAATTAACCAAAACAAATCGTTTTAAAAGTATTAAAAATAAACTGCATATGTAATGATTTTTAATTTTTTAATGATGGACATTATGTTACTACTTATCGTTTTAGACAAAAGTTTGACCTTAAATAATAGATTTAATTAATTTTAATTCGTTTTTAAAATGAACTGCAAGTGTAAAAATGAAATAAAGATTTTTTTTTTATTATTAAGTAATTTTTTAGATTTTTGGTACTTCTTTTCTACCAAAATCGCCCCTTTACAAATGTTTTTTTTTTTCTATTTATACCTTCGGTCTTTTGTCTTTTTAATTTATACTGTAATTAGTCTCACTTTTATATAACCCCACCGATATTTGCGCCCCAAAAACAAGGGGTGGGGTCAAAGTTAAGTGACCTGGAAAAAATCAGGTTTTTCAAATAAAATAATTAATGCATTATAAAATTCATTCATTGATTAATCAAATCTGAAAATTTCATTAAAATCTGATAAATCCCTGATTTTTGGTAATTTTTTTTTTTTAAATCGGGGGTTTGATTTAATTTTGTAAAATACGTCTATGACGTCAAAATTGTTGGTACCTAGCCTACACTCTATCTTAAAACTATGACTGCAAGTGTAAAAATGAAATAAAGATTTTTTTTGTTATTACTCTTATAACCCTAAAGTTTAGATATTTTTTAATCTTTTTTTTTTTTAATTTAAAAAAATCATTTACATGGTCATTTTTTCCATGTATTTTTCCATTAATGCTCTTTGACGCCTCCCATAGGGCAAAAGATAAAGTTTATTATACATACCAAAGTTCACTAGTTTAAGTGAGTTCGATCTTTTTGGAGTCCCAAGAAATGACACTAAGCCAGTTAAAACTAGTAGATCTAGAACATTTTTGTTCATTATCTTAAAACAAAAGAAGAAGAAAAAAAAAAAAGAAAACACTCAATACATTATAACAGGAATAAAAACGAACGGAAACTTTTTTCAGAAATTAAACTTTCATTTTCCAGTTTATAGTCATTATTTATTTATTTATTTAAATACATTTTAGCTGACACATTCTTTGACCCATTTCTAGTGTACAGGTGGATTAGTATTAATTTCCTTATTTATTTACTTATTCATTTTCTTATTTATTTACTTTAAAAAATTTAAAAAACTCTTTAAAAAAATTACAAAAAGAAAACTCTTTAAAAAAATTACAAAAAGAAAACTCTTTAAAAAAATTACAAAAAGAAAACTCTTTAAAAAAATTACAAAAAGAAAACTCTTAAAAAAATTACAAAAAGAAATTTTAAGAATAATTGTTTGCCCTTCAGCTTTTAGTTAAAATATTTTTGTGTAAAATTAAAAATATTTTTGTGTAAAATTCCATCAAATTATCTAGTTTTAATAGCGAAAGAAAAAGTCACTAAATTGTTTATTATAGGTAAGGTAGACTTATGAAAGATTGAAGAAGTTAATTTAAAAAAAAATTAAATAGTGTTGTGTATCAAATAACATTTATAACCAATTTTACATGACAAGAAAAATGTTTGGCAATGATTTTTAGAAAATGATATAAAATAAAAATGATATAGTTTAGGGTGGCCCCAAAATCGTCTGCTCGCGACAGATTTTTTGTTTTAAAAACGAATTAAAATAAATCAAATCGATTATTTAAGGTCAAACTTTTGTCTAAATCGATAAGTAGTAACATAATGACCATCATTAAAAAAAGAAAAATATCATTACATATACAATTTAAAAAAAAACAACATTTAAAACGATTTTTCCGGCCAATTTCTATCGCTTTCGGTCTGAGACGCTGGTTTAATGGCTTTTTAACAAATTTAATGTAACATTCACGATTGCAAAAAAAATTTACCAAAAATCAGGGAATTATCCGATTTTAATGAAATTTTCAGTATTGATTTATCAATTAATGAATTTTCTAATGCATCAGTTATTTTATTTCAAAACTTTAATTAAGTATTTTTGCTATGAAAAATGAATATATAAAATTCATTTAAAATATGAAAAGCCTGATGTTAAGTTTAAAATGTTATATTTTTAGATTCTAGAAATAAATATCTATTTAATGCAAAACTTATTTTAGAAACAAAAAGTAATAAGTTTTGAAGAAAAACTCTATTGAAAATTTCGGTGCCTCCTTTTTTAAGCAGATCATAAGATCATTCTTTGATAAATAAACACTGAAAATTTCATTAAAATCCGATAATTCCCTGATTTTTGGTAAATTATTTTCTATAGGGGGGGCTAAATTCATTTTGTCAAAAACGCATTTTCGGCTTATTTTGGGCCACCCTAATATAGTTTTATCAGTCAAATAAAATGAAATAAAAAAGAAGGGGGATTTTACACATAATTGACAGACAAAACTTGTTGATATTATCGGACCATATGACCTTTAGGCACCCCTTTTGCAATCTCGATTCATAAGGACATTTTTTTCATTTACACCGTCAAAATCCGGTTGTTTGTTAACAGACGATTTTTAGATTTTTTTCTAAATTATAAAACTAACCCCTAACAAACAACCGGATTTTGACGGTGTAAATGAAAAAAATGTCCCTATGAATCGAGATCGCAAAAGGGGTGATATGATCCATATTATCTTGGGATGTACAAAAAAGTGCGCAACTTAAAAAAACAAACTATTTTACTGTTTTTTTAACATTTAATAAAAAAAAGAACAATAGGGTTAACTTTTGGCTATGGGTGGTGACCTGTGATGCTTGAGGATGGAATCCTGGTGGCTGAGTAGTCCATGACATGCAACACCCCACTTTGGCCCTGACTTAAGTTAGACGGGCGATCAGAGAAGCCATGTCAAGCCCTAGCACCTATATGATTGTTCCAACCATATTGCCCTTACGGCAAGCCCCAACCCTTTTTATCAGATGGGTGCTAGAAGGTGGTGGCTGAAGGTCCTCATGTCCTGGGTATAATGTTAAATTCTATCTGATGGTGAGGTTCCAGTTCTGGAGGTCTGAGGAATATGGAGCACCCCTTCATCACCATTGCTTCCAGGTGCACTCTGACCCGGAGTGGTAGTACCTTTTAGGGTCCCATCTATGGGTTAAATAGAAAATATGTTTCCAAAAAAAAAAAATGAGTTTAAAAAATTTTCTTCCAAACTATCGCTACGAATCTTTCAAAACTTTGTCAGCATTAAATAACCCACTGAGGTTGATATGCTGTAAAACAAAACAAACCAAACCTTTTTCAATGAATGTTTCCATTTTTTAAATATATTTTAATAATTTTTCATGGCATAAAATGAATCTTGTAGAATAATCATACTAGTTCCAATTACCTTCGAATTGCTAAGACAAGGCAACAAGCAGTTGTAACTGAATATGAATCTATCTTGCTGCAATAGTACTGCAAAATGCCAGGTTATTTATGAAGCCTCATAACATCATAGAAATCAAGCAGCCAATCAGGACTCAAGGAATGGAATCACCCAAATGTATGAGTGGACTATTCTTGATTCCCATAAGTACCAATTGTTTGGCACTGGTTCAGTTGTGCATAGCTAGTTGCTGTCGTTCAAACCAACAGTACACTAACTCACTTCAACAAATCTAATAATCGTATTATCAAATTCATTTTCTTTAGGTTATGAGATTGAAAACAGTTTAAATTAAATATGCAAAGTAAAAAATGTATAAGAAGGGCTTTACTAAAAATGATATTGTGTGATAATAATAATAGTGAAATCCCCCTATCAGCAGGGCTTGAGAATACACTGACTGTATCCCCTGCAGAGAGGATAAGCCCACCCTCCCTGTCCCCAAAAGTCGTAGAAGGGTATGACACTAACCTGCATCTGATGGTGAGGCTCCAGTTCTGCAGACCTGAGGAGTGTGCAGTACCCCTTCATTGACATTACTCCCAGGTCCACTTTGATCTGGAGTAGTAGTACATGTTACAGTCTCATCTATGAAGCAAATATATCTGCTTAAAAAATATTCATATTTGGTGGAACTGTATGAAAAACAATTGCATGATCCGACTATGAACCAGGTAGTACTGAGCTACATGGTACCAGTAGCACATTGAGCGACCTGTCACATGATGACTATGAGGCGGGTAGTGGGTTACACAGTACCAGTAGCACATTGAGCGACCTGTCACAGACGATCCGACTATGAGATGGGTAGTTACAGTACCAGTAGCACATTGAGCGGCCTAACACAGATGATCTGACTATGAGGCGGGTAGTACTGGGTTACACAGTAGTAGCACATTGAGTGACCTGTCACAGACGATCCGACTATGAGATGGGTAGTACTGGGTTACACAGTACAGTAGCACATTGAGCGACCTGTCACAGACGATCCGACTATGAGATGGGTAGTACTGGGTTACACAGTACCAGTAGCACATTGAGTGACCTGTCACAGATGATCTGACTATGAGGCGGGTAGTACTGGGTTACACAGTACCAGTAGCACATTGAGCGACCTGTCACAGACGATCCGACTATGAGGTGGGTAGTACTGGGTTACACAGTACCAGTAGCACATTGAGCGACCTGTCACAGACGATCCGACTATGAGATGGGTAGTACTGGGTTACACAGTACCAGTAGCACATTGAGCGACTGTCACAGATGATCTGACTATGAGGCGGGTAGTACTGGGTTACACAGTACCAGTAGCACATTGAGCGACCTGTCACAGACGGGTAGTACTGGGTTACACAGTACCAGTAGCACATTGAGCGACCTGTCACAGACGATCCGACTATGAGGCGGGTAGTACTGGTTACACAGTACCAGTAGCACATTGAGCGACCTGTCACAGACGATCCGACTATGAGATGGGTAGTACTGGGTTAAACGGTACCAGTAGCACATTGAACGACCTGACACAAAGTTCTTTTGAAAAACGCAGAAGGATAAAGTTTTATACAATTATTTATTTGTTTTGCTCCACAAATCATTAGAACAGGTGTGTTAACGATTTCCTGCAGGTAAAACTTTCCAAAGTCATTATGCAATCAGCACAAAAGATTTCAGGGGAAACTTGTCAAGACACGAGTCAAAATATATATATATATATATATATATATATATATAAGATACGAGTCAAAATATATATATATATATATATATAGTTGTAGTTGTAGAAAAGTTTTTTCTCTACCACGGTTTCGGTGTTCTTAGTACACCGTCTTGAGGAGAACTAAGTAAACTATGTGGTTAATGAAATATATCCTCGCCTGGTTTAAAATTATTTTTATTCTGTATCTCCTAAGAGTAAATTAACTTTTGTCTCTAAATCTTGTTCCTTTGAAATTAATGTTTAGTTTACCCTATGTTGATAGGCATGTAAGAAAGGTTCAAAGTTATATATACTTTGAATATACAAAACTCCGACGAAGGTTAACAGACAAAACATTTAATATAATACAGCACATGGATATGACGAGATACGAAGTACATAGGTAAAAGGGTACATAAACAAGGAGTACATAAATAAAGATAAAGACACATTCATGAATGGTACAAGATAACATATAAAAGTACAGACATGGGACTAGGGATAGTCCATGCTGTGTGAAGAACTTACAGTAATGTAAGTGGGGCCAAAAGCCCCAACGAGAAGGGATAGACTGTGTCTAGCCCATGGTGTCTCGTGGTTACTGGAACAGGAAAAGAGGCCGAAAGGGTTTGAACTCGGTGCTTAAATACTATAGCCCCCTAGCGGGCACCAGCAAACTAAACCAGGCAGACAACTCTCCCAGGCAAATATGAAACTAACGCTACAGGCAGAAGTGATTAATGATTCTATCTATCCATGTCACCCCCTATCCTTTTTATTTACTTCTTACTTATTTGAACTTATGAAATTCTAGGCCCCTGGTAAATCTATTGAGCCATTTTTTTTTTTGTTTTTTTTTGGGGTGCATGTATTATATTATATAAAAAGTGTTGTTATGGGTCCAACAGGAGAAAAATAAATATTTTATAAAAATGGTTTGCAAAAAGGATTGTTTTTAAAAAAATTTTTTTATTAACTTACATATGAATGCAAAAAAATGTTATTAACTTACATATGAATGCAACACGTGTTTCTGATCTGTTGTCTTCTTCAGGCATTGAATTATTATTTTGGCAGAATATGTCCGATATTTGATAGGTTGTGTGTGTTTTTGTAACTTTTTTATTATAATTATATTATATTATATTATATCTATATTAATCTTAGTAATACATTGAGCAACCTGACTCAAAGGTGAAACTTGTCATGACACGAGTCAAAAATGAATATTTATTTTGGCATTTTTTATTCTAACTGAAATTATGGGCTTTCAGTTTAGCTCAGTCGGTTGAGCACCTGACTAAGAATCGCAAGATTCCTGGTTTGATATCGGTCCCGCTAACTCAGCACATGAGTAGCACAGATTGGGTAATCTGATTTGTGCAGTAAAATGCCTAAGTAAGGTTCACAAATAACTGATATGTGTAGAATAATCACACTAAGTTCCAATTACCGTCGAATTGGTAAGACAAGGCAACAAGTAGTCATAACTGAATACAAATCTAATCTTGTCGCAATACTACTGCAAAATGACAGGGTATTTATGAAGTCTCATAACATCATAGAAACCAAACAGCCAATCAGGATTCAAGGAATGGAATCACCCAAATACATGAATGGACTATTCTTTACTTTCATAAATACCAGCTATCTTGGGGCACTGGCAGATGTGCTTAGCCAGTTGCTGTTGTTCAAACCAACAGTATTCTGACTGACATCAGAGATGTTGATATGTACATGTCCCATGTCACTGATGCATAAAAATCTAAAAGGATGCAGAAAAATTGTATCCATGCATCCCAGTGTTTTTTTTTCTTCCCCCAGCATTTCCAGCTAACTGTAAATACATTTCAATATTTTCTTGGAAATGAATTACATGCTATAGGGTACAAGGTAGGGGTTAGGTGGCTTTAGTTGTTTATAGATAAAACTCTACACTGTAGGATACAAATCATTATATGATATCAAGTATTCCTATCTAATACTTATTATATGATATCAAGATACAAATCTATCATTATGATATCAAGTATTCCTATCTAATACAAATCATTATATGATCGATATCATACAAATCATATGATATCAAGGATATCGATATCAAGTAATACAAATCATATGATATCAAGTATTCCTATCTAATACAAATCATTATATGTCTATCTAATACAAATCATTATATGATATCAAGACAAATCATTATATGATATCAAGATACAAATCGATCAAGATGATATCAAGTATTCCTATTTAATACAAATCATTATATGATATCAAGTATTCCTATTTAATACAAATAGTTATATGATATCAGAGATGCTGATAGGTACATGTCCTGCGTCCCTGACACATAAAAATCTTAAAGGATGCAGTAAAATCATATCCATGCGTCCCAGTGTTTTTCTTTTTTCTTCCCTCACCATTTCAGGCTAACTGTAAATACATTTCAATAGTTTCTTAGAAACGAATTACACAGGATAGGTTACAAGGTAGGAGTTAGACGGCTTTAGTTGGAACCCCTAAATTTTCCCGGGGACTCATTCAAATCAATTACATGCATCCCAGGACATACTAAATTAAAAAGCTATCAGCATCACTGTGTGCATTTCTCTTGTATCTATTTACCTACCTCATGAGCAGGATGTGACATAAGGTCTATTTTTTAAGTTGAGTTTAGCAGGTTTGAAATCAGAGTTTTCTTTCTTGCACTTTCAGATGTAAAAAATGAGACATTTGAAAGGGTTAACTAATTTCTCCATATTGGAGAAATAAGGACAAACTCATAAGTGACGTTCTCCTATGGACTCCTACACATGGACACACCAGTGTTAGCTGACTAGCAAAAAAATTGCATTCATCAGCTCTGCGTAGACATTGGATGCCATGTTGAGGACTGGTAGTATATGTTTGGGTCCTGTCTATAGGTTAAATAGATCAAAAATGAGTTTAAAAAAAAAAAAAATTTAATACCCAACTGAGGGTCTTAGTGTCCTATGTATGACGTTAAACTGCATCTGATGGTGAAGTTCCAATTCTGGAGCTCTGAGGAGTGTGGAGTACCTCTTCATAACCATTACTCCCAGGTCCACTTTGACCTGGAGTGGTAGTACCTGTTAGGATTCCATCTATGGGTTAAATAGATCAAAAATGAGTTTTAAAAAGATGTGTTAAAAAATTTTTTTAATATCCTACAAGAATGAATCAAACAAAATGTCTTTGGCATAAAATAACCAAACAAGGGTTGATATGCCATAAAGTCCAACCATCCAGCTGAATAAAAAAAGAAATTAGTTTCTTCTCTTTAAAACTATCTGGATAATTCATGATAGGCTAGTAGAACAGATAAGCAAACACAAAAATTGAATAGCCAACAAGAATGAATCAAACAAAATTTATTTGGCATGAAATAACCCAACAAGGGTTGACATGCCATAAAATCCAACCATCCTGCTAAATAAAAAAAGAAATTAGTTTATTCTCTTTAAAACTATCTGGATAATTCATGATAGGCTAGTATAACCCGTCGGTCGCTCCCGAGCTAAAGGGCTCACAGAATCTCCGAAATTGGCCGTCAAGATCGGATTTTCTGCATCAACCACGGATTGCAGGGTATCTATATTTGCTGGAAATCTAGCCGAATGCCCCACGTTGTGCTAAGATCTCAAACGACTAGAAATCTGCTATAGAACTGATCTCCGAGGTTTAATGGCGGCCGATTGGTCACATACAAAAAAGAATAACGACTCTTTTTCTTCTTAAAAAAATCAACAACATTTATATTCGAAAATACAGGAATACAAATAATTACTTCTCAAGGTTTGTGGGAGTGATGTGCCCATAATTAAATACTTCTGGTCTTCTGCAAAGTATTGTGCAAAACAGTTCGTAAGTTGACTAAGTTTTCAAAATGGTCTTAGCTGAAGTCAGTTACTCTCGGCTCTCAGTATTGCGTTAATCTTGTCAGCTAGCCCGATTCTCAAGCGATCACAACTTCATCTGCCCGTTTGGCCTCATCTGCCCATTCGGCCTCTTCTGCTCCTCAAGCCAAAAACGTCTGAGTTAAGTAACACTCTGATCGGAACAATTTTATTTCCGGCCGGCATGAAGACATTGGGAATTTTTCTGCTCCACCCACTCAAGAAGGGTAACCGCCTTCCTCTTGTTCAACCAGCCAATCAAATTTACTTCCGCTCACCAATCTGGGTACCATCTCTTCCGGCCACTTGAATGTTTTTTTTAAATACATTCGACCCCTTTTTTTTTTTTTTTAATGTCGATTTCCAACAAGAGTTTATCTCCATTCTCCAGCAATAGGGAAACATAAAAACAATAGATTCTCTTTAATCCTGGTTTCTTCATGTTCCGGTAATCTATAAAACAAGATTTATCTTTTCCCCGCGACTAAAGTCTGGATACATCAAAGACTCGTCTAAGAACGGCTTCCCTCACTTCTGGGAGTTCCGACCTACTTGAGATTTTACTACCGGCCACGACTGCCCAGTCGGGGTCATTTTCGGATCGCCCATCTGTTCTGAATCTACGGCCGAAGTCGGCCAGCGAGTTATATTTCCGTTTTTTTTTTCTTTCTTTCTTCTAATTTCAAAACCTAGATCAGGTCACATCTCGATCGCGGCCTTGTAATTCTGACCCAAACGATCGGAAGATTTTAACTTCCGATTTTTCTTTCTTTCTTTTTCTATCTTCCAAACCTGAATCAGGTCACACTAGTAGAACAGATAAGCAAACACAAAAATTGAATAGCCAACAAGAATGAATCAAACAAAATGTCTTTGGCATAAAATAACCAAACAAGGGTTGATATGCCATAAAGTCCAACCATCCAGCTGAATAAAAAAAGAAATTAGTTTCTTCTCTTTAAAACTATCTGGATAATTCATGATAGGCTAGTAGAACAGATAAGCAAACACAAAAATTGAATAGCCAACAAGAATGAATCAAACAAAATTTATTTGGCATGAAATAACCCAACAAGGGTTGACATGCCATAAAGTCCAACCAACCAACCAACCAATTCTTGTATTATTTGGATTATTCAAACAATTGTCCTCATCTTTATTGGTACAACATTTACAATTGTCCAATTGGACCCATGGCATAGTGGATATAGGCGTTAATACAGTTCAAAAGTTACAGTTATCAGGTTCAATCCTGGCCAAGGGTGACAGTAACATAGAATAATAATCAACACAGCTTAACACTTGTACCCAGTCATGGTTAGCAGAATGAGAACAGTATACTCTGTGGATTGAATAAATGGTTAGGTTCAAAGTTCTGTGAAGGCTCCTGTTTATGACAAGAAGGTTCCTGAGTCCGACAAGAAATACCTGAAGAGGGTTAGAGGGCACATCGGCCGAAACGTTGTACAGATAACAATAAAGATGAGGACAATAGTCCAAATAATTGAAATAATCCAAATTATCAAGCCTCATCTAAAAAATAACACCTGAAGAAGGTTGGAGGGCACATCGGCTGAAACATTGTACAGATAACAATAAAGATGAGGACAATAGTCCAAATAATTGAAATAATCCAAATTATCAAGCCTCATCTCAAAAATAACACCTGAAGAAGGTCGGAAGGCACATCGCCTGAAACATTGTACAGATAACAATAAAGATGAGGACAATAGTCCAAATAATTGAAATAATCCAAATTATCAAGCCTCATCTCAAAAATAACACCTGAAGAAGGTCGGAAGGCACATCGCCTGAAACATTGTACAGATAACAATAAAGATGAGGACAATAGTCCAAATAATTGAAATAATCCAAATTATAGCCTCATCTAAAAAATAATAAGAAACACCTGAAGAAGGTTGGAGGGCACATCGGCCAAAACATTGTACAGATAACAATAAAGATGAGGACAATAGTCCAAATAATTGAAATAATCCCAATTATCAAGCCTCATCTCAAAAATTCAGAGAAACAACCAATTCTTCTCTAGTTTATTCTATACCAATGATACATACACCACAACACTCGACCCGGATGAGAGCAAAAATCTATAAATAAAGTCAGCAAAAGCCTGCATTGTATAACAGCATATCCTGTAACCTAGTTTTGGTTGTGTGGCTGTTACTCATGTAGTGTGTCATGTAGTGTGTCTTGGGTATGAATAGCATAGCAGAGTCCACCCCACACCAGATATACAAGTTTTTCTTCTAGACTGGTTGCCATACTGTGATCTAAAAATTAGTATCGGGTTTTGTGCATAATTATTGTGGATTTTTTTCAACAAATCTTATTTAATAAAAAAAACTCAAACATGGTTGGTTTTGTTGTTATTGGAGAGTTCATGGGATCCAGTCAATTTCCATACTTTTCGGAACTTTTTGAGACAATGATGATGGTCGAATGGTCCACAGGGAAGTCTTCGGCCAACATTCTCGTTGTCAAGCTTTCATCCTCTTCCACGGCTGCCAAAAGGGCTTGGTCGTTAAAATTTGATGGTTGACTTCTTGGACCATATGACCTTAAGGCACCCCTTTTGCGATTTTGAATCGTGGGGACACTTTTCTCATTTACATCATAAAAATCCTGTTGCTTGTTAGAGGTTAGTTTTATAATTAAAAAAAAAAACTCTAAAAATCATCTGTTAACAATTAACCGGATTTTGACAGTGTAAATGGAAAAAATGTCCCCACAAATCGAAATCACAAAAGGGGTGCCTTATGGTCAGATGGACCATAAACTAAAACCTATTCACACGTGTCCAATCACATGCCTTTAAGGGGTCAAGTAAAGGTTACTGTCCATAACCAGTGATTAACTTTCCATAGGAACCCATTATCTTAAGTCTACGGACTCTATTCAAAATTCTAACTACAGGTACGTTCATAATTTATAGCTGTTCATGAATTATGTAACAATACAAGCACCCCAGAGTGGAGCATTAGCACACCCACATCCAGCCACAGATACCAAAGTTAAAGAACCCAGTCTGCCCTACTATTTATCATCTTGTGGTGTGGTTCCAATTCTAGAGCTTTGGAGAGTGTGGAGTACTCCTTAATTGCCAGTCCTCTCAGATCCACTTTGACTCAGAGTGGTAGTACCTGTTAGGGTCCCATCTATGGGTTAAATAGAAAAAAATAAATATTTTTAAACCCATTTTTGTCTATCTAACCCATAGATGGGACCCTAACAGGTACTACCACTCCGAGTCAAAGTGGATCTGAGAGGACTGGCAATTATTTATTAATATATACTCCCACTTTGGTTGAGTTCTCTAAATAGGGATTTAATTGTAAAATTCATCGTTCTGGCATGTAGCTAACCCTCACTTTGTTTACAAAGTTAGAGGACTCTAGTGAATTCTTTTCCGCTTAGAAATGTATCAATTAAATATTCTCCTATATTTGACAGCCGCTACTGGCCGCATGGGTAAGAGACTTGGCGGACGAAAATTCATTCAGGTCTCAAACCCGGCTAGAGGTAGCTGTTAAAGTGTATCCACACTGATGAGAGGTGAAACCTCGGAACACGTGTCTGTGGATAACTTATATGTATATATATATATATATATATATAGTATAATGGTTATCATTATGGGTCAACTACCCACCTACACCCTGAGCCAGAGTGGACCAAGGAGCAATGGTGATGAAGGGGTGCTCCACATTCCCCAAACCTCCAAAACTGGAACCTCACCATCAGATAGAGTTTAACGTCATTCTCAGGACATGTAGATCCTCAGTCACTGCCTTCTAGCACCCATATGATAAAAAGGGGTTGGGGCTTGCCATAAGGGCAATAGGGTTGGGGCAATCATATAGGTGCTAGGGCTTGACGTGACCAGCCTATTGATCTGAGGGGGCCTCTCTGACCACTTGTCTAGCCCAAGTAAGGGCCAAAGTAGATTGTTGCATGTCAAACTGCTTGACCACCAGGTTTCCATTCTTTAGCATTACGGGTCGCCACCTACAGCCAACCGGTGGCCCCATTGGAGAGATCTTACCCCTCTGCAGAGGTGTAGTCAGTGTTCGTAAGTCCCAACCATCAGGGTTGTTAAAAATTGTTAATTGTTTGCAATTTTAAGATGACCCAGCAGAGAGAGACGGCCAACACACTTCATCCTTGCAATGGAAGGGTTTTTAACAAATTCTGAAAATGACCTCAATTTTTGAAGAAAAAAAAAAAAAGGTTATTTCCTATAAGTCTAACATGATCAAAGGGGAACCACTCTTGACTAATAAATTATTTATTCATTTATTTATTGATCTACTAGGAAAAAAGAAGACAGGGTTAGGGTTAGTTTAATGGGAAAATAAATAATTTTTCAGTCAAAAGTGGTTCCCTTTTGATCATGTTAGACTTATAGGAAATAACCATATTTTTTATTAAAACTTTTATATTTAAATGAACTAGCAAATGTATGCACCCTCCGGGTGCAAGTATTTAAGTTTTAATGTAATAGAATATTATATTAAATTAGAAAGGCTAATGAAACTAAAAAGAATGCAGATAAAAAGATTTGATACAGGAGGGAGGTATAATAGAAAAATAGAACAACTGAAACTTACTCTTTCATTACTTCTATCTTTCATTGTTAAATTTTTGTAATTTAATTATCTAGTTAAAATAGGAAGTAAAGAATAAAATGACAGTTATTTCTTTTTGTCAATGGATTTCTTTTAAGATTTATACTCGAGATTTTTGATCATATTCATTAAGATAGAACCAAAGAATTAAAAATCCCTAATACTAAGCAGATATTTATTAGAATCAAATTGTTAATATCAATATGCAAATTAACCTTCCTGTTCACACTGGAAACCACTATTTTGTTGTATATATAAATACAATTGCATTTTATTAGTATGTAGACATAGTGAACAGTATTAATAATGTAAAACAATTTTATTAATAATTGTGGTTTAAATAAAAATAAATTCACATAAATAACTAAATAACTAAAGGGAATTGTTACTTGAGTAGTAATATAGTTTTGGTTACAGACAAGAAAACACACAATCTCCATTATAATAAGATGTTAATGATAATTGCACATGTTGCACTTTGAAGCAAAAAAAATAACACAACAAAATTCACAAGTGATTTTCATTTTCTGATTTAGATAAAATCCTCCTGTAGCGTAAATTTAGGGTCTACCGGGAATTTGGGATTAAAAATAAAACTGTATTCAAATTTCTAGAGAAAGTGGGGAAGAAGAAATAAGAACAAACAAGGGTTAAAATTTGGAAGAGTAAACATACAACGTGTGCCAGTAATTTGGCCCGAAGAATGACCCCAGAAATAGATTTTAAAATAAAAACAGGAAGTTCCAGGTTTTGACCGGAAACGTATGTGACGCATCGATGAGAAACGGGAGAAGTGAAATTATTATTCATTTATTTATTGATCTACTAGGAAAAAAGAAGACAGGGTTAGAGTTTAGGGTTAGTTTAATGGGAAAATAAATAAATAATTTATCAGTCAA
>CM042161.1:35816996-35871996 GCA_023376005.1 Doryteuthis pealeii | reverse complement strand
CAATTAAGAACACATTTTATGATAATTTTGTGTTAAAACATGCAGTTGTATTGATTCGAATAAATTTGTATTTTCATGTGTAGATTTAAGGTGAAATGAAAATGACTGACCAAAACATATGGCTTCCTCAAAGTGAAACAAACAAAGGGAGGTTACTCTCATTTATGTAGCTAATGTTCAGATTACCTATCATATTTGAGACTATATTACCCTTATACAATGCTTTACTTTATATGACCTTTATACAATACAATGATTAACACTATATTATCATTATGCAATAATTGACCCTATATGACCCTTACACAGTATGATACTTGTGTTACACAAAGAATAGGGTAGGGTATTCATTTTGTAATGTGTAAAAATATTTACAATACTTGACTATATAACCCTAATACAATATATTTGACTATATGTCCCTTATACAATACTTCCCTCTATATGTCCCTTATACAATACTTGCCTATATATGTCTCTTATACACTACTTGACTCTATATGACCCACATACACTACTTGACTCTATATGTCCCTTATACACTACTTGACTCTATATGACCCACATACACTACTTGACTGTATATGTCCCTTATACAATACTTGACTCTATATGACCCACATATACTACTTGACTGTATATGTCCCTTATATAATACTCGACTGTATATGTCCCTTATACACTACTTGACTCTATATGACCCACATACACTACTTGACTGTATATGCCCCTTATACAATACTTGACTGTATATGTCCCTTGTCCCTTATACAATACTTGCCTCTTTGATGAAGACCAACTTATCGATTTGGTCGAAACAGTTCTGTCAGCAATTACATAACAAACATCATATGTTTTTTCAAAATGTTAAATTTCAATACTTGCCTCTATATGTCCCTTATACAATACTTGACTCTATATGTCCCTTATACAGTACTGGCCTCTATATGTCCCTTATACAATACTGGCCTCTATATGTCCCTTATACAATACTGGCCTCTATATGTCCCTTATACAATATTTGCCTCTATATGTCCCTTA
This sequence comes from Doryteuthis pealeii, assembly GCA_023376005.1. NCBI lineage: Eukaryota > Metazoa > Mollusca > Cephalopoda > Myopsida > Loliginidae > Doryteuthis > Doryteuthis pealeii. Next base: position 35,870,955 of record CM042161.1, on the reverse strand, counting down.
TACAATATTTGCCTCTATATGTCCTTATACAATACTGGCCTCTATATGTCCCTTATACAATACTGGCCTCTATATGTCCCTTATACAATATTTGCCTCTATATGACCCAATACTTGACTCTATACGTCCATTATACACTACTTGACTCTATATGACCCTTATACAATACTTGGCTCTATATGTCCCTTATACAATACTTGCCTCTATATGACCCTTATACACTACTTGACTCTATATGTCCCTTATATAATACTTGACTCTATATGTCCCTTATACAATCCTTGCCTCTATATGACCCTTATACACTACTTGACTCTATATGACCCTTATACACTACTTGACTCTATATGTCCCTTATACACTACTTGACTCTATATGACCCTTATACACTACTTGACTCTATATGATCCTTATACACTACTTGACTCTATATGATCCTTATACAATATAATATTTGACTCTATATGACCCTTATACAATACTTGACTCTATATGTCCCATATACAATACTTGACTCTATATGACTCTCATACAATAATTATAAAGCAGCTGATTTGCTATCAAATTACATTTGCAACAATAGATAAAAGTGATGCATGTTGTCTGCTGCCATTTGTATATTTTTTGTTTGTCCTTTTTTTCCAGATTCATGCCGAATACAACCTTGCCCATGATGAATATCGCGGCCATCGACTTCTTCAGGCGTTTCAGCTGAGTCAATTTGTGAAACATACTTCTGAATCATGTGACCTTGTAATTGTTGCGGGTGACTTCAACATGGACTCTTCCTACCTTAGCTACAAAGTGATTTTGGCCAATGCCATGCTCGCTGATACATGGACAGAGAAGGTAACCATTTTATACCTATGTTAATTTCTACATGTTTAAAAAGTTGTCCGGCGGATTTTTTTAATGTCAGTATCATCCAGACAGCAAAGGAGTATATCCCCTTTTCACTAGCACAAGACCAAGGAGATTATTTTAGAATCTGAGGTGTAGTGCCACACCTACCATCAGCTCCTCACTTTACTGCACAGATCCCTGTGGTACTCATATGCTAAGTTGGTGAGGCCCGGTAACAAACCAGGAACCTTGTGATTCCTAGGACGCTCTAACAACTGAGCTAAACTGTAGGAACAAAGGTAATGACCTTTGACATCTGTATACTTAAAAGTTTCAAAAAATGAATATACGAAGGTGCGACAGTTACGCTATGGAACTCATTGTCGGAATGGAGTGATGATGTGTTGAGATATATATATATATATATATTTGTATACTCACAAAGCAGAATGGACGATTACTAAAAACAGCTTCAGTTTCAGAAATCTTCTGTCGAAGAGATTTTTATCTCGAAATATTAAGAATAAATTAAAGGTTAACAATACATTCAACTACATGTCCGCCCTGTCGGCTGAGACGTTAGACTGCACTTCTGCAGAGGGGTAAGATTCACCCAAATAGTGCCACCTGCTTAAGGACGGAGTCTTGGTGGATGAGCAGTCCATGACCTGCAACACTCCACTTAGAACCTTACTTAGGTTAGATGGGCCGTCAGAGAGGCCCCCTCTGATCAACCAGTTGGTCACGTCAAGTCCTAGTACCTATATGATTGCTCCAACCCTATTGCTCTTATAGCAAGCCCCCAACACCTTTTAGCATATGGGTGCTAGAAGGTGGTGGCTGAGGGTCTACATGTCCTGGGAATGACGTTAAACTCTATCTGATGGTGAGGTTCCAGTTTTGGAGGTTTGGGGAATGTGGAGCACCCCTTCATCACCATTGCTCCCTGGTCCACTCTGACCCAGAGTGGTAGTACCTGTTTGGGTCCCATCTATGGATTAAATAGAAAAATGTATTTATAAAAAAATTGTATTATCCATTAAGAATTGATTTATTTCAAAACTTTATCTGCATTAAATGACCCACTGAGGTTGATATGCTGTAAAACAAACCAAACCAAAGGTTAACAAACAACACCATAGTTACCTCCTTTTTTTCTTTACACTTGCATTGTGATAGCCTTCAAAACCAACCACCAAACCAATATAAACACAATGCTTCAGACAAATTATAAAAAAAAACTTTTGGATACTTATCTCTGAACCAGTACTACATTGGAGAGGCTCAATTCTTGGTTACTGAGTTGATGCTGGAGTTGGCTGACAATTCCTGGATGTTTGGAGTCTGGAAACCAACTTGGGATGCTGGTGGACATCTTGCTTTGTGCCATTGATAGTTTTTAGTAATAACACAAGGCCACTTGTTTTTCTCATGAGATTTTTATTTTCCCAAAGTCACAACAGCCAAGAGCAAAAGCTCATGTCTTGCTCTTTCCGTGCATTGTCCCAGACTCAGCCGCACTCTCTCCTCTCACTACTATTCTCTCCCACTTTGCCATGTTTCAAGGTTTGTCCAATAAAAACAATGCCATGTCCTTATGATGATTTATCCTTAAACTTTTCCATTCTCATCTAACACATAATGCTTGCTAAAAACTTTTCTGTTCTAATTTACATGTCAGTGTTACACACAAGGCCTCCGCAGCCCCATTATGTTACAAGACTACCTGCTTTGCACTCATGCACCTTCGTTGCACAATGTTGACCCCAAATTGAAATATTCTGTGTGTATGTATGTCCGAATGTAATCTATACATATATAAAGGGTAGTTGTGTGTATGTATGTCCGAATGTACCAGTTGTGTGTATGTATGTCCAAATGTAATCTATACATATATAAAGGGTAGTTGTGTGTATGTATGTCTGAATGTAATCTATACATATATAAAGGGTAGTTGTGTGTATGTATGTCTGAATGTAATCTATACATATATAAATGGCAGTTGTGTGTATGTATGTCCGAATGTAATCTATACATATATAAAGGGCAGTTGTGTGTATTTATGCTCGAGTGTAATCTATACATATATAAAGGGCAGTTGTGTGTATGTATGTCCGAATGATATCTATACATATATAAAGGGCAGTTGTGTGTATGTAAGTCCGAATGTAATCTATACATATATAAAGGGCAGTTGTGTATATGTATGCCCAAATGTAATCTATACATATATAAAGGGCAGTTGTGTGTATGTATGTCCGAATGTAATCTATACATATATAAAGGGCAGTTGTGTGTATGCATGTCTGAATGTAATCTATACATATATAAAGGGCACTTGTGTGTATGTATGTCCGAAGGTAATCTATACATGTACAAAGGGCACTTGTGTGTATGTATGTCCGAATGTAATCTATACATATATAAAGGGCAGTTGTGTGTGTATATATGTCCGAATGTAATCTATACATATATAAAGGGCAGTTGTGTGTGTATGTATGTCCGAATGTAATCTATACATATATAAAGGGCAGTTGTGTGTGTATGTACGTCCGAATGTAATCTATACATATATAAAGGGCAGTTGTGTGTGTATGTATGTCCGAATGTATCTATACATATATAAGGGCAGTTGTGGTGTATGTATGTCCGAATGTAATCTATACATATATAAAGGGCAGTTGTGTGTGTATGTATGTCCGAATGTAATCTATACATATATAAAGGGCATGTGTATGTATGTATGTATGTCCGAATGTAATCATACATATATAAGGGCAGTTGTGTGTGTATGTATGTCGAATGTAATCTATACATATATAAAGGGCAGTTGTGTATATGTATGCCCGAATGTAATCTATACATACATAAAGGGCAGTTGTGTGTATGTATGTCCGAATGTAATCTATACATATATAAAGGGCAGTTGTGTATATGTATGCCCGAATGTAATCTATACATACATAAAGGGTAGTTGTGTGTATGTATGTCCGAATGTAATCTATACATATATAAATGGCAGTTGTGTGTATATGTATGTCCGGAGGAAACTTCGAAAATAAAACAATTAACGACAAAGTAAATATATATACACATTAAATATCACCAGGGGTTGGTTTTTGAGCAAAATTAATAGAGATTTGATTTGTGAAGATAATTAAAAAAATAAAATTTAAATTACAGTGCTCTTGATTTGACCACCCAGAAATTGGCCATAACTTTTTTTGGGCAGATACATGGCTCCAATCTCTCCTAAAATTGCACACATTAATTTATTTCTAGATTTCTGGATGCCAATTTTCTAACCATTAATTTTCTGGGACCCAATTTCTTTTAAAACTAGTCACTTAAAGATATTTGTCTCTAAGCGGCTTCAATTCTCCTATTTGATACTAGGGGACATGAGAGGTAATTACCTGCTAGTTGAAAAAAAAGACAATGTCAAATGTTGAATGATGTAAAGACAAAGATAAATAATTTTTTTAAAATTGTAAATATGATTTTATTATATTTTGTTAGAGATTCTTTTCATTTTTTTTTTTTTTTTTTTTTTTTAAATATCAGAAATCAACTACTGGTGACCCTCATGGCTGCACAGATGAAACTCCTACCAATTCTTATACGCCATCATCGGCCTTACAGAAACATCCCAACGGCAGGAGGATAGACTTTATTTTTTACAGAACCAATGCAGGTAAAATGCCCCAGCCCTTGATTGTTCTTCTAAATACACTTAACATATTATTGGAATATGGTTAACCCTCTCAACCTCATTGCTCTGTCAAAAATATTTAATAAAAATCTCATCCAATATTTGCACTGAGTAATGACATTTAGTGTGAGGGATGAGCTTGCCTTACTTGGAATAAATCGTCTGCTACATTTCAACTTTTTTTAAAAGTTACCTCTAGTCGGGAGCTAAACCCGACAGAATTTTCATCTACCAAGCTCCTTATTCTTACGGCCATCAGAGACTGTCAGTCACAGGCGAACAATTAATTGATACATACTTACAGGATGTATGTTTTTACCATTACCAGAGAACTCAAGTCTGTAAACAACAGGCTAGTAAATGCCTTACACTAAATGGTAAAAGTTCAACTAATGTCTCCCCTACAGTGCTATACCAGGAAAGTTGGGAGCATATATATATATATATATATATATATATATATATATATATATATATATATGTAGAAAACGTTTTCTCTCTACCGTATTTCGGTTTTCAAGACACAGCTTCTTTAGGAGAAGCCAAACTGTTTTAATCAAACATAATGAAAAGATTAAAATGGAGGCGCGTGGTCTAATGGTTAGAGTCGTAGGAAATGGACTTGTTAACCTGAGTTCAATTCCTGGACGAAGCTGTTGGCTTTTCACATGGCGCTAATACCCTTGGGAAAGGTATGAATCCAATTCTCCCTCTCTTTAACCATAGCTAGGTAACCAGTCTAGGAGAAGGAAAACTCTGAATTCAAACCTGTTAAACTCCGCTTAAAAAATTGACCTTGTGTCGCATACTGCTTTTGCAAAGGGATTGGTTAAAAAATAAAAAATAAAAATAATGAAAAGATTAAATGAAGCAAAGGAAGAAAAATAAAGAGTGAGAGAGAGTTAAATCAAGATTATTATACTTTTTATATATTGAAGTATCAAGCAACAGCTCTTAAGTAAACATATTAAATATTGTAATAATTAACTTATCATACTGTGGTATATCCACAGGTCCTGCTAGTAAAGAGAGTTAAATCAAGATTATTATACTTTTTACATATTGAAGTATCAAGCAACAGCTCTTAAGTAAACATATTAAATGTTATAATAATTAACTTATCATACTGTGGTATATCGACAGGTCCTGCTAGTAAAGAGTTAAATCAAGATTATTATACTTTTTACATATTGAAGTATCAAGCAACAGCTCTTAAGTAAACATATTAAATGTTGTAATAATTAACTTATCATACTGTGGTATATCCACAGGTCCTGCTAGTAAAGAGAGTTAAATCAAGATTATTATACTTTTACATATTGAAGTATCAAGCAACAGCTCTTAAGTAAACATATTAAATGTTATAATAATTAACTTATCATACTGTGGTATATCCACAGGTCCTGCTAGTAAAGAGTTAAATCAAGATTATTATACTTTTTACATATTGAAGTATCAAGCAACAGCTCTTAAGTAAACATATTAAATGTTGTAATAATTAATTATCATACTGTGGTATATCCACAGGTCCTGCTAGTAAAGAGTTAAATCAAGATTATTATACTTTTTACATATTGAAGTATCAAGCAACAGCTCTTAAGTAAACATATTAAATGTTGTAATAATTAACTTATCATACTGTGGTATATCCACAGGTCCTGCTAGTAAAGAGAGTTAAATCAAGATTATTTATACTTTTTACATATTGAAGTATCAAGCAACAGCTCTTAAGTAAACATATTAAATGTTGTAATAATTAATTTATCATACTGTGGTATATCCACAGGTCCTGCTAGTAAAGAGTTAAATCAAGATTATTATACTTTTTACATATTGAAGTATCAAGCAACAGCTCTTAAGTAAACATATTAAATGTTATAATAATTAACTTATCATACTGTGGTATATCCACAGGTCCTGCTAGTAAAGAGTTAAATCAAGATTATTATACTTTTTACATATTGAAGTATCAAGCAAGCTCTTAAGTAAACATATTAAATGTTATAATAATTAATTATCATACTGTGGTATATCCAAAGGTCCTGCTAGTAAAGAGAGTTAAATCAAGATTATTATACTTTTTACATATTGAAGTATCAAGCAACAGCTCTTAAGTAAACATATTAAATGTTGTAATAATTAATTATCATACTGTGGTATATCCACAGGTCCTGCTAGTAAAGAGTTAAATCAAGATTATATACTTTTTACATATTGAAGTATCAAGCAACAGCTCTTAAGTAAACATATTAAATGTTGTAATAATTAATTATCATACTGTGGTATATCCACAGGTCCTGCTAGTAAAGAGTTAAATCAAGATTATTATACATTTTATATATTGAAGTATCAAGCAACAGCTCTTAAGTAAACATATTAAATGTTGTAATAATTAATTTATCACACTGTGGTATATCCACAGGTCCTGCTAGTAAAGAGAGTTAAATCAAGATTATCATACTTTTTACATATTGAAGTATCAAGCAACAGCTCTTAAGTAAACATATTAAATGTTGTAATAATTAACTTATCATACTGTGGTATATCCACAGGTCCTGCTAGTAAAGAGAGTTAAATCAAGATTATTATACTTTTTACATATTGAAGTATCAAGCAACAGCTCTTAAGTAAACATATAAATATTGTAATAATTAATTGTCATACTGTGGTATATCCACAGGTCCTGCTAGTAAAGAGTTAAATCAAGATTATATACTTTTTACATATTGAAGTTAGCAACAGCTCTTAAGTAAACATATTAAATGTTGTAATAATTAATTATCATACTGTGGTATATCCACAGGTCCTGCTAGTAAAGAGTTAAATCAAGATTATTATACTTTTTACATATTGAAGTATCAAGCAACAGCTCTTAAGTAAACATAATAAATGTTGTAATAATTAAATTATCATACTGTGGTATATCCACAGGTCCTGCTAGTAAAGAGAGTTAAATCAAGATTATTATACTTTTTACATATTGAAGTATCAAGCAACAGCTCTTAAGTAAACATATTAAATATTGTAATAATTAACTTATCATACTGTGGTATATCCACAGGTCCTGCTAGTAAAGAGTTAAATCAAGATTATATACTTTTTACATATTGAAGTATCAAGCAAAGCTCTTAAGTAAACATATTAAATGTTGTAATAATTAATTATCATACTGTGGTATATCCACAGGTCCTGCTAGTAAAGAGTTAAATCAAGATTATTATACTTTTACATATTGAAGTATCAAGCAACAGCTCTTAAGTAAACATAATAAATGTTGTAATAATTAATTATCATACTGTGGTATATCCACAGGTCCTGCTAGTAAAGAGAGTTAAATCAAGATTATTATACTTTTTACATATTGAAGTATCAAGCAACAGCTCTTAAGTAAACATATTAAATGTTGTAATAATTAACTTATCATACTGTGGTATATCCACAGGTCCTGCTAGTAAAGAGTTAAATCAAGATTATTATACTTTTTACATATTGAAGTATCAAGCAACAGCTCTTAAGTAACATATTAAATGTTGTAATAATTAACTTATCATACTGTGTATATCCACAGGTCCTGCTAGTAAAGAGAGTTAAATCAAATATATACTTTTTACATATTGAAGTATCAAGCAACAGCTCTTAAGTAAACATATTAAATGTTATAATAATTAATTATCATACTGTGGTATATCCACAGGTCCTGCTAGTAAAGAGTTAAATCAAGATTATTATACTTTTTACATATTGAAGTATCAAGCAACAGCTCTTAAGTAAACATATTAAATGTTATAATAATTAACTTATCATACTGTGGTATATCCACAGGTCCTGCTAGTAAAAGAGTTAAATCAAGATTATTATACTTTTTACATATTGAAGTATCAAGCAACAGCTCTTAAGTAAACATATTAAATGTTGTAATAATTAACTTATCATACTGTGGTATATCCACAGGTCCTGCTAGTAAAGAGTTAAATCAAGATTATTATACTTTTTACATATTGAAGTATCAAGCAACAGCTCTTAAGTAAACATATTAAATGTTGTAATAATTAACTTATCATACTGTGGTATATCCACAGGTCCTGCTAGTAAAGAGAGTTAAATCAAGATTATTATACTTTTTACATATTGAAGTATCAAGCAACAGCTCTTAAGTAAACATATTAAATGTTGTAATAATTAATTATCATACTGTGGTATATCCACAGGTCCTGCTAGTAAAGAGTTAAATCAAGATTATTATACTTTTTACATATTGAAGTATCAAGCAACAGCTCTTAAGTAAACATATTAAATGTTGTAATAATTAACTTATCATACTGTGGTATATCCACAGGTCCTGCTAGTAAAGAGTTAAATCAAGATTATTATACTTTTACATATTGAAGTATCAAGCAAGCTCTTAAGTAAACATATTAAATGTTGTAATAATTAACTTATCATACTGTGGTATATCCAAAGGTCCTGCTAGTAAAGAGAGTTAAATCAAGATTATATACTTTTTACATATTGAAGTATCAAGCAACAGCTCTTAAGTAAACATATTAAATGTTGTAATAATTAACTTATCATACTGTGGTATATCCACAGGTCCTGCTAGTAAAGAGTTAAATCAAGATTATATACTTTTTACATATTGAAGTATCAAGCAACAGCTCTTAAGTAAACATATTAAATGTTGTAATAATTAACTTATCATACTGTGGTATATCCACAGGTCCTGCTAGTAAAGAGTTAAATCAAGATTATTATACATTTTATATATTGAAGTATCAAGCAACAGCTCTTAAGTAAACATATTAAATGTTGTAATAATTAATTATCATACTGTGGTATATCCACAGGTCCTGCTAGTAAAGAGAGTTAAATCAAGATTATTATACTTTTTACATATTGAAGTATCAAGCAACAGCTCTTAAGTAAACATAAATGTTGTAATAATTAACTTATCATACTGTGGTATATCCACAGGTCCTGCTAGTAAAGAGAGTTAAATCAAATTATTATACTTTTACATATTGAAGTATCAAGCAAAGCTCTTAAGTAAACATATTAAATTTAATAATTAACTTATCATACTGTGGTATATCCACAGGTCCTGCTAGTAAAGAGTTAAATCAAGATTATCATACTTTTTACATATTGAAGTATCAAGCAACAGCTCTTAAGTAAACATATTAAATGTTGTAATAATTAACTTATCATACTGTGGTATATCCAAAGGTCCTGCTAGTTTTGCATAATGGTTAATCCAGCGCCATGTGTTTTTCATTATTGTTGATCTTTCTTCCAGGTTGCCAAGCTGTTGTTGAATCGTGCCAACCTGTTATGGGTAAAATTCCTGGCAAAAATATCAATTATTCGGATCACGAAGGGGTCAATAGCACCCTGATGATCACTCACTCCCCCACAGGTAAACAAGCTTCAATGTTTTAGTTAATTCACTTTAAAAAAAAAAAAAATTTTTTTTTTAAAACATGATCTTAAAATACTAACAAGAATATGCTCCAGGTGTACTTAAAAAGAAGTATCAGTGAATAAGAATTTTTAGAATTTAATTTTTAAAAATTTTTTGATTTAATATTTTTAGAATTTAATATCTAATATTTGATATTTTTTAATATTTGATATTTATTTTAATATTTAGTATTTTTTAGAATTTAACTTTTTAATTTTTTGATTTAACAAGCAAAAAAAAAAAAACACCCTCAGAGCAGTGTAAAAATGAATTTTTGAAAGATATTGACTGAGGGGTGGGAAAATTGATAAATAAATATAAAACAATATCTTTTTAGAATGTTTCTAAAAATTTCTTATTTAATTATTCAACACTTATCTTTAGAGAAAAATTAAAAAATCGTATGCGTAAATATATTTTGTTCAGATTTCATAAAATTAAATATTTCCCCTGATATAAATTTAGGAAAAAACTATTTTAAATGTAAATTCATTTAAAGGTGAATAAGTATCAACATTTTCTTGAAAATTTGATTCTTAATTGAATTTTTTTTTTTTAAGTTTGTAGGCATAATTTGTATTTGGCCAGATTAAAATTCAGTGGTGTGAAAATGTAAACATTGTTTTCATTCATTATTTTCATTATTTTTGGAGGCAGAAAAACATTTTTTTTTTAAGATATTGCCGGAGGGGGATGGGAAAATTAAATAAATAAAATATCTATTGATATTTTTTAAAAATTAATTATTTACTTAAAAAAGCATCATATTCACTCCATTCCACTGAGATATTTGTTTTGTTTTACGACAGTGCAGACCTCGAAAACATTTCTAAAATTTCTGATTTAATTATTCAGACTCTTATCTTTAGAGAAAATTTTTTAAATCATACAAGTTAAATATATTTCGTTTGAATTACATGAAATTAAATTGGGGAGGGGGATCAACCCCGTAAAAAAAAATTATTTCACCAAATATATTTTAGGAAAAAACTATTTCAAACATAAATTCATCTAAAAGGTATCTAAAAAAAGAACCAAAATTTTTGTGAAAATGACAATTAAATTTTCATAGAATTTTGATATTTTTATGTCATAATGATACTGACTATAGATTAAATACTCATTGATAAACTTACTTAATTTTTCAAATGCCATGACGTAAACAGTGACATAGTTTTCATTACAGACAAATTGAGACCGAATATCTATTATTAATAGATTAAAATTTTCAATGGTGTTTTATATAATTTAATTTTTTAATGTTATTTCTCTTAACTAGCAAGAATATGCGCCCTCCGGACATAATCTAAGTTTTAATGAAATGAAAGGTATTAAATTAGAAAGACAAATGAAATTAAAAAGATTGCACTTATTTTAATTATATTTTAATTAGCTTCTATATAAAATCATTCATAGGATTAATTTTAATATGTTGGAGAATAAAACAATAATATTAGAGATCAATAACAGCAAGTAATTATTTATTAAACCTGGTTTTGTTAAAACCAGTATGCAAATTAACCCCACCATATATTATGTAAACCTTTATTTCTTAGTGATATGTAAGATATATTGCAGGATTTTAAATGCACTAATAACATGGGCTGATTTGAGGCAAGTCTAACTCAGATTTTCATGGAGACATCCTTAATGAATAAGATTTATTCTATGTATTAATGATTTTGACTATAAGTTAAATACTCATCAATAAACTTATACAATTCCTGAGGGTATTGTGATGTAAGTAGTTTCGGTTACAGACAGACATTGAATCTCCATTATGATAAGATAATTTTGATTTTTTGGACTGTTGTCCTCATCTTTATTGTGGTATGTAAAATCACAACATTTCAGCCGCTATATAATCTGGCCTTCCTCAGGGGTTTCCTGTGTATCCAAACATAGCAATGACTCAACCTGGGAAATCATTTTTAATAGTTTGGCTGTTGATCAAACAAGGCATCGAAGAACTTTTCAAGATCTTATTCAAATAACGACGTCATTGTTTTTGCACACCTATCAATTCCGAGGAGCATCAAAATCATTTAAAAATCAACAGCCGAACTATTCAAAATGATTTCCCATTTTGGGTCATATATATATATATATATATATATTATATATATATATATATATACACACACACACATATATATACATATATAAATAAAGATGTGGACAGCAGTCAAAAATCTTAATAATACAAATTATCAAGCCTCATCTCAAAAATAAAATAAATACCCAAAGAAGGTCGGAGGGCTCATCGGATGAACATTGTGTATGTAACAATTAAGATGAGGACAACAGTCAAAAATTCAAATAATAAAGCCTCATCTAAAAAATTAAACACCCAAAGAAGCCCATCAGCGAAACATGTGTAGTAACAATAAAGATGAGGACAACAGTCAAAAATTAAATAATACCAATTATCAAGCCTCATCTCAAAAATAACATAAATACCAAGAAGGTCAGAGCCATCGGCCAAAACATTGTGTATGTAACAATAAAGATGTAGGCATATATTGTTAAATAATGCAGCCATTTTCTGTCTGCAAGTTTTGTACTTTGTTTTTTCGTATTCTATTATACACAACTATATAAATGGAAATGGAATAGCCCATTGTTGTATCAAAATACCTTGAAGATGGCCCAGACAGGGCAGAAAGTACTTGGTCTATGACATATGGCAAATACATCAGCCATTTTCGCCAGATATTACAAAAAATCCAGCAATACGAAAAAACAAAGGACAAACTTGCAGACAGAAAATGGCTGATGATGCTGCTAAATACACATATTTCAAACAATAAAGATGAGGACAACAGTCCTAAAAATCTAAATAATACAAATTATGAAGCCTCATCTCAAAAATAACAATAAACACCCAATGAAGGTCGGAGGGCTCATCGGCCGAAACATTGTTTATGTAACAATAAAGATGAGGACAACAGTCAAAAAAATCTAAATAATACAAATTATCAAGCCTCATCTAAAAAATTCAGTCCAATAAAGATTGTGTATACTAGCAAATATATGCACCCTCCAGGTGCAAGTATTTAAGTTTTAATGTAATATTATATTATTATATTATATTAAATTAGAAAGGCTAATAAAACTAAATAAGAATGCAGATAAAAAGATTTGAAACAGAGGTGGGTATAATCGAAAAATAGAACAACTGAAACTTACTCTTCCATCACTCCAATCTTTCATTGCTAAATTTTCCTAATTTAACTTAAAATAGGAAGTAAAAAATAAAATTACAGCTAATATATTTGCTCATATTCATTGAGATAAAACCAAACAATTAGAAATTGATAATACTAAGCACATATTTATTAAAATAAAATTTTTAATATCAATATGCAAATTAGCCTTCTCATTTACACTGTAATCTGCTATTCTATTGTATATATAAATACAATTACATGTTATTAGTATGAAGATATGACTAACAATATTGATAATGTAGAACAATTTTATTAATAATTGAGGTTTAAATAAAAATATCATGGAGAATGTGACATCTATCTATACATATATAAAGGGCAGTTGTGTGTATCTGTATGTCTGGGGAAAACTTTGAAAATAAAACAATTAACAACAAAGTAAATATATATACATATTAAATATCACCAGGGCTTGGTTTTTGAGCAAAAAATAAGAGATTTGATTTATATTCGTGAAGATAATTAAAAAATAAAATTTAAATGATAACAGCATGGATTTTTTTTTCATTTAATTTTTTAGGTAGTAGACATTAACATTTATTTTCATAGTAGCTGGATCAATGCAGGGTCTATATTTTTTTTACATAGGGATTTAAATGAGGCATCCCACGAGGATTCAACTCATGATTCAGTAGTAATGGATCTGCGGGACTAACTTAAAAAATCCCCCTCTGCCCAGGCGATGCCGGGTAGCCGCTGCTAGTAAAAAACTAAAGGGAATTGTGATTTAAGTAGTAATATAGTTTCGGTTACAGACAAACACACAATCTCCAGTATAATAAGAGATAACAATAAAGATGAGGACAACAGTTCAAAAAATCTAAATGATACAAATTATCAAGCCTCATCTCAAAGATTCAGACAAATGTTTTTTCATGTCCAGTAATTTAAAAAAAAACGTTATTTTGTTGCATATATAAATACAATTACATGTTTTTAGTATGAAGATATGACCAACAGTATTAATAATGTAAAACAATTTTATTAATAATTGAAGTTTAAATAAAAAGAAAATCATGGAAAATGTGACATAAATAACTAAGGGAATTGTGACTTGAGTAGTGATATAGTTTCGGTTACAGACAGAAAAACACACAATCTTCATTATAATAAGATAACAATAAAGATGAGGACATCAGTTCAAAAAATCTAAATGATACAAATTATCAAGCCTCATCTCAAAGATTCAGACAAATGTTTTTTCATGTACAGTGATTAAAAAAAATTTTAATTATTTTTTTAATGTTTTATAGCTCAAGCGTGTCCTGCAATGGATTTACCCGTACTGACTGGTCTTCTACAAGAAGCTGACAAAGTGCTCGATAGCAGCATCGAAGGTTTGAGACTGATTCGTCTTTTTTGGATTTTGCTGGCCCTGTTGAGCGGCCTTTCTTTGGCCGTCATGTCCTCATCCCAAATCTACACGGACGGGCTTTATTTAGTGATGGTCTTGGTTAAAGCTGCTATTATAGCCGCCTTGGCCATCGGCATTTGGACTGGTATTGTTATTGTGATGATGGAGAAAAAACACTACATAGCTGGTAAAAGGGAAATTGCCTTCCTGATGAAGGCCAAAAAAATGAACTGAAGCAATTGCCATGTCGTAGTCAGCTGACAATTATAGGAACAGCTGAGTAAGTTTTCTGTAAATGATGCGGGGAGGGGTAGCAGATGATGGGGGAGGGGGTTAATGTGCAGGATCAGTTGGGCATGCACATGTTTTTAGGGTCCACAAATTCAATCCATTGACTGGGATAAATACAACTAAAAAGAAAAAAAAAAAAAATGTTATGAAATTTTCAAAAAAAATTCCCAGTTTCTGGATTTTTGTTTATATTTTTTATATTTTTTACAAAAAAAAAAAATCTTTTTAAACTGGATTTTTAAAATTATAACGGGATCAAAAAAATTTAATAAATTTAAAGTCTTTCAATTTTGAATAGGAATCACTGTTGGTTACTTCTGAAATAAGCTTAATTTATTTTTCACCTTTGAAGATGATATATATATATATATATATATAATAAAATTAAACCTAATGAGTCAGATATACCTACTAATACTTTCACTTAGTAGCTCTTCAAGGCAAGAATTTGACTTTTGCCATTCAGATTCTTGCCCTGATGAGCTACTAAGTGAAACAATTAGTAGGTATATCTGATTCATTAGGTTTAACTTTATTATTTACTCTACTTAGGTATTGAGCACGTTTTACATTTTAGCTTTAGACAATCCTAGCGGTTTATATATATATTTTTTATATATAATTTTTTTTTCTTTTGGCCAAGTGTTATAGTGTTAATTGATTATTTTTCGGTTGGTGCAACCCTCTTGGTCTTTTCTTTTTTTCATTATTTCCCCAGGTGAAGTTTGGTAGTAACAAACTATTTGCCGGGGTTTTTATTTCTTACCGCAAGGGTTTACTAATAAGATTAGTGTATATATATATATATATATATATATATATATATATATATAAGTATTAACTTACTGGTGGGTATAAGAACGATACCGATCCCCGCCAACTCAGCGTATGAGTAGTATAGGGATCCGTGCGGTAAAGTAAGGAGCTGATGGTAGGTGTGGCGTTCCACCTCAGATGCTAATACAATCTCCTTGGTCTAGCGCTATTGAAAAGGGGATAAACTCCCTCGCTGACTGGCTGATACCGACTTTAGGCCGCCCCGTCAACTTTACTTATATATATATATATATATAAGGTTAAACTGGATCTGGATCTTGGTTACTGACAATTTCTCGCCTATACGATTTTTCAAATCAAGTCTACTTTGTTTCAAAAATTGCATAGGTGAGAAACTATCAGTAACCAAATGCCATTGACTCCATGTTTACGTCAACCTAAGGTAGATATAAATGCTCTAACCACTATATTGTGTGCTATTTATTTATAAATATAGCACCCTATATTATCAATATGTATATGTGTATATTAAAGTTAAGGCATGCATATATTATGTATATTAAAGTTAAGGCATGCATATATTAGAAAATTATTTATTTGCTCTACTTGGTGTATTGAGCACTTTAGCATATTTAACTTAGGCAACTCTTTCGGTATTTTTTTCTTTTGGCCATTACGGTAGTGCCGACTGATTATTTTAATGTGCATATGATTTGGTCTTTTCTTTTTTTTTACACCATCAGAGTTTAAAAGTAAAAATAAATATATATATATATATATATATATATATATATATATATATATATATATATATATATATCTACATATGAAAGTAAACAAACAAACAATTTGTTTGAGATGGTGATAGCCAACAATTTTTGAGAGAATATGTGCTTAATTGAAGTCATACCTAATTTTGAAAATTAATTAGTTGATAATTAATGAATTAGGCGAGCATATCTATTCAAATGTAAAGCGTAAACAAATCGAGAAAAAGTCCGTCTCTGTATGTACATTTCGGCATATTAATATATATATATATATATATATATATATATATATATATATATATTATATAATAAGTTAGAAAAATAAGTTTATTTTAGATGGTGAAGTTGACATTAAAAATGTTCTGAGTTTTTTTCAGGACAATAGATTTTTGGAGGCGATTGCGCACGGTCAAATTTAATACAAATAATTTCTTAACAAATCTATTTGCTCTATAGATGTATCAAATTGATTACTTTTTACTGTTATTATAAAATACTTTTTTACGTTTATATCCTTTTTGATCAAATTTCACATTCTTTTTATTAGATATACAAGCAAGAATATGTGCCTTCCAGGCAGAACCATTTAAGTTCTAATATAATTAAATATCATATTAAATTAGAAAGACTAATGAAATTTAAAAAAAAGATTATTCTTATTTTTACTTTATTCTAATTAAGTATAATATAAAATTATACCTAGGATTGCTTTCAATACGTTTGAGAATAAAGCAATAATATTAAATCAATAATACTAAATGATTATTTATTAAACACGGTTTTCTTAATACCGGTGATGGAAATCTTTTCAAAATGAAAATTTTTATTTACATATATATTTTATATTTCTTTAAGAAAATAAATTACATTTCAAATATTCTTTCAATTATCAGCCATGTTGCCCTTTTTTTAAAAAAAAAAAAAGAACATCTTTTTCTCTAATATTTTTTCATCTCTCATTTCATTTTTTTTTATCCTAAAATCCGGAGGAAGGTTTAAAAAAAAGTTACATTTTAATGTTGATTTCACCAACTAACATAAATTTTAATCTTTTTTAGATACTTTGTTTTTCTAATCTCTGCATACTGTTCGGATTTAGTTCCATATTTTTATATATATTATATATATATATATATATATATATATATATATATACACACACACACACACACACACACACACACACAGTTTAGCTTATTGGGCTGGTTTAGCTCCGTCGGTAGAGCATCCGTCTAGGAGCCAGAAGGTTCTGGGTTCAATACTGGCCCTCGACAACTCAGTGTATGAGTAGCAAAGTGTGGAACTGATAGTAGATGCAAAAATAATCTCCCCGGTCTAGCGCTAGTGAAAATGTGACATTCCCTCACTATCAGGTCAACACGGATAATAGGCCACTCCACTGACTTTAATTACTTTATATATATAATATATATATATGTATATATGTGTGTGTGTGTGTGAAGAAAAGAAGTGAATCTGACAGTATGTAGTATATTAAGAAAAATGAAAAAACACAGGTTTAAATAAACTCACCACTTAACCCATTTAAACCTGTGTTTTTTCATTTTTCTTAATATACTACATATATATATATATATATATATATATAATATATATATATAAGTAAAGAAATAACAAAAGACTTAGAGATTTGGCATTATAGTCTTTTTCAGGGAGCTTAGACAAATTTAATTTGTCTAAGCTCCCTGAAATACACAATAAAGCTAAATCTCTAAGTCTTTTGTTATTTCTTTACTTATATATTTGCTCTGTGACTCTAACATTAAAAGCACACATTGAGCTCTCAAACTGCGACAGGTTTTTTAAATAAAATTCTTGTGTCATAAGGAAGATTTCTTCTCTGGACCTTTGGATATATATATATATATATATATATATATATATATATATATGATGTGTGTGTTGTTAGTACCGAAATAGCAACTTTGGTAATATTTGATTTGACTTTTACCACAAAAATGTACTGATATTTGAATCTTGATAGCACGGGTATTTTATGACTATATCATGATTATTTTTAAGGCTTCAGTGTTAGAAATTTTATGAATTAATTATACAAAACAGTTTAGATTTTTTAAAAGTTCTTTTAAAAGATTATTTCAAGATCTAAAAGAATTTATACAACGAAAAAAAAAGCTGCCTACAAAAATGAATGTATATTTGTTGTGTTGAATTTGAAAAATATTTCTAACACAATTTGAATTCTGTAGTCCTGTATAATTTTCATGTTTCAGACTGTTGTCCTCATCTTTATTTTCTTCCAAACTATCGTTACGAATCTTTCAAAATTTTGCCAACATTAAATGACCCACAAATGTGGTTGATTTGCCGTAAAACAAAACAAACAAATAGCCATTGAAGGCGGTAGCTGAGGGTCTTAAACTCTATATGATGGTGAAGTTCCAGTTCTGGAGGTTTGGGGAATGTGGAGCACCCCTTCATCATCATTGCTCACAGGTCCATTCAGACCCAGAGTGATAGTACCTGTTAGGGTCCCATCTATGGGTTAAATAGAAAATTTGTTTACAAAAAAAATAATTGAGTTTAAAAAATTTTCTTCCAAAGTATCGCTACGAATCTTTCAAAACTTTGTCGGCAGTAAATGACCCACTGAGGTTGATATGCCATAAAACAAAACAAACAAACATACAAAATGAAAAAAAAAAAGAAACATGAACTGTAAAGCGCATAAGAAATAAAAATAAATTTGTTTCTACTATTTGTCTAAATTTTTTACATGAGGTTTGATAATTTGGATTATTTAATTATTCAGACTATGTTCCAATATCCTCTGACCTTCCTCAGGTGTTCTTGTGTATCCGAGCTTAATAATGACCCAACATGGCAAATCATTTTTAATAGTTTGACTGTTGATCAAACAAAGTGTCAAAGAAACATCTTATTCAAATAATGACTTCATTATTTTAGTATAATTTTCATTGCAACATGCCTCATGAGAAGAATCATGATCATTTAAAAAAAGAAGTTTATTGCTGTTTCTTGTACATCTTATACAGAGGATACAGCATCCAAAACGTTGTGTTTATACATACCACAATAAAGATGAGGACAACAGTCCAAAACATCAAAATTATTCTGTATTTTTGTTCGAAATACAGTTTCTCATACGATTGGACATTTTTATATCATTTTTAGGCTGACTTCTGATTTAGGTCAGAAAATTAAAACGGAAAGTTTTTTGGAGGTCCCCCATGACAATTTAACTACAGTCTATGAATTAACATTTTGCGAATTGGGTTACGGTTTTAGGGGATTAAGGTTGTTTTTAATCATGTATTGCTTTAAAAAAATCAGCAATAAAAAATCCAAATTACTATACATTTAATTAACCATTGAAATTAATTATTGAATCTATTATTGAGACAGTTGTTTGTGTTAGTATTGCAATGTATAATTTCAATTAAACTTAGTTTAAAAAAATATTTTTCAACATTAAATGTATAGTAATTTGGGGTTTTGTTGGTTTTTTTTAAGCAATACGTAATTAAAAACAACCTTAATCCCCAAAAACCGTAACCCAATTCGCAAAATGTTAATTCATAGACTGTAGTTAAACTGTCATTGGGTACCACCAAAAAACTTTCCGTTTTAATTTTCTGACCTAAATCAGAAGTCAGCCCATTTTTATATCACAGCATTCTTCAAACTTTCATTTCACTAATGGAATTTTTTTTAAATCTCACAAAAAATTGAATTTTATACAAATTTATGGCAATAATATTACATATCACCTTTTTGTCAAAAATGCATGGGGGGAGGTATTTAGAATGTGGAAATAAGATATATTTTCATGGATGATTGCACTGGCCTGTAATGTTATCAAGCTCGAATATATAATAGCTGATTTTAAGACAGTTTTTTTACGCTGAATCCAAAAATCATACTCAGTTTTTCTAATCAGATCAAATTTTTAAGATACAAACTCTTACTTGAAATGTATAGAACAATATTATAGCTACTAGCAAGTATTTAAGTTTTAATTAATGAAATATTAGATTAGATTAGAAAGGCTAATGAAACTAAATAAGAATGCAGATAAAAAGATTTGAAACAGAGTGGGGATATAATCGAAAAATAGAACAACTGAAACTTACTCTTCATTCACTCCCGTCTTTCATTGCTAAATTTTCCTAATTTAACGATTTAGTTAAAATAGAAGTAAACAATAAAATTACAGTTATTTATTCTTGTTAATAGATTTCTTTTAAGATTTATCCCTGAGATTTTTGCTCATATTCCTTAACATAAAACCAAAAAATTAGAAATCAATAATACTAAGCACATATTTATTAAAATCAAATTTTAAATATCAATATGTAAATTAACCTTCACACTGTAAATTGCTATTTTGTTGTATATATAAATACAATTGCAAGTTATTAGTATGTAGATATAGTCAACAGTATTAACAATGTGAAAAGTAGAGTCAGTAGGCTTTTGAATAAGTGTTATTATTATGTAAAACTTGTTGGGAAGTATTCAAGCACATCTTAAAAACCAGACCTGACTAAACACAATGAATGGTATTTTTGAATTCAGCATAAAATGGCGATCATGTATCACTTTGATTAAACCTTTGATCTTTGAAAAAAGATTTTTCAATAGAGGCCAGTGTTATTGAAATTCAATATATCTATGTAGTTGATTGTTTAATTTTGGAATCTTTCTGTGTCAGGACATTCAAATTTGTCATACATTTTTTGTTGTTATTTTTTAATGAAAATTAACTTTCAATAATATTGTTAAATCTGACAGCTAATGACCCTTAAAATGACTTTTTACATTTCGATTTTCCCAGATTAAAATTATTGTACGTTTGGAATGCTTTTTTATGAAAGATTCAAAGTGAGATAATTTTATAATTGGGATTTTCGAACAGCCATAAAATATTTCAGTGGGTTATTTCCTATAACTCCAACATAAACAAAGGGGAACCACTCTTGACTGATAAATTATTTATTTATTTAAAAAAAAGAAGATGGGGTTAGAGTTAGGACTTAGGTTAGTTTAATGGGAAATAAATAAATAATTTATCAGTCAAGAGTGGTTCCCCTTTGTTTATGTTGGAGTTATAGGAAATAACCTTTCAGTGTTTTGTTTTGTTTTTGGTTGTTGTTTATTCTCAGGAAAGTGATTATAATCCTAATACATATCTTGGTTATTGGGGATTTTACAAGTATATAAATGAACTGGCTCCAGCAATTGAGAATGGAAATGAATGAATGAATGAATGAGTGAGGGCCTTTTAAGTCTGAAACCAAAAATAGGCAGATTCTTCAGAAGAGTAAAAACATTTAATTTTTGGGTACAAATGCAGAATAGCGCGCAAGAGATAATATTATTAGAATCGCATTTTACGAATAATTATCATTAGATTATTTAGCTTATAGGACCAGAAGGTTCCGGTTCAATACCAGTCCTCGCCAATTCAGCGCATGAGTAGCACAGTTTGGATCTGTGCAGTAAAGTGGGGAGTTGATGGTAGGTGTGACGCTCCACCTTAGAAGCAAAAATAACCTCCCTGGTCTAGTGCTAGTGAAAAGGTGATTAACTACCTCGCTGTCCAGCCGATAATGACAATAGGCCACTCCGTCAACTTTACTCACTTATATATATATATATATATATATATATATATATATGTATTAAGATGGCTCAACAGACATCTAGCACATTAACGTGAGAACATAGAAATACCTAGGTTGGTATCCAGGCGCGTAATAGTCTAAATAACCTCCGCTGCCTTGTGGTTATCCTCTGGATAGGAAAAGGCTAAGGGAGAAAACCCTGACAAAAATCACGGCTTGGACTCCGTTAGACAGTTCAGTGTGTAAAACACTATCTGGCAAATCCTGCAGCCAAACTGACGCCGAATGTATTGGTTCACCACTCCCTCGGATCATGCCAGCAAGGCAGAGAGGAGGGCCCTGTCACTTGGACAACCTAGGGCCTCCATACATCTTGCCCAAGCTCTTTTTTTTTCTTTTTTGTATATGTATATATATATATATATATATATATATATGTATGTTATAATATATTAGTAATTTGAAGGCAAATACAATGCATATGAAAAATAAAAACAAAAAGATGTTATTTTTGTCTTAACATCTTTTTGTTTTTATTTTTCATACGCATTGTATTCAAATTACTAATATATTATAACATACTTAACAATGCTTTAAGCAAATTACCAATTACTTTTATATATATGTATGTATGTTGTTAGTTCCAAAATAGCCACTTGGGTACTATTCTTATTACTAGCCTAACACTAACCCTAACCCTAAGGTCTCAAAGGTTTCGGCTATTTCTGTGAAATGTACTGATAAGTAATGCTTTTTATACATAATCTAATGATATTATCTCTTGCGCGCTATTCTGCATTAGTACCCAATTTTTTTTTAGGGTGGGGTGCTGCAGAAATAATCTGCTTAAGTGTTGCACTCTACTCCCAACGACAGAGTGCCAACCCTGATTTGGTCTTAAAGTGTTTTGAGATTGTTGTTTTAAATTCCCAGTTTGTTTGTTTTTGGGTCCTCAAAATATTCTTTCACTTTCCAAGGGGAAAAAAAAAATCAATCTATATATAAAATCCTTGAAATCCTGAATTTTGCTTCTTATATTTAGAGAACAAAATGGTTGGACTGGATGGATAGGTTTTTTATAGTTTTGTTTATAAAGTTAATGGTGCCGTTATAGTATGTGGCCTACCTTTTTGGTTCTGTTATAGTATGTGGCCTACTCGGTTTGAATGTGTCCTACCTCAGTAAGAGTATATTTATAGATATAAGTAGTAGGCAATTTATTGAAATTAATTATTTTTCACATATATTCAATTTCAAGAAATGCAATTCAGTCATAAGCTGTATGCTTCCTGTAGTCCGCTGACACTATACCTGATGCCCCTCTCCACACACATATGCACACATACATGCATATTATTACTGTAAACTATTCATGTTCCTGACACTAATACATTATTCTGTGTACTTGACATGAGACTTTGATGAGTTGTGGTGCACCTGATCACTGTACACAATAAATTTCATTATTATTATTTCATTATTATATAGTAATTAAGAATAATTAAAAAAAAAAAGAATTTATGCATAATTTACATGAATCAGAGATCTATTTAATTCTAAAATATTCTAAAATTCTGAAATAGGGTTAGGGTTAGCAGTTATTATTATAACCTTATATGCTTTTTATGGTAGGCCACATATTATAAGAGAGACATGATTTTGTAGGCCACATTCAAAAGGTAGGCCACATACTATAATGCTTACCAAAGTTAATACTACCGTCCACCACATTTTTTGGTTTGTATGCAAGAATCACTTACGTACATATCTACATCTTCATTACTAATTCAGTGGTCCCTAATCATTTTGGGGTACATTGTAACATTGCTTGGTAAAAAAAAAAAAAATGATACAATTTTTTTTTCAACTCAACAATATCCGTTTGAAACTACGCAAAAATACTAAGAAAAATAACTAAGGTACCAAAAAGGTTTAGAGTTATCTCCCTTTGTTTACTTAATGAAAATGCCGGTGCATATTCGACACGTTCTGTTGCCAACTAAGTTTTTTCTAAAAAGAAAAAAAGGTACATCTTACTTAATAAAAAATTCATATTAAGAAATTTAATCTGCTCCTTTTTTGTTGTCTGTTTCGTCTCCTTGGTCTTTGTTCTTGTTTTTTTTTTTTTTTTTTTTTGGGGGGGGTATTTTATTTTAAAAATAAGAAAACGAATTGTAAAAAAAACAAAACAAACAATGTTTATTATATTAGGTATACCCAATTTATCGAAAAATCCGTGTTTTTACAAAACAAATTTACCCCCTCCCCCGTTTGTAAAGAATTTACTAAAAATTAGGGAATTATCCGATTTTAATGAAATTTGCAGTGTTGATTTATCAATGAATGACTTTTATAATGCATCATTAAAATTCATTAAAATCGGATAATTCCCTGATTTTTGGTAATTTTTTTTTAATCGAGAGTGTTAAATTTATTTTGTAAACACTGATTTTACTCTGGCGGCCATCTTAAGATATAGATTAACCGAAAAAATACTTTTAAATGTATTTAAAATAAATTACATGTGTAATATTATTTTGCCTTTTTTACTCATTATGTTACTACTTTTCGACTTAGACAAAAATTTGACCTTAAATAATCGATTTAATTAATTTTAATTCGTTTTTAAAATGAAAAGCAGCAAAAAAATGGGTATCCCTAATATTTCTTTTTCTTTTACTCGTATTTGATACCTGTTCTTGTCAGTACATGTTTCAAGGTAAAATGTTTTAGAAACCAAAAAATGCTGTCCAATGCTAATAATGATTTAGTTCTTATTATTACTCATCATTTCAACTTAGGGTACAAATGCAGAATAGTGCGCAAGAGATGATATCATTAGAATTGCATTTTTACATATAAATAGCATTAGATTATGGAAACTCCTGAAATACCCTAACCCTTACCCTCACTCTAACGTCTCAAATGTTTTGGGTATTTCCCGTGAAATGTAAACAAATGTAATGCTTTTTATACGTAAAGGAAAAAAATTAAAGTTGACGGGGTGGCCTAAAGTCGGTATCAGCCAAACAGCGAGGGAGTCTATCCCTTTTTCAATAGCGCCAGACCAAGGAGATTATTTTAGCGTCTGAGGTGGAGCTCCTTACTTTACCGCACAGATCCCTGTGCTACTCATACGCTGAGTTGGCGAGGACCGGTATTGAACTAGGAACCTTGTGGTTTCTAGCCGAACGCTCTACCGTCTAAGCTAACCCAACCCCTTCCGATAACAGACCTTTTCTTAGGATTATAATTTCCTTAACAGAACTGTTTGGTAAAAATGATTCCAATCTAATTTGGTTATGTAGTGAAAAGGGGATAGACTCCCTCGCTCCATGGCTGATACCGACATTAGGCCGCCCCAACGACTTTTACTTTATGTATAAATCTAACTTTTGCCCTAACCCTAACATCTCAAAGGTTTCAGGTATTTCATTAAATGTTATGCTTTTTATACGTAATCTAATGATATTACCTCTTGCGCACTATTCTGCATTAGTACCCAACTTAGTTTTGTTTTATTTGATACAATGATTTTGACATTTTTTTTTACTGAATATTTTTGGTTATTTCCTATAAGTCTAACATGATAAAAGGGGAACCACTCTTGACTGATAAATTATTTATTTATTTATTTATTGATCTACTAGGAAAAAAGAAGTTAGGGTTAGTTTAATGGGAAAATAAATAATAATTTTTCAGTCAAGAGTGGTTCCCCTTTGATCATGTTAGACTTATAGGAAATAACCATATTTTTTATTAAAACTTTTATATTTAAATGAATGTTAATGATAATTGCACATGTTGCACTTTGAAGCAAAAAAAATAACACAACAAAATTCACAAGTGATTTTCATTTTTTGATTCAGATAAAATCATCCTGTAGCGTAATTTTAGGGTCTACCGGGAATTTGGGGTTAAAAATAAAACTGTATTTGAATTTCTAGAGAAAATGGGGAAGAAGAAATAAGAACAAACAAAGTTTAAAATTTGGAAGAGTAAACATACAACGTGTGCCAGTAATTTGACCGAAGAATAACCCCAGAAATAGATTTTAAAATAAAAACGGAAGTTCCAGGTTTTAACCAGAAACGTATGTGACGCATCAATGAAAAACGGGAGAAGTGAAAATCTGCCTCTTTTTTTCTTTTGCCACAGTGGGAGTCAGACGTTGCTTCTGGTCAGCTTGTGTGGGTGTGGGACAGTGGTACAAAGCATGATACAATGAAGATAGTATAATTTGACGATACTCCTTCTTTTTGTCTCTGTCTTTCCTTCTCTCTGAAAAAGAGCCCACAAGCCTAGAAATAAATTCAAAGCCCCTGTGACTATACAACTTGCGTGTATGTTGTTTCTGACCTAATGGCTACTAATAACAACAATGACTACTAAAACTTGAGTTGGCCTAAGTGTGTATATGCTTGGTACCGTGATCATCGTTATGCTGCAGTCTATAAATTTAAGTGGTGTATTGCAGCACACCTTAATATACCAAAAAGGATCCAACATAGTTTTTTTGTTGTGTTTGCAAGAAATCCCACTTAGTTGGAAAGAGGAGAATTACTTTAATGGTCTTTTTTGATAACTGGATATTCTTTCATTGCAGACCAGAATTTTAAGAAAGTGTCTTTTATATTATCAATAGAATTGATGCACAGTGATGTAATGAATATGCATATACCTAGGTACCCCTCACAGTAATCTGATTGGTTAGTGGTCCACCATAAATACTTAACACTGTAGTGGTACAAACGCCTGTTACTACAATGTCTACTACTATTACTACACCTATTACTCGGACACACTAGCTTCATACTTACCTGCGAGTATACATCCTACAACTTTTACTAATATATCCCTTACCGGATTATATCAATAATATATATTCTTTATAGAATATACTAAGTGTTTATCTAGTATATGGTACATGTACTTGCTGGTATGCAATTGCAAGTCATTAAATACGATCAGCTTGTATCTCAAAATTCCACAGAATTTGTGTGTCTCATTTTCTAAGACAGATTCTGGTTGTTATGTATAGCTGTCACTATGTTTATACTAGTATAACTTATACTAGTATAATATTTGATATTAATAATATTATATATTAATATGTATATATATATGTATATTAATATTATATAGAATAATTGATGTAATGAATATGCATATACCTAGGTACCCCCTAGAAGGTACTTAGAAATTCTCACAGGATGTGTAAGAAAAAGTTTCCCCCTCTTGTTTGGACTTAGAAAACTTCATTGTATACACAATTTGGAACATATTTTTTCTTGTGGAGACATTGGCAAAATGGAACAAACTACAGAATTAACTAAGGTGCTACAATTCATGCAACAACACAGCAGCAGCAACAATTTAAAGGTGACTTACAAAATGGAATCCAATAGAAGAGAATGAATTTTTGGTTATTTCCTATAAGTCTAACATAAGCAAAGGGGAACCACTCTTGATTGATAAATTATTTATTCACTTTCCCATTAAACTAACCCTAACCCTAACCCCTAAACCCTAACCCAACCCTAACCCCTAAATCTAAACCCTGTATTCTTTTTTCCTAGTAGATCAATAAAAAATAAATAATTTATCAGTCAAGAGTGGTTCCCCTTTGTTTATGTTAGACTTATAGGAAATAACCCAATTTTTCATATTCCACTGCATTTAAATTCACTCGTCTTCCTTAAAAAAACATTAAATCAATATTTAATCCAAATTCTAATTTCTTCTCTTAATAAAAACTTAAAATTCAAGATGCAATAAAAATAAATTGATTTTATTTAAATTATTTTTTCACTTTGTCTTTTTCAAATATTTTTCCTTTTGCTGACCTAATTATTTCAACCACAACGCAAATTATTTGCAGCCATTTGCAATAATTTGTACAACAATAAGGATCACATTAAAACCATAAAATATATAGTCGTTTATTAAGCTTTCCATTTTGTAATGGTTAGCAAGCTAGTCTCACAGATCCATTACTACTGAATAACAAGTTCGATCCTTACTTTCTTGTTGAATTGGGTTATTTCCTATAAGTCCAACATAAACAAAGGGGAACCACTCTTGACTGATAAATTATTTATTTATTGATCTACTAGGAAAAAAGAAGATGGAGGTTAGGGTTTTGGCTCAGTTTAATGGGAAAATAAATAATTTATCAGTCAAGAATGGTTCCCCTTCGTTTATGTTGGACTTATAGGAAATAACCTTGAATTGTCATGTTTTTTTTTTTTTTAATAAATAACTTTTTACAATATCAATTATTGGATTTTTATTTATTTGAGGATGCACTAATACTAGGGTGACTCAAAAAGTAACGCTATTTTGTTCAGGACAGGTATCTGGTTTAGCTCAGTCGGTAGAGTGTTCGGCTAGGAATCACAAGGTTCTTGGTTCAATACCGGCCCTCGCCAACTCAGTGTTTGAGTAGCACAGGGATCTGTGCGGTAAAGTGAGGAGCTAATGGTAGGTGTGGTGCTCCACCTCAGATGCTAAAATAATCTCCTTGGTCTAGCGCTAGGGAAAAGGGGATAGTCTCCCTTACTGTTAGGCTGATACCGATATTAGGCCACCTCAACAACGACATAATTACCAATACAGGAACATGTATCATACATCAAAATGAAGCTGGTCCTCTGTGGTTCACAACCCTACTTCTCTGTTTCTCTCAATGGCAATGTTCCACCTTCAAATGAGAGCATGTATCCCTGCCATGTAAAATTCTGTTGACTGTTCTTTGAGCCACTTCTTTACTACAGGTTTCACTTCCTTGCCACTGGAATAATGTTTGCCCTTTTCGGCCTCATGAAAAAGAAGGTTTGATAGGCATAGGTATACAGGTGACCCAGAAAAAACAGAACCCACAAATTTTGTAATAAAACTGTTAATTTTAACTAGGGGGTTTAGGGTTAGGGTTGTGTTTGGGTTGGGGTTGGGTTTTCAGGAAAAACAACCTAAGTTGGTTGGTTTTTTTTTTAAGTGACACTGCTTCGACTACAGACTTCAATCGCAGCTGGTGTTTTTTTTTCAGTAGGCACCGGCTAGCATTTTTTGAGGCCGGAACGGAACTCCGCGAATATTATCCAGCTTCATTTTGATGTATGATACGTGTTCCTGTGCTGCTGTCCTAAACAAAATGGCATTACTTTTTGAATCACCCTTGTACAATATCATTCAGTGGATTTTTATTTATTTGAAGATGCAGAGATATCATTTGTCTTAAAATTATTATTATTATTTTTTATTTTTATCAGTTTCTGTTTCAGTTAAAAGAAAAAAAAACTAAAACTAATTTTAGTATTATTTGGATTATTCAGACTATTGTCCTCATCTTCATTGTTATCTGTACAACGTTTTGGCCGATGTGCCCTCGGGCCTTCTTCAGGTATTTCTTGTCGGACTTGGAAACCTTCTTGGACTTGGGAACCTTCTTTTAGGACTTGGAGACCTAATAGTTATCACAGCTTAATGCCTCTACCCCAGCTATGGTTAGCAGAATGAGAACAGGATATCCCTATGGACTGAATAAAGGGTTAGGTTCAAAGTTCCGTGATGGCTCCTGATTACGACAAGAAGGTTCCTGAGTCCGAAAAGAAGGTTCCCGAATCCGACAAGAAATACCCAAAGAAAGCCGGAGGGCACATCGGCCGAAATGAAGATGAGGACAATAGTCTAAATAACGCAGATAGTAGTAATCATCAAGCCTCATCTCAAACATTCAGAGAAATAAAAACTATTTTGTCGGAATTTTTGAGATGAGGCTTTAATATGTCAACATCCGGTTGTATGTTAGGGTTAGGGTTAGCAGTTTTATAATTTAAAAAAAAATGCGTCTAAAAATCGTCTGATAACAAACAACCAGATGTTGACGGTGCAAAACAAAACATGTCCCTCTGAATCCAGGTCGCCCCTGGGGTGCTTAAAGGTAACTTGGTCCATATTTTTTTTTTAAATGGTGGAACAATGTTCTCTGGAAAAAATGAGGGCATTTTTTTTTTACTATCACAGACGTCTACCTTAAAATGTGATATTTGTGTTTTTCCTACTTTTGTTTGTAATCCTTAACTTTTTCCTCGTAAATTCCTACCATAAAATAAACTGAATCCTCATTTTATGTCCATATTTTTGCAATAAATATTTTATTTTTCTTGCACCCATTATTTTACAATACTGAATATATTTAATATGTGTAAATACTTGGCTAGGTAAGTAATCTAGGAAAAGGAAAACTCTGAATTCAAACCTGTTAGAAACTGACCTTGTGTCACATCCTGCTCATGCACAGGGGTTGGTAAATATATATATATCTGATATCAAGTATTTCTAATACAAATAATTTTCAGCTGGTCAAAAATTATTTGTATTAGATAGATAGCAATACTTGATATAACTGTGTGAAAGAAAATTGGGACTGAGTCTCCAATATATATATTTACCAACTCCTCCGCACAAGCAGGATGCGACACAAGGTCAATTTCTTAAGTAGAGTTTAACAGGTTTTAATTCAGAGTTTTCCTTCTAGACTGATTACTTAGCCAAGATTAAAGAGACCAGTCTGCCCTGCTATTTACCCATAGCTGGAGGGAGAATTGGATTCATACCTTTCCCAAGGGTATTAACGCCATGTGAAATGTAACACTTCGTCTAGGAATTGAACTTGGGTTGACAAGTCCATTTCTTACGACTCTAACCATTAGACCACACACCTCCTATAAATCTCCAATAAGCACTTTAAATCTTTCCATTAATGAAGGTTCACTTTTGTTTTATCATGTTTGACATTTTGTACTTACAAGACCCCCCACCTCCAATGGGCCAACCCGTTGGTTTTGGGGGTGACCTATGATGTTTACTATGACAGATTCCTGGAGGCTGAGCAGTCCATTCCATGCAACACGCCACTTTGTCCCTTACTTAGGCGAGACGGGCAATCAGACAGGCCCTCTCTGATCAATCGGCTGGTAATGCCAAGCCCTAGCACTTATATGATTGTCCCAACCCTATTGTCTTTATGGCAAAACCCCAAGTCATTGTGTCCCGATTACGCATTGGTCACACAAGACTAATGCATTCCTATATACTCAAATAAGAACAACAACCACAGTGTGAAACATGTCAAACACCTTTGACTGTTAAACACTTATTCATGGAATGCAGGTTTTTTGCTCATATCAGAAACCGTTATTTTAAAGCAAACAATAGAAAGATCTATTTGAAAATGTCAACATGGAGGACATTCTAAATATATTAGTTCCTAACTGTTAGGCATGACATAACCCCAGATAGGTTGATATGCTGTTAAAATCAATCAACCAACCAACCAACCAACCAACCAACTTATATTGTATCTGACAAAAACAAATTTAACAATTATGTTTTGATTTTTTGGACTGTTGATTTTTATTGTGATATATATATATATAAAGCCTTCTTCAGATGTTCCTTGTCCGTCCAAGCATAGCAATGATTCAACCTGGGAAATTATTTTGAATCGTTTGTTGAGCAAACAAGATGTGGAAGAACTTACAAAGATCTCATTCAAATAACGTGATCATTCACTCACATATTCAAAAAAGATCTTGTAGCATGAATCAAAACACTGACTCTGCCATTGGTCAACATCTCTTGACTAACATGGATTGTTTCAAGTCATTTAAAAACAGTCAGTTACACCAGTGGTTCCCAAAATGGGCCACAGCAAATTTCAGGTGGACCAAGGAAATATTATAATTCTATAGGATTTCAGAGCTTACTTTTTATATACAAAATCCAATCATGTATGTGGGAAATTTATATTTTCTTGAAAGTAAGATGTCAACTAAGAGAGGGGTAAGGGAAAGTGGGGAAAGGGAGAGTGAGGAAAGTAATCCTTTTAGCCATTCGCTCACATATTCAAAAAAGATCTTATAGCTCGAATCAAAACACTAACTCTGTCATTCCTCAACATCTATTGACTAAAATGGATTGTTCCAAGTCTTTTAAAAACAGTCAGTTACACCATCCTAGCTTGTGCGGGTTCAGAATTTCAGCTCTCCGTCCTAAGGCAATATACATAACATTGTCCAAGTCAGAGCTCTGCAAACAGAACGAATTCGTCTACCACCTACAACTCAGCAGCAGTTCCAGCATGAGACTACCTGATCCTGGGTAATCAAAAATAATCTTTTTACCCCCTCTCTTCATTATGACATTCTTGCATTCTCTATCGTAGTTCTTTTTCTGTGGTAATCCTCTGATGAATAATATTTGAGATCAATAACAGTAAGTAATTATTTATCCTCTGATAAGACAGGTGAAAACAAAGAATTCTTGTTATGCAGCAGCTCCAGCACAAGGCTACCTGATCCTGGGTAATCGCAATAGTTTCTTTTTCCCTTCATGACTTTCTTGCGTTGTCTACCATAGTTCTTCTTCCTGTGGTAATCCTCTGATGAGTCTACTTGATCCTGGGTTGACATGCCATTAAAACCAATC
This sequence comes from Doryteuthis pealeii, assembly GCA_023376005.1. Lineage (NCBI taxonomy): Eukaryota > Metazoa > Mollusca > Cephalopoda > Myopsida > Loliginidae > Doryteuthis > Doryteuthis pealeii. The sequence goes on along the minus strand of CM042161.1, from coordinate 35,838,399 downwards.
AATCTTTGACTGATTGGTAGAGATTTAAAAGATTTCAGATTTGGTTTGAAATTGATATATTTCTTTGCTTTTGTATAACTGAATATCACCAACCCAGCACTTAAAATAGAAAGTCAAAAGAGTGACTTTCTATTCACTCATGCTTTGTAGTCAGCTTTATAGTAATGAAAAAAATTATAATGAAATTGTTAGGTTCAGACCTAACAAATATAGTTATTCCCCTTGACCAGTAGGGGGCTGATGGGAAGCTGGAAGTGGGGTTTCCGCCATGACACTTTTGGATTTGGGTTTGGACTGAGTAGATGCACGTGCACAGCATGGTTAAGCTAATTAAGTCACTTTTAGGGTAGAAGCATTCCCTACCCTGTGTTAAATAAAACCTTGTTAATTTACCAACAACCTGGTCTTGCATTATCATTCAGTGTTCTGTATTTTATCTGTATGTAAAAACATAACAGAAATTTATTGCTTACAGAGCTCAGGTGCACCACAACTCATCAAAGTCTCATGTCTAGTACATAGAATAATGTACTAATGTCAGGAACAGGAGTAGCATACATACATGTATGTGTACAGTGCTCAGGTGCACCACAACTCATCAAAGGCTCATGTATAGTACATTGAATAATGTACTAATGTCAGGAACAGGAGTAGCATACAGTAATAATATACATGTATGTGTACAGTGCTCAGGTGCAACACAACTCATCAAAGTCTCATGTATAGTACATTGAATAATGTACTAATGTCAGGAACAGGAGTAGCATAGTAATAATATACATGTGTGTGTGGAGGGGGTATCAGGTATAGTTTTGTTGAATTACAGAAAGCATGGAAGTTTTGAAGGATGCAGTGTTTTGGCAACCTACAACAGATGCAGGCAGTTTATTCCATGCCTCAGCAACTCTGAGCATGAAAAAGTGTTTCTGAAAGTAATGTGAGCTATGCTGTTTTCTGACTTTGTAGGTATGCCTACGTGTGTTAGAAACATGGATATCAAAAAGGTGCTCACGGTTGCTGTTGTTAAGATGATTAATGACCTTATGAGCATTTACAAGTCGGTCACCAGACGTCAGAGTTTCAACGAATCCATTCCCAGGGCAGCAAGACTTTCAGAATATGGCAGATGCCTGATGGAGGGTATTTTTGGTTGCACGTTTCTGGACAGTTTCCAGGCTAGATTAGATTAAAAAAACAAAAAAAAAAAACCCCAAAAACAAAACAATATGATTCAATGTATGAGAACAGTATACCCCTGTGGATTGAATAAAGGGTTGGGTTCAGAGTTCCATAAAGGCTCCAGATTATGACAATAAGGTTCCTGAGTTCAACAAGAAATACCTAATTTGGTTTGTTTGGTTTTACGCCATATCAACTTCAGTGGGTCATTTAATGCCAATAAAGTTTTAAAATAAATTAATTCTTAATGGATACACAATTTTTTTTATAAAATACATTTTTCTATTTAACCCATAGATGGGACCCTAACAGGTACTACCACTCCGGGTCAGAGTGGACCAGGGAGCAATGGTGATGAAGGGGTGCTCTACATTCCCCAAAACTCCAAAACTGGAAACCATCAGATAGAGTTTAACATCATTCCCAGGACAGTAGATACTTCAGCCACCATCTTCTAGAACCCATATGATAAAAAGGGGTTGGGGCTTGCCATAAGGGCAATAGGGTTGGGTCAACCGATTGATCGGAGGAGGTCTCATCGACCGCCCGTCTAGCCTAAGTAAGGGTCTAAGTGGAGTGTTGCAGGTCATGCGTTGCTAATCCACCAAGACTCCATCCTTAAGCATCACGGGTTGCCACCCACAGCCAACAGGTGGCCCCATTTGGGGAAGTTTTACCCCTCTGCATAGGTGCAGTTGATGCATTCTAACGCCTCAGCTGACAGGGCGGAGAAATATCTGAAGAAGCTGTGTTAATTATTATTCTATGTTATTGTCGCCCTTGACTAGGATTGAACCTGCAGCCTAGAGATAACTGTCACTTAGAACTATATTAAGGTTCCAGAGTTCGAAAAGAAGGTTCCCAAGTTTGAGAAGGTTCCCGAGTTCGACAAGAAATACCTGAAGAAGGCCGGAGGTACATCGGCCAAAACGTTGTGCAGATAACAATGAAGATAAGGACAATAGTCCGAATAACCCAAATAATTAAAAAAAAAGACTTTGCAAGAAATAAACAACAAACAACATTTGAGAGTTAAATGAATTTTTTATGATGTTTTGTTTTGTTGACGTTCAAATTCTTTTGATCTACAACAGAAAAACAAAAAAAAACAAAACATTTTTTTTTCTTCCCTCCCTCTCTTACAATAGGGAGATTAACTTCCTCCTGGGGGTGGGGTGGGGGAATAAGGACACAGGGAAACTGATCTGTCAGTAACAATGAATGGCAAGACCCCCCCTCCTCCCTCCATACAAGGGATGTGAGGGTAAGGTCATTTTTAGAGTTTAGAGAAAGAGGGTGGGGCTGTTTCCCCATAGATGAAAACAGTAAAGATATTCACAGGAAGCAAGTGAGAGGGGGGGGGCAAAATAAAAAAACAACAAAGTGTGTGTGTGTGTGTGTGTGTGCTATCTTTAACATGAGAATATTGAAGATTTTACAGCTAGACTGACCATCAGATAGAATCCAGAATTTTTTCATTTTTCCACCTTTTAAACATCTGTTGAGAATTTTTTCAAGTCCAGAGCTCCATTCCTATAAGGATTTATCAAAAATGGCTAAAAATGGCTTTTCATTTAAAGTTACCTGTTATTTCCCTTTCACTTAAACTTCTAAATATGTTTAATATTACATTTAAACAAAGGCTATCATTTGGGGTGGATTAGGAAAAATGAATATGACTTCTGGCCGGGCGGAATGAGGTGGTATAGGACGTTAAGAGTTAATTAAGTGAATTTTTATTTATTTTAAACCTCTTTTTTTTTTTTTTTTCATAAGTCAGTCGCATAAAATCCACAATCATCACATTTTGATAGAAAATGTTTCATTATTCTCTAAACATTTTTTAATATTATTCTGTGGATTTTGTGTAATCGTAATAAAAAAAAAATTATTTGAGGCACAAATCTAAAAATGAAAAATAAAATCAACCCCTCCCTAAGAAAAAGAAGAAAAAATCAACCTCCCCATAAGAAAAAAAAATCACTTCCCATAAGAAAAAGAGGAAAAAAATCAACCCCTCCCTAAGAAAAAAAGAAGAAGAAAAGTCAACCCTTCTATAAGAAAAGAAAAAAAATTACACACCCCCACAAGAAAAAGAGAAAAAAATCACCCCCCAAGAAAAAGAGAAACACCTCCCTAAGAAAAAAAAAAAACAAAAAAACACACACACCCATAAGAAAAAGGAAAATCAACCCTTTCTTAAGAAAAAGAACAAAATAAACAAACAAATTATTGCACAATGGAATGTGAGCTGCAATACTGAACAGCAAAATTCTTTGAAAAGGAAGACATTAAAAACATTTTTAAAAAAAGACAATAAAACGTGGAGATAGGGCCCACCCTATTGGGGCAAATAGACCTGTTTTATTTTTACTTTCCTTTACTTCCTCTCCCTTCTCCTCATCTTTTTTTTGTTATATTAAAAAAAAAACAACAATATATTCAAGGTTTGGTGGCTCAAATTACCATGGATCCTAGATTTTTTTTTTCTTGTGAATTTTATCTGAAAAGCTTCATCTTTTCAAATAAAATTCAGATAAAAAAAAATTATTTTAATGCACGAACCCCCCCCCCCCAAAAAAAAAACCCCAACTAAAAACCCCTTCACAGGCAGATCATTTTTTTAATCCTTGTTGCATGTCATGGACTGCTCAACCACCAGGATCCCGTCCTTAAGCATCACTTTCTTAAGCGGAATTTAACAGGTTTGAATTCAGAATTTTCCTTCTCCTAGACAGGTTGCCTTACCAAGACCAGTCTGCCCTACTATTTACCCATAGCTGGAGGGAGTATATTTGAATTCATACCTTTTCCCAAGGGTATTAGTGCTATGTGAAATGCAAACAGTTTTGTCTAGGATTTGATCTCAGGTCGATGAGTCCATTTCCTATGACTCTAACCATTATGCCACGCACCTCCATATGTATTTATATATATATTTACCAACCCCTCCACACGAGCAGGATGTGGCACAAGGTCAATTTCTTAAGCGGAGTTCAACAGGTTTGAATTCAGAGTTTTCCTTCTTCTCGACCGATTGCCTCACCAAGGTTAAAGAACCCAGTCTGCCCTACTATTTATCCATAGCTGGAGGGAGAGTATAATACATTTCCCAAGAGTATTAGTGCTAAGTGAAATGTAATTACCACATCCAGGATTTGAACTCAGGGCGACGAGTCCATTTTCCAGGACTTTAACCATTACACCATTTGCCTTCATATGTATATGTATAGATAATTGGCTAAATTTGGCAAAATGTAAAACATGCTTCACTGTCAGTCCCCCTGCAAGTCATCATGGTCTGTCTTGTCCAATTATTGAAATGAAATTGTGTAAATGAGAAAACCTAGGAGATCTTTGTGAAAAATTTGGCTTTGCGATATTTACCACTTATTCCATGAATACGGGTCAGGCACAAGGCCCTATTAATGCGGGACCACCCACGAGCCGAGAATCATAGGAGGCGGTTGCAAAAAATATGTTTATCCTGTCAGCATTTCCCCTCAAGGGGAGCACCTTAGGCACCAGGCAATAAACCCAGTCCTGCCCCTTTAAATCGAGGGGGCAGGTGTTGCTTACGCAGTCCAGGGACGAAGCCACTGGACCCTAGCTCTCAAGAACCAGAGATTTGGCTTTGTTTTAAATTCCTGCAAAGATTCCAAATACAAAAAAAAAAAATATATATTTTTTTAACATATTAACTCTTGGATTTTACAAGCATACAGAAATTGATTTTGGTTTGGTTTGTTTTGTTTTACGGCATATCAATCTCATTGGGACATTTAATGCCGATAAAGTTTTGGAATAAATCAATTCTTAATGGATAATACAATTTTTTTTATAAATACATTTTTCTGTTTAACCCATAGATGGGACCCTAACAGGTACTACCAGTCCGGGTCAGAGTGGACCAGGGAGCAATGGTGATGAAGGGGTGCTCCACATTCCCCAAACCTCCAAAACTGGAACCTCACCATCAGATAGTTTAACGTCCTTCCCAGGACACATAGACCCTCAGCCACCGCCTTCTAGCACCCATATGATAAAAAGGGGTTGGGGCTTGCCATAAGGGCAATAGGGTTGGGAAAATCATATAGGTGCTAGGGCTTGACGCGACCAGCCGATTGATCGGAGGGGGCCTCTCCGACCGCCTGTCTAGCCCAAGTGGAACAGAAATTGAATGGACAGTTCAATTTACCAAAGATTTGAATTCTAAATACCTCAATTAGATTTTTAAACTGTTGTTGTTAAAGAACTCTTTGAGATAATTCCTGCTATCACAAATTCTCTGATTTAATTCGGTGCCGTTATAGTATGTGGCCTACCTGGTTTGAATGTGTCCTACCTCAGTAAGAGTATATTTATAGATATAAGTAGTAGGCAATTTATTAAAAACTAATTATTTTTCACATATATTCAATTTCAAGAAATGCAATTCAGTCATAAGCTGTATATAGTAATTAAGTATAATTAAAAAAGAATTTATCCATAATTTACATGAATCAGAGATCTATTTAATTCTAAAATATTCTAAAATTCTGAAATAGGTTTATGGTTAGCAGTTATTATTATTATAACCTTATAATATGCTTTTTATGGTAGGCCACATACTATAAGAGAGACATGATTTCATAGGCCACATTCAAAAGGTAGGCCACATACTATAAGAGAGACATGATTTCGTAGGCCACATTCAAAAGGTAGGCCACATACTATAATGGTACCTTTAATCCTTTATCCCTGAATATTTCCTTTCCCCGACCCCCACTGGATCCCTAAAATACTCAACAAGGAAACTTGGTAGTAAAAACAAAATATTGTCAAGTTTTCATGGTGTCACCTTTAGATTTGTATTCTTGAAAACCGTTCAATATTTTAAATACAAAAATTGCACTGACCGTAAAGTGTATGGGGTAGATGATTCCTTCCTTTTTTTATTTAATGGCATATCAACCTTCATGGGTTATTTATGTATGTACAAGCATTTATTTAATATGTACAAGCAAATATATTTAAATATACTAGCAAATATATGCACCCTCCGGGTGCAAGTATTTAAGTTTTCATATAATAAAATATCATATTAAATTAGAAAGGCTAATGAAACTGAATGCAGATAAAAAAGATTTTGAACAGAGGGGGTATGAATGAAAAATAGAACAACTTTGAAACTAACACTTCCATCATTTTCCGTTACTCCCGTCTTTCATTGGTAAATTTTCCTAATTTAAACTGTTTAGTTAAAATAGGAAGTAAAGAATAATATTACAGTTATTTCTTCTTGTTAAGGGATTTCTTTTAAGATTTATTGAAGAGATTTTTGCTCATATTCAATAAGATAAAACCAAACAATTAGAAATTAATAATACTAAGCATATATTTATTAAAATCAATTTTTTAAGATCAATATGCAAATTAGCCTTTCCATTCATACTGTAAACCTCTATTTTGTTGCATATATAAATACAATTGCATGTTATTAGTATGTAGATATGGTCAACAGTGTAAGTAATATAAAACAATTTTATTAATAATTGAGGTTTAAATAAAAATAAAATCATGGAGAATATGATGTAAATAACTAAAGGAATTGTGACTTGTATAGTAATATAGTTTCGGTTACAGATAGACAAACCCACAATCTCCATTATAATAAGAAGATATCAACCTTCATGGGTTATTTATGTATGTACAAGCATTTATTTAATTTGTACAAGCAATATATATGTATGTATATATATATTCTTTCAAATATATATATATCTTCTATTATTATACTAAAGCTGAGTTGATCAACTTTTGCTTCCTAAAGACTTTTTTACTATTTTGTTTAAAGACACAAAAATTATACTAAATTATTCCTTACTTTTAGGATTGAATTATGTTTGAAAAAAATTCTGTTTTAATTGGTTCTAATTAGTTGTAATTTACAATTAAGTCAAAAACCGACCAATCTCTTACTTTACTGTGTCTTTTTTTCCCCCCTCTACGTATCTCTTGACTACCTCCTCGTTATATAATGTTAGTTTCTCTGGAGAGAGAGAGAGAGAGAGAGAGGGGAGAATTTGAAATATATTTCTTCTATGTTAAATTTCACAACCAACAACCTGTAGCTTAAATGAAGTCAGACATTTACGCTCTTAGAATGATTTTAAGGTTTCGGCCGGCCATATTTATTTATTTCAAAAAATGTTATTCGCTCTGCTAACTCCCTTTTCCCTAATCTCAATTATCTACCCAGAGCTGAATGGGTGACCCAATGAGTTATGTTTTGTCTATTATATGTGTGTGTGTGTGTTTTCATATGATTTTAGTATATTTCATTTTACCAAATTAACAGATCGATATCGTCGCTTTTGAAGGTTTGTTTTGATTTCTTTTTTTGTAATCGCATAACAACCTTTGTTGTGTTTATACATACCACAGTAAAGATGAGGACAACAGGCTGAAAAATTATTCTTTCAGCAATTTTGCAGTCTTGGACGTTAGCCACTAAACCACTACACCATGGGGACTACCCTCCTCTTTATTTAAATAATGTTTACACCAACTTGTGAAATAATTAATTTTTTGAAAGAATTTCTTTAATCATCCTGCACACAGAAATAATCCATTCTAATGTGTAAACCGTAAAGGGACATTGGGTAAATCGATATTAAAAGGAAATAAATCAATGAAGAGAAAAGAAGAGAGATTTTTTTATCTTTTTACCTTGGAGAGCTGGAAAAATGCAATTTAAATTTGTTTTCTTTGTTTTTAAAATTCTCGATCGTTTAAATTTGTCGTGAAGAATGATATCCTTCTAAGTCTTAATAATTTGAATTTATTTTTTGAAATTAATTTTCATGGTGTATTTTTGAAAGTTAATGACATAAAAGTTATTTCATAGATTTAAAAAAAAAAGGAATATGATTTATATTTGTCTGAATTTTTGGACCATATGACCTTTAGGCACCCCTTTGGCGATCTCGTTTCATAAGGACATTTTTTTCATTTACACTGGTTGTTCATTCAGATGATTTTTAGATTTAAATTGTAAAACTAACCCCTAACCCTAACCCCAACAAACAACTGGATTTTGATGGTGTAAATAAAAAAATGTCCTGATGAAATGAGATCGAAAAAGAGGTGCTAAAGGTCATATGGTCCGAATTTTTAATAATAATTCTGGGTAGGGCGATAATAAATAGCTTAAAACTTGAACCCGGTCATGGTTGATAGAATGAGAACAGTCTACCTCTATGGATTGAATAAAGGGTTCGGTTTGAAGTTCTGTTATATTTGTCTGAATTTTTAATAATAATTCTGGCCAAGGGTGATAATAACAATCCCACAGTGTGATAACAAAACAACAAAGTCTGGTGGTATCATGAGGTACTGCTGGGGTGCTTGGGGTTAGTGGTAATGAAGTTTCAGCCCCAAAACCATGCCTGAACCCAGAGTCATCATCTGATGAAGGCTTTGTGGGATGCAATGCCACTGTTTAAACAGCAGTTGTTGTATGAAGTTATTTTTATAATAGAATACTTAACATAGTTTAAAACTTGAACACGGTCATGGTTAACGGAATAAGAACGGTCTACCCTGGTGAATTGAATGAAGGGTTCAGTTCAAAGTTCTGTGAACACTCCCAATTATGACATGAAGGCTCCTGAGTTTGACTAGAAAGTTCCCAAGTTCAACAAGAAACACCTGGAGAAGGCCAGAGGGCTCATCGCCTGAAACATTGTGTATATAACAATAAAGATGAGGACAATAGTCCGAACAATCCAAATAATCTAAATAATTTATATCTATTTCTCTGAATGTTTGAGATGAGGCTTGATGATTAGGATTATCTGTGTTATTCAGACTATTGTCCTCATCTTCATTGTTATCTGTACAACATTTCGGTCGATTTGCCCTCCGGCCTTCTTCAGGTATTTCCCCGAGTCTGAGAAGGTTCCTGAGTTCGACTAGAAATACCTGAAGAAGACTGGAGGGCATATCGGCTGAAACATTGTACAGATAACAATGAAGATGAGGACAATAATCCGAACGCAGATAATACTAATTTATACCGATTGAAATATATTGCCATATATATTTAAAATCTTAATAAATTAAAATAATCCTTAATTTCTGATAACTTTTATAAAAAAAAAGAAGAATCCTCTTTATTTTCTGTGTTTGCTTCACTTCTATATTTAATTTTCCCATTTTTGTCTCCAGGGAAAAAATAAAAACAATACTTATGTTTATGGCAATGTAATTTAATTATTAATTTCATTTTTTATTTTATTTTATTTTTTTAATTATTTATTATTATTATTATTATTATTTTTATAATTTTTTTAATTATTTTTTATTATTATTATTATTTTTATTATTATTATTATTATTATTATTTATTTTTATTATTATTTTTAATTTTTATTATTATTTTATTTATTATTATTTTTTTTTTTTTTAATCATTTAATTTTATTATTATTACAGTTCTTAATTTATAGTTCTGGAGTCTGAGACAACAAGTCTCCTCAGGTCTCCAGGATTCTTCTGAGTATTCTGGCAGATTGCAACAGTGCAGTAGTCTGGATGGTCTCAATTCTTCCTCTGATTTCGAGATTTTCCGGTCTTTTTTCCAATCTTTTTGGGACCGTTCCAAGTGCACCAACTACAATTGGTATCACTTTGACTTTCATATTCCATAGCTTTTTCAGTTCTCTGGCAAGGTCCAGATATTTTTTCATCTTTTCGTTTTCCTTCAGCTTCACCCTGTGATCTGATGGAACTGCAAAATCCACCAGTTGACAAGTTCTTTCTTTTTTGTTAATCAACACTAGGTCTGGTCTTTTGCTGGGATAAGGTGATCCGTTTTTATTTCAAAGTCCCAGAGAATTTTATGCATTTCATTCTCAAGAACAGATTCTGGTTTATGCATATACCATGTATGGTCAAAGTTTAATTTTTTGCATAATTCCCAGTGGATCACCTTCCCAACCCAGTTGTGACTAATTTTATTATTATTATTATTATTATTATTATTTAATTTTATTATTATTATTATTAATTTCATTTTTGATTTGGCATTGTGGTTTTATATGCAGAAGTGTGGTGTATACCGCTGTTACCATCTTAATTGAATAAATTCTTTGAGGTGCGGGCAGAGGCGTAAGTAAGTAAAGTTGTCGGAGTGGCCTAAAGCCGGTATCAACCAGACAGTGAGGGAGTCTATCCCCTTTTCATTAGCGCTAGACCAAGGAGATTATTTTAGTTTCTGAGGTGGGGCACCACACCTACCATCAGCTCCTTACTTTACCGCACAGATCCCTGTGCTACTCATACACTGAGTTGGCGAGGGCCGGTATCAAACCAGGAACTTTCTGGTTATATATATATTTTTGGAGGATATGTGCTTAATTGAAGTCATACCTAATTTTGAAAATTAATTAGTTAATAATTAATGAATTTAGGCGGGCATATATGTTCAAATGTAAGGGTAAACAAATCGAGAAAATGTCAATCTCTGTATGTACATTTCGACCTATTAGGTCTCATCAGCAAGGTTATAGACATGGGAGACTGTTCCGTGTGTGACTCGAAACCTCAACTGCCAATCTGACAAGCGGGGATTCTAACCACTACACCAGCTGGCCTATCCCAGATTTTTCGTTCATTTTGAATATTTATATATCACTTTTTGGGGACTTATCACACAACAGTATAAAAAGTAAACAAACAATGTGGCTTTTTTATATATATATATATATATATAGTCATCCACAGACAGTCCAGTTTCGACGTATCATGTCTCCTCAGTGAAGCTAGATTTTGTAGTCTACCTCCAACTGGGATTGAAACCTAACCAGTGTGCTATTGGCACACTTAATAGCAGGAGAGAGAATTTTACTGATAAATATGTACATATGTAAAGGCTGCAAAGAGCTCGATTCGTTTTATAGGAGAGCCTTTCATATATATATATATATATATATATATATATATATATATAAAAGAGTTTTATAATTTGCTTGAAGGATTGTATTTATATTGGTTTGGTGGTGTGTGTGTGTATATATATGTAAGTGGAAAATGGAAAGAATCCGATGGTATGTTGAAATGGAAAATAAAGGAAAGAAAACGTTGAATGGATAAAATAGGATTTATTTATACAACAAGGATTTACTCTGACGAAGGCCGCTATTTCTTTGTATACTAAAAATTTCTGTAGTTTTTTTCTATTATTTTATTTATTTTGTATTTAAAATAATAATAGATAGAATACATATATACACAGATAAACTTATGGCCGAAACACGTGTCAGTAAAATAAAATAAAATAAATCCTATTTTAACCATTCAACATTTTATTTCCTTTATTTTTCATTTCAACATTATATATATATATATATATATATATATATATATATATATATATATATATATACACACACACACACAGGTAGATAAATAGAATAGAATATCTGATGATTTGAGAGTGAAATACCTGATTGAAATGGAGATAATTTTTGCCTTTCAATAATTAAAACCCTTAAACGAGCAGACAAAGAAAAATTCAGTGATTGAATCAAAAAATATTTTTAGAATGAAATTTTGTAATTATTAAGGAAATATTTTATTGAGCAAAGGACAATCGACATATTTTGAAAAAGAAGAAATATTTTATCAAATTATTTCTGAATAGATTTAAATGAATTTTCCGGAGAACAATTTCTACATTAGAGAGAAAATTTGCTTAATTTGTGTGTGAGAAATTCCAAAAAAACGATCTTCAGGGGACAAAAATGTTTTTGTTTTTTTTATGAGACAGAAAGATCATAAAATTCAAGTTCATCTTGCATCTAAAAGTTGCTGTCGGGCTGGTTTAAAGTCGGTATCAGTCAGACAGCGAAGGGGTCTATCTCCTTTTCAGTAGCGCTAGACCAATGAGATTGTATTGGCATTTGAGGTGGAGCGCCACACCTACCATCAGATTCTTACTTTACCGCATAGATAACTGTGCTACGCATATGCTGAGTTGGCAATGGCCGGTATTGAACCCAGAACCTTGTGGTTCCTAGTCGGATGCTCTACCTACTGAGCTAAACTGATCCTATTTTAAAATGCTTACAGCACCTGGTATTCCCAAGCGGTCACCCATCCAAGTACTGATCAAGCACTATGTTGCTTAACTTTGATGATATAATTGGACGAGAACCGGTTTTCTCAGCGTGATTTCATCATCATCATCATCATGTCACGCTGGCAGCACGGATATTCATGACAATCTCTCGCCAATTTCCTATCATTCATTGCTCCTGGGAGGTCCTCTGCACGGCATCCAGTGTTCGCGCAGAGCTTGTCAATGTATGTCTTTGCTGGTCAGCCCACACTGGCATGCCCATGTGATGGCTTCCATAGAAGAACGTCACTTATGAGTTTGTCCTTGCTTCACCAGCAGTGTCTGGCGTACCTGTGCCATATCACACAAACCATCTGTGTAAGGCGAACGAGACAGCGTGATTTAAAGACATACAATGTTGATCAACAAATCTCTGATCATCATCAGGTGATATTTAAATTGATAAACTGTTAGGATTACTTGATTCCTCTTTTCTGGAAAAATATTTTTTTTTTTAAATCATAGTGTGGTATATCCACAGGTCCTGCTTGTTTATATATAATTTTATTATTTTTTTAAATACATTTTAAATTGTCTCTAAAATATTGTAACCTGGTTTAATAAAAGGTGACAGCATTTTTTGTTTTCAGTTGTTTTTTTTTCAAACCAGCATCCCCAGGGATGAGAGTGTCCTGGGTATGATGTTAAACTGCATCTAGTGGTGAGATTCCAGTTCTGGAGCTCAGGGAATGTGGACTACTCCTTCATCCACATTGCTTCCAGGTCCACCCTGACCCGGAGTGGTAGTACCTGTTAGGGTCTCAACCAACCAGGATAAGAGGCCTATGGTCATGAGAGGCTTAGGGTGAGATGCCTGTCGTAGGAGGTTCAGGGTTCAAGGGGTTGTGTTTTGAGACAAAAATCATTAAATCTTTCCTCATTCTGATGATAAAATGTTTAGTGGTTACAGTTTCTATGGAAACTATCTTATTATAATGGAAATTCGGTGTCTGTTTGTCTGTAACTGAAACTACGTACTGCTTACATCACAATACCCTCAGGAATAAGATAAGTTTATAAGTTTATCAATGAGTATTTAATTTATAGTGAAAATCATTAATACATATAATAAATCTTATTTATTAATGATGTCTCTGAAAATCTGAGTTAGATTTGCCTCAAAACAGCCCATGTTATGGTATTTGCCTCTCATCCCATTTATGAGGGCGTGACACAAGGACATTTTTATGTGGGCCGACCCACAAGCCGAATCTCATGGGTGGTAGACACAAAAAATGCGTCAATCCCATAGGCATTCCTCCTCAAGGGGGGCGCCGGGCAATAAACCCAGCCCTGCCCCTTTAAATCGACGCTGTTAGTTTACATTAACAGACACAGGCCCTCAAAATCCGGTTAATTGTTAACAGACGATTTTTAGATTTAAAAAAAAATTATAAAACTAACCCCTAACCCTAACCCTTACCCCATAACCCAAACAAACAAACGGATTTTGACGATATAAATGAGAAAAGTGTCCTTGTGAGTCGAGATCATGGAAGGGGTGCCTAAAGGTCATATGGTCCCAGAAATCTTCTGACGAAGGGATCTTTATCCCGAAATATCAAGGTAAACAAACATAGTTACTTCATTTTTCTTTACACTTACATTGTGATAGCCTTCAAAACCAACCATCAAACCAATAATTCATTAGATTAAAACTTAAATACTTACGCCCAGTGGGTGCATATTCTTGCTAATTAAAACAATTTTGTTTCTTCTTCTACTGAAATTTGAATGGATGACTTTTTCTTTTTGTCTTTTTAAAGGATTTATTCCACGAAATAAAGATATAAAATTATTTAAAGATCTTTTCTGTTATTCTTTGACTTTTAACAATTACCAAAATCAAAGCAGCTTTTGTCAATTGTAGCTACAAGAAGCATTAAATAAAACATATATAAGTAAAGTCGTCGGGGCGGCCTAATGTCGGTATCAGCCAGGCAGCAAGGGAGTCTATCCCCTTTTCACTAGCGCTAGACCAAGGAGATTATTTTAGCATCTGAGGTGAAGTGCCACACCTACCATCAGCTCCTTACTTTACCGCACAGATCCCTGTGCTACTCATACGCTGAATTGGCGAGGGCTGGTATCGAACTAGGAACCTTGTGGCCATACAGCTGCTTTCTTGTGGGGTGCTATTTCCATGATTTGTTTAGGATCGTACGCAGCATTCTTGTGCAGCAACCATCTAGCTAATTCTCTAGGTGTTTTGTTAGGGTCCAGGTGGTGCAGCCATATAATAGCACTGATACCTTCTAACAAAATGGCTTGCAATTTCAGATTTATGTGATTGGGGGTTGGGGACAATATTTTGGTTATTTCCTATAACTCCAACATGAACAAAGGGGAACCACTCTTGACTGATAAATTATTTATTTATTGATCTACTAGGAAAAAAGAAGACTGGGTTGGTGTTGGGTTTAGGGTTAGTTTAATGGGAAAATAAATAAATAATTTATCAGTCAAGAGTGGTTCCCCTTTGTTTATGTTGGAGTTATAGGAAATAACCAAAATATTTATCTGCAACTTATGCATCTATCTTGGAAGATGTCCCTTTTTGGATATTTGGCCAATTATTACCATTCAGGGAGGAGAGAGGGGAAGGGAGAGACAGAGGGGAAGAGAGAGAGAGAGTGAGAGAGAGTGAGAGGGTTAGATACATACAGTAGATTGAAATTTTAATTAGAATATAAAATATAAAAAAGGGTTATTTCCTATAAGTCTAACCTAAACAAAGGGGAACCACTCTTGACTGATAAATTATTTATTTATTCATCTACTAGGAAAAAAGAAGACGGGGTTAGGGTTTAGGGTAGGGTTTAGGATTAGTTTAATGGGAAAATAAATAATTTATCTGTCAAGAGTGGTTCCCCTTTGTTTTGTTAGACTTATAGGAAATACACCCAAAAAGGGGGTGTGGTTAATTATTGCCACACCCTTATATTTTCATTGGTCTTTTTCTTTGATGTCATTGTCAGGGAGTGGAGGGGGGTTCTTCTGTGCATTTTCCTTCATTTTGTAACTTTATTAAAATCTAATATGACACATTTTTCATACAATCTTCTTCTTTATACGCTTGAATGAAGCTGGAGATGAAAGGGCTTAAAAAAAACAAATAAAAATAACAGGAGAAAATATTTCAACTTATTTGCAATTTTGTTGATAATGTTTTTAGAAGAAAAGAAAATTGATTAATTAAAAAAAAAAAAAAAAAAAAAAAAAAAAAAAAGTAATTAATTCTCTTGTTCCTTAATCTTCCGACCGTTATCATCTTGCAACACCCTCTGGTTAAAAATCAGACCGGCCAAATCCTCCAAGATGAAATGCAAAATGTAAATCCTGATTATCTGGTATCTCTTATCCGCTGAATTCTTATTTCTTATGAGTGTTGTCACCTCAGCTAAATAAGGGACCATTCCATTTTTATTATTAAGAAAAAAAGGGAAGAAAAAGGATGTACTACACAGAAAAAATATAATAAGAAAGAAAGAAGAAAGAAAAAAGAGAGTAATTGAAAGATAGAGAGAGGGGTGAGTGCATGGAAGCGGATTCAATCAAACATAATGAAAAGTTGAAAAAAAGGAAAGAAAGAAAAAGAGTGAAACAAGAGTTAAATCAAGATTATTATTTCTTTTTACATATCAAACTATTTTGCAATAGCTCTCAAGTAGTAAACATATCAAACATTGTAATAATTTAATTATCATACTGTCGTATATCCACAGGTCCTTCTAGTAAAATTTTTTTTTTTAAATATCACATAGCAGGTGCCCATTCAAGATAATAAATAAATAAATAAATAAATAGAAGAAAATAAAACAAAATAAGAAATTAAATAAAAAAAACCCAAAAACAACAATAAATATTGAAATATCAACAAAAAAATAAAAAAAAATAAAAAATCAAACAAAATTCTCCAAGTAAGTATTTAAATTTTTAGAGTTGTAGCTTTATTTTTTTTTGTGTCCCAAACAAACAAAAAACAAAAAAAAACAAAAAAAAAATATTCCTAAATGAACCAGGCAAGATAAGCAATTGTCATAAAGAAACAGTTGGGAGGGTAGAAAGACTTGTCTAAGGTCCATGTTCCCAGTCCCATGCAAAAATAATAGAATAATTAGCAAGTTTACCCCCTGGATTTTAGAAGCATAGGAACATACTGAACATATGGATGATAAATTATTAAAATTATTCTACTAATTTTTTATCTTATTATTTTAAAATCAATGAATATTTAGATTTTTTTATATTTATAGTAAGTAAAGTAAGTAAAGTTGTCGGGTGGCCTAAAGTCGGTATCAACCAATCAGCGAGGGAGTCTATCCCCTTTTCACTAGCGCTAGACCAAGTAGATTGTTTTTTGCATCTGAGGTGGAGCGCCACACCTACCATCAGCTCCTTACTTTACCGCACAGATCCCTGTGCTACTCATACGCTGAGTTGGCGAGGGCCGGTATCGAACCAGGAACCTTGTGATTCCTAGCCGAACGCTCTACCGACCGAGCTAAACCTGCCCTTTTTTATTTTTATCTTATTATTTTAAAATTAAATAAATATTAAAAATTTTTTTATCTTATTAATTATGATAATAAATTATTAACATTATTATCCAAATTTAGGATGAAAGACTTGATCAATATGTAAATGCCTAACATGCAGTAAAAGAAAAAAAAAATGTTGATCCTATTTGGTAGTGTAAATTTTACAAGTATACTGATGTACCAAAGTGAAATCAATATGATCGCTGGAAGTCATGAAGAGATGTGGGAATGTTAATAAAGAAAGGAAAGTAAAGTTGGTGGAGCGAGGGAGTCTATCCCCTTTTCACAAGCACTAGATAATTTTTTGCTGGAGTGTAGCGCCACACCTATCGTCAACTCCTCCACTTTACTGCACAGATCAGATTACCCAAGCTGTGCTACTCATGCGCTGAGATGGCGGGGACCTGTATTGATTGCGATAGACATTATGGAAAAGGATTCATTTTTATTTAGACTGTTGTTGTAACCTAATAAAGGTTACTAAATGAGAAATAACCAAATGGAGATTGGAAATGAAATGGAATCTTTATAACATTAAACAAAATACAATACTCGCCCGCAGCGTGAAGAATGTAAACCACTGCTAATGGTATATGACTACTCAGTCAGCATAATACTCCTGTATTTATGAGGATTGGGACATACCCATTAATGTTCAAAGGTAGGGTATATGAGGATTGGGACATACTCATTAATGTTCAAAGGTAGGGTATATGAGGATTGGGACATACCTATTAATGTTCAAAGGTAGGGTATATGAGGATTGGGACATACCCATTAATGTTCAAAGGTAAGGTATATGAGGATTGGGACATACCCATTAATATTCATAGGTAGCATATATAACACTGTATACAACACATCCCAAATAGGAAAGACTTCTTTATCTTTACAATTTGAAAGTGAAAGTGTTAAAAAAAAAAAATTATAGAAAATATTTCAACTTATTTGCAATTTTGTTGAACAAGTTGAGAAAGAATTAACAATGTAGATATAAGAGAAATGAGATTTCTTTTAACTGTCAACCTTATTTTCACAAGAACCCCCCCCACACCAAAACAGGTAAAAGGTCAATAGTTTTTGAGCATTCAATATGTAACAACATTCAGATCACTGGTGAAGAAATAAAAAGTAATGTTGTCGGGTGGCCTAATGTCTGTATCAGCCAGACAGTGAGGGAGTCTTTCCCTTTTTCACGAGTGCCAGACCAAGGAAATTTTTTTCGCTTCTGAGGTGGAGCGCCACACCTACCATCAGCTGCCCACTTTACTGCACAGATCTGTGCTACTCATGCGCTGAGTTTGTTATTTGTCTGTATTTTTGAGATGAGGCTTGATGTGAATAATTTTTTTTTTTTTTTTCGGTGTAATGATCTAACCTGGAAAATCATTTTTAAAAGTTGGACATTTTTTTCTTTCTAAATGATCATGATTTTTCTTGTGAGAAAATGTCCAATTGATAGACATGCAAAAAAAAAAAGAAGAAAAGAAATGATGTCATCTTTCGAATGAGATCTTCAAAAGTTGTCCTCATCTTGAGCGTGGTATGTATAAACACGTTTCGGACGTTGTATCCTCCAGCCTTCTTCAGCTGTTTCCTGTGTAAGCAAACCAGACAACGTGGCAAATCATTTTGAATAGTTTGACTGTTGATCGAACAAAGTGTCAAAGAACTTATTTTCATGGGAGTTTTTCTAAGACCATGATTAGGAACACACTATTACTGGTTCAGGAAGAAAATTTCTCTCCAAGAAATAGCTGTGAACCTGGATATTAATAACCCTTGTCTCTTTGCCTACCTTCATTCCTTTTCAGCCTGATGACCAACAAGAAGGAAGGATGATGTGTATTGCGGCTAAAGAACTTTTAAAGATCTTATTCAAATAATAATTTTACATCTCGAGTTGTACAGGAAATGCCAATAAACATTTTTTTTCCCTAAATGATTATGATTTTTCTCGTGAGATATGTCCGATTGATAGACGTGCAAGAAAATAAATGACGTCATCTTTTGAATGAGATCTTCAAAAGTTCTTTGATGCCAGTTAGATCAACTGTCAAACTATTAAAAAAGATTTTCCAGGTTGGATCATTACTATACTTGGATACACAGGGAACAACTGAGAAAGGCCGGAGGATACAGCAGCCAAAACGTTGTGTTAATAACTACCACAATAAAGATGAGGACAACAGTCCGAAAAATCAAAATTAATCCACTTAGTTTGTGCTTAGTTGGTCAGTCCCTTGTATAAAGCTGAGATCATTGTTACCCACAAAAGTGATTGGGGGGGGGGAGAATTTACCTGATAAGCCACACCCAACATTCCAGAAAATACTAGTTGCCTGCTGTGGGTAATTATATACAGTCTTACATTCATAAATACAAAAACCACTTCCCCATCATTATTCAAATGATATTTTTCTTCCTATGAAAAAGCTCTCAAATTTTTTCATGCATTAGACTAAATGGTTTGAAATATGGGAATGGTAAAAGTAACCCCCCCCCCCCGGGGTGTCTTGTCTGTTCCTTTTTTTTGTGGGTTGAGCAATTGAGTTCCAAATCTTGGACCATATGACCTTAGGCACCCCTTTTGCGATCTCGATTCATAAGGACATTTTTTTCATTTACACCGTCAAAATCCGGTTGTTTGTTAACAGACGATTTTTAGAGGTTTTTTTTAAAATTATAAAACTAACCCCTAACAAACAACCGAATTTTGATAGTGTAAATTAAAAAAAGTACTTATATCGAGATCGCAAAAGGGGTGCCTAAGGTCATATGGTCGCAAATCTTAAAGAAATTTGTAGAATTGTATTGACTGCCTTATAGTTTTTTTTATTCTTCAAAGAGTTAACATTTGATAAGGAGCATCACCAACCACTTCATTGTGAAACCACTTACTGCATTATAAACTGATAATCTACAAGCAAATTAATGTGGATTAAAACAAATGAAACCCTTTTTTTTGGGGGGGGGTTGGTTTGTTTTTTGGTATATCAACCTCAGTGGGTCATTTAATGCCGACAAAGTTTTGAAATAAATCAATTCTTAATACATACTCAATTTTTTTTATAAACACATTTTTCTATTTAACCCATAGATGGGACCCTAACAGGTACTACCATTCCATTTTTTTTTGGGGGGGGTAGCAACAAATTGGGGAATGGAGAGGAGCTAATACTGTAAATGAGCAACAGATTGATTTCAGGGGCCAGAGATGGTGGAGATTTTCGGGTCATAGGTAAAAAGGGGGAGGGATAGATTTCAGTGAGCAGATATATAAAAAAAAATTTAAAAAAAAGGGGTGGAGATTTTAGAGGTCAGAGATAAAAAAGAAGCATATCTCCGGGGTCAGAGATATAAAAAAAAAGAGTGGAGATTTTAGGGGTCATAAATAAAAAAGGAAGGGGGGGGGAACAGATTTCAGGGATCAGAGGTAAAAAATCATAAAAAGGGGGGAAACAGATTTCAGGGGTCAACCTGCTTCAAGTGTCATGGAATCATGGCGAGAAAAAAAAAATCATACTGAATAAATTTGTTTTCCTTTCTGTTGTAGGGCAATAAAGAAAGAAATATTTTACATGCATATTGTATTATTAAGGTCACTGAAAAGCTTAGTTCATGCTCAGAAAAGGGGGCTTCCTGGTCCCCCAAAAAAAATCATGGGAGTTTTTCTAAGACCATGATTAGGAACACACTATTACTGGTTCAGGAAGAAAATTTCTCTCCAAGAAATAGCTGTGAACCTGGATATTAATAACCCTTGTCTCTTTGTCTACCTTCATTCCTTTTCAGCCTGATGACCAACAAGAAGGAAGGATGATGTGTATTGCGGTTAAAGAAAAAAAATAAGTAACCACCCACCTAATAACCTAAACCCCATATGGTCCAGTTCAGTTAAAATTTAAAATTTAAATTAGTGAAATATCACTAATTAGGACTGAGCCTATTCCAATAGTGACCATCCCAAGCGGAGTTTAATAGGTTTAAATTCAGAGTCTTCCTTCTAGACTGGATTCCTAACCAAGGTTAAAAAGAGCTGAGTCTGCCCTACTATTTACCCATAGCTGGAGGGCTGACTAGTCAGATTCTATGTGAACTGTATCTTCGTCCAGGATTTGAACTCGGGTCGATGAATCCATTTCCTATGACTCTAACCATTAGAGGACGCGCTTCAGTTAGTAATTTGCTTTTTCAAACAGTTTGTATAGAGGATACAATATGAAGCTGTTGGTGATGACAAAAAATAAAATGTTTGGTCCCAGAAACAATGAGAATTGAATTGATATTTCAACACTTTCTAACCTCATTATGCAGTGATGCTGATAGCTTTTTAATTTAGCGAGTCCTGCACACACATATTTGCTTTGAATGAATCCCTAGGAAAATTTATGGGTGCCAAATAAAGTTTCTTAATAGATTGTAGAGTTTTTATTTATGATCTGGGGAAACAACTAAAGTCGGCTAACCTTGTTACTTATCCTGTGTAAATTGTTTCCAAGAAAATACTGAAATGTATT